>VXAD01012862.1:690491-813505 GCA_013399195.1 Dicrurus megarhynchus
TTTTTTAATTTTTTTTATTTTATGCTGGTCTTCAGATGGGAATTTAATCACATGCAGAAGGAACTGTTAAGGGAACAGACTCGGTGCAAAATTTTGGAAGAAGAACTGCAGAAGCCCTTGCAAGTTCACAGATGGAGAAAATTAGAGGTGATGTGTGAGCATTTTGTGTTCCCAAAGCCCCTGTTACCAAATCAGTGACCCAGCAAAAGCCTATTTCATTTACTGTTGTGCAGATGATGTGGAGGGACTGGGCAGACTGATATTTCCGTAGTACCAATGGAATCCTTACCTGCTGAATGCTTTCCTTGCACAATGCAATCAGTGTTATTTTTGTGTCACTTTCTCAATGAAAAATTGCAGGGGGGTTTGTAAAGAGACAGTCAAGTGCTAAAGGGGATAAGAATTAATTAGGTGAATTTAGAAGGGGGTGATCCCTTAATATGGATGGTGGAAAATAGGATGATAGGGGAAAGATACAAGCCTACCCTCACCAATTAGGGAGATGTATATGGGAAGAAAGCTAGTAATTGAAAGACTCATAGAATGGGTAGACTGGAGAAGGGACAGATATAAAGTCAGAAAGTAAATTACATCTGAGGAAAAAAAGGAAGAGTTCTCCACATAAACGGTGGTGGACTCCCAAAGATAGTCATTCCAGGTAATGTGAGTTCAACTGGTTTACGTAAACAGCAAATATAAGTTTTCACACGATTTGAACCTGCCAAGTGAAGGGGAAAAATAAAAAGTACATCAAGCATAGACCAAATACATGAACATCAGTTGGCATCACTGGATATTTTTGATGTAAGTCAGTGCCATCTGAGATTCCTCTGTTGCATGGATCTCTGATCTGATGCCAGACTGGGTTGCTTAGCTGCACTAATAATGAGCGATAATGTGCTCAGTCCCTGCAGAAGCAGAGCTGAATTTTTTGACTGTACTTACTAGCATGATAGTGAATTTCTGATCTTTCCATGCTGAGCTTAAAGTTGGATGGTGTGATTAGCTTTTCTCATGGAAGGGAGATATAATGCAGGATGCTGAACTAGGTTAAACACATGTAGGTACAATTTCTAGCAGCACCTTGTAACAAAGAAAAATCAGGCCAGTCAAAACATCCAGTGATGGGAAAATGAATGTATGAAGAGACTGATAATGGGAAATTGTTTCTTTCCATTCTAGGTTACTGGTTTGTATTTGGAACACAGAAAGGCCAGCAGATGGCAAGATACATCTGAAATAATCCTGATGGGGTTTTGGTTCAATTCCTAATGAACAAACACTCTCATATCACTACAGTTGTCACAAATTGGCACCATGCTTGGGCAGCGATATAAAAAAATCAAGGACCGAGTGGATCATGGGGACTGGTCTACTTTTTAGCCTGGTTTCTCAGGAAATGATGTTGTGTTGTGAGCACTGTGTGTGTATCTGTGTTAGCGTCCTAGTTATGCTTGAATTGATTAGTCAATTTCGATAAAACCAGACAAAAGATTAAGAGCAATGAGATACCGAGTTCCTTATAAGCTCAAGCAAATGTAAGAGAGTAGGACTTTATTGGAGCCTTTACTGCAGTGTGAGTTTAATCCTTATGAGACACCACATGAGAGAGGAAGAACCAGATGGGAGAGAGGTGTTATGAGTCCCTGAGTGAGGAAAAGCTTCAGTCAGAGTTTGCCCTTCATTAAAAGATCCAACAAGAAGACATAAAGTACTGGGAAAGTAAGCTTTGCTGGCTATTCCTCACAGGATTATTTTTTTGCTCCTTAGAGCTTTCTCCAGATTCAGTCTGTGCCAAAAGAATGAAAAGGAAGGGATGGAGAGACAAACATCTACTAGCTCCTGGTCTTACGGGCTACATAGGTAGAGGGCAACAGTGCAGTGCAAACATTGTCACCATTTTAAACATTTAATTCCACTGAAGAATGAAATTTCACATGTATGGACACTTTAGAACCCCATAATAATTCATCAGTGCAGCCCCCAAATTTGTTCCTCTTAAATTTTCCACCTGTTTCAAGAGTAAATTGCAGTTAGTTTTTCTTTTGTTCAATAGAAAAATCTTCCTCTCCTTAGAAACTAAGTTGGCACTGTTTGAAGTTCTTGAACAGCAGGAAGTACTCGCACTGCTCTTCATTTGTCAGTGGACAGTTCCAGTTGTTGCTAAAATTGATATACTAACTTCCAGGAGTGCTTGTATGCATGCAATTAAAAAAAAATAGTTGAATGTGTCCTCCCCTAGTCCCCCTTTTATACTTGTTACTTTTGAAAACTGAGATATTATGGTTTTTATTTTCAGAAAAGAAACAGTAACTTGTTATCATGTATAATTTTTGAGACTCCTTTGCTCTTTCCTAGGCCAGCGACCCCACTACCTTTGAGCTGATTCTGAAAGTACAGAGACTACAGAAGCGACTTATCACCAAGACAGGTGAAGTGATAGAGAAAGAATTTCTCCTTCAGGTACTGCAGCATCATTATTTTGTTGCACCTCATTAATATATTTGACTTACCCTGCATTCTCTGTCTACTGACATGTGCTTCCTGCATGGTATTTAGATGCATGACTTTGAATTTCTTTTGCATGCCCTTTGGATAGCTTTAGATGGCAGCACTGACTCACTGAAAGAGAACAAACAGCATCAGATTAGTTATATTCTGGTTACTGATAGCTGGTCAACTCTGGGAAATACAATTAAAGGTTGGCTTTAGTTTATTCATGTCATAGATTAGTCTTCAAGTCAGACTTTTTGAAAGGCTTTTCTTTGTCATTTTAAACAAGTCTGTTATGACCAGAACAGGATGGAAAATTCCTGTTTGATTCCATTTGTGCTTAGCTTGGCTTTTGGCAGAAGGAGTCCTAAGGAGTTTGTGTGATTTAGATATGCTGCTGTCTGGGGCATGTTTGATTTCAAGGTTTTTGTGCTGAACTTTGCCAAAAAATAATTTTTGTGATAGCTTATCTTTTTTTTAGCTGTATCAGATGTCCCTTAACCCCAGTGATAACAGTAAGATTTATAATGTAGAATGGAGGACAGACTGTACTCCTGTAGTGCAAATGTTACTATCAAATATAACAGAGAAGGACTCTTTGGGCTTTAACCAGAGGTGTAAATCTGGTCTCTCTGGTGTCTGTAGGGATAGCTACAGATTAACAGCTCTATGATTTTAACATCTTAAATATACTAATAGTCTTGATGCCTATGTTGGGTATCACTCACTGGAGAGTAAAATGTGACTTGAATCTCCCTCTGTCTTGAGAAGAAGCTCAGCAGATCTTATCAAGGCAGGTTTTGTCTCTATTTATTGTTTCATAGGAAAACATTGATCTGAAATTTTGTTTGAATGTAATGCATGGTGTATTATTCCTCTGCTTGGAAAAATGTGATCTTTGTGGCATAGCACTGAAATGCTGTCAGTGAAATAGTTACCTTAAAATGTAGCGAAAATAGCTTCAAATTAACTGTGCTTTACCCATGCACAAACCCAATTCTGTTAGATTTTACATAGTCTCTATTGAGTATCTTGCCTTATCCTTAGTATGCTCCCATTTTGCTATTATCTTTATTTTCAGCTGAAGAACTGAGATATAGAGGTATTAAGTTGCTTGCCCCAGAAAATCTTTGAAATAGTAGCTTTGAAATTTGAGCCTACATTACTGTACTAGCCATTGGTATAATCTTTCTGTCTCTGCAATGGTCCTTCTATGGCAGCTCTATGGTTTTTTTGATTATTTTTCTAGATTTAAGACAGAGCTTGGCTATATAAAATCTAATTATTATAGCTAGAATTGCTAATGAGTTCCTTTGTGTTCTTAATTCAGGCACCAATTTCTTGTGTAACAATGCTGAAATGAAGGTTTCCCTTGGAGAAATAATAGTAAAGGCCAAAAATACTATGCTCCACATTGTGTTCAGGGATTTAACAGCCAACATTTCTGAGCTCTTTTCTGTTTTTCCACGGTGTTTTGAGTCCTCCACAGTGACTGAAATAGGGCTCTTTCATAGCAGGGTGTAGGTACGAGGAGGTAACCAGAGATGGAGGACAACCTTTGGCTCATTTCCTTGAAGGGCTCTATGTGCCACTGGATAGCTCACTGGCACAGTGATCACAATTAAATTAAATGTACTAGCAAAGCTGCTTCTGCTCAGTGTCTGGATAACCTGGTACAAGACATTTTATTATTCTTTGGACTGGTTTTCCTTGGTATGATGATAGTATCTCTTGTAAAATCATACCCTGATACTCACCAGAACAAAACCCTTGCTAATAACTTACTAAACTGATGTTATCAAATTCCAAACTGCTGTGATGAAGGAATGAGCCTGAGGAACACTTCCAGCAGAAGGAAATGAACAGAGCAGTAACATCAGCTTTCCGGAGAGAGCTGAGTTTCACACACCAGGAGGGTGGCTTCACTAGACCACCTTCTGGGCAGTTTGAAAGATTTGAAGTGTATTTGAAGTGAAGTATTTGAAAGATAGTGTAGGATTTGATCCTGACTGAACTTTAAAATTATGGGAAACATCAGTAATTTAGCTCCAATTTCAGGAATTTTTAATTTCATTCCCTCAGTATAATTTGTTTGTTGAGAGAGTTCTGTTTTTTTTTAAATCCTGGTAAACCCCTCATGCTTAAAGGCATTCAGTATCTTTTTATTATGGTCCTGGAAGCCAGCTCAGCTCAGTTCAGTCACTGCTCATTTTCAAGAGTGGGGGAATTGCTGATGACTGGCCTGTGCCCACCTGGCAGAACATCCCCCATATTCAGAGTTGGAGACTGCAGACTGAGGGACACAAACTTACTAGCTCAGAGAACGACTGCTTTCCTCGTGTTATGTTTGCTCGCTTAAGTCATGCTTCCTCACTCCCAGTCATCTTCATTCACATCTTGCCCTGTAACGAGGGCATAGCCATTGGGTGTATCAGCTTTAAAATGATCTTAATCTCTTGCTTGCCATACATAATTTTTTCTCGTGTGTGTGTGGCCTTCATGCTAGCAATTGGGATATTTGTTTAAGGTGAAACTTGTGAGTATCTGTGTCTAATGTGCATAATATGTAGCATAAATTCCTTCACATCAAAGTGGATTAATAAATAGAGTAAAAAAAAAAACCTTGTATGTTGAATACTGAGTATTAAAAACACCTTTGGAGTTTAGAAATAACCCATGTGAGGAAATGGTTGAGCCCAGTGTCAGCAGCCTGCAGTTTGATTTGTAGGGAATTCACCTTGCTGCATACTCATGCAGAGCCATAATGTTTTTATAAGGGGAAAATAATACCATTTGTATTGTATGCACTGTAGCTCTGTCTTCTTTTTTTACTTTTTGGTAAATGGTCTTTTAAATAAAAGTGCAGGGAACAAGGTTTCAGCTGGATATATAAATGGAAATTTTTGCTAAGTAAGGATCACAGTATATAGATTCGTGTAGAAAAGCATCTGCTTACTTTACCTGCTCCTGATGTGCATTTGATCATATCCTTTTTATTAGCTTTTTCATTGTTTCTAATCTATCATTTCTTTAAAACTGAGACAGATGTAGAAGCAAGCTACAATCCATGCTATGTGACTAAAAGAATGATTTGCTATGTTTCAGTCAGAAAATTTAGATTGCTGACAATATGGGAAAAACCCAGCTTGACTCTAAAATCTCATGCAAAAATCTCTCTTAACCGGTCATCAGGGCACATTTTTTGGATCAGACATGTGCTGAGAGATAGTGAATATACAACATGCTGAATGTTGGGTTTTGCTAGAACAGCTTTTCAGAGTTGAACATTGTAATAAAGCTGTAAAAAGATTTCCTGTGTTAGAGAAGTTACTAAAGTCTTTCCTTGTTTCTGATTTATCTGTGCCTGTAGCCACAGCATCTTGGGTTATAAGGTATCAGCTCTCATATACCAAATAGGTGTGGACATCCAGAGATGCTACTTTGAAGAGTAGCTGCAAAGCAGGTGGTCATACTTTCTCTTTTAATTTAGGCATTCTCACAGTTGTGAGCTGCTGTGCTGATGAAACATGCTGTCTCGAGAATCAGATCCAAACCCAAGGTCTTGAATACTTCTGGTCAATAAAAATCCAGTGGCATTTTTTCCAAACATAGGAAACGTTACTTCAGGGATAGCCAGTTTTCATGTCTGAGTCATTACCTTCCTTCTGAATTTGTGCAGTCAAGGTAGATAATTTTTTTGGATCTTTTCTTAACTGTTGAGTAATATTGCAGGGTTTTGTGGAGAAATACGTTGTGTGTTATCCAGGAGATCTCACTGATGAGTGAAGGTGTTTGTGAATATGTGTGGGATGAATGACACGTTTTGTAAGGCCATAAGGAATAATTATTAATAAACAGGAGTGCTCTGCAAATCCTGACTGCGAAAATACAGTTTCTCACTTTGCATATGGGGCAAATCCCTCACGTGCCTGAAGCTCTACTGCTGTGCTGTGTACTGAGCAGTGATGTGGTAAACTCGCAGTGGAAAGTATTACCTTGTTAGGATTATGATTAGTGTGGTTTTAGGAACTTATCCCATTAAAAGTGAATTATGCACTGCTTTATTTGTTTCAAATTTAGTTCTTTCTCTTCAGAGCGAACTCCTCTAATTTGATTTTATGTCTGACTGAGCAGAATTTTATTCAGCTGCACGTCTTGGAATGGATAACAGCATAAAGATTCACATTATATGTCAGTTACCTCTTTTGTCAGTCATCTCAGAGGATTGTTCATAAATGTAAAAGAAAGTGCAACCTAGATTATTTGTTCTGGGAGGCAAAGGCAAATGTGTCTTACTTAAGCCTTGCATGTAGTAGTGAAAGCATTGTTTTTCTGTACATATATATATTTTTAATCGCTATTGTTTTAAGTTGTCAGCGATCAAAGCCCAGGACTGGGCAGTCAGGATGTGATGCTGTGCTGACTGTGTCTTGAGCTCATAGTTCAAAGAGTGCAAGGGCAAAAGGCATGATTAGCTCATGTATCTGACTCAGAGATTACAGCCAGATAGCACCCACTTGTCCTTGCATTGAGCCAAGTTTTGAGCTAAGTTTCAATCCCTCCAGAGAACTGACTGTCCCAATGACAGAGAGTAGGAGGAATAGAAGGGGTGCTGCTGCCTCCAGCACAGTTCCATTTCAGGTATTGTGAGATACAGGGAGGGGAGAGCAAGAGACTTTTTCTGTGACCTTGGGCAGGCTGCTTAGCTTTTGCATGCCTCACATCAAGTAAAAAGGGAATAAAATAATTTCCATTCTTATAGTGGTGTGTGAATGAATATATTAGAGACATGACTCAATTCAGTAGCTAAACACTCAAAATAGGCAGATGTTTTATTTTATTTGTGCTAACTTGGTTGTAGAGCTATTCTATCCAATTCGAGGTGCTCGTTGCTATAGTGTCTGAACATATACATAACCATCTTTATTTCTCAGAGCTGGTACTATAGTTTCATAAAGAAATCTGCTTTAGAACAGTGTGTTACCATGTGGGTTTATGGAGGTTGGCAGCTATTGAAATCAAAGTTTTCTCCCAAGAAAGGAAGGAACTTGGGGATCTGCTTCCCTGTATTTGTTATGCATTTTCCCCCCATTTATTAAATAAAATACTTTTTTTTTTAATCTTGTGTAATTTTTTTTCAGCCCAGTTTATGGGAGCCTAGTGCTTCTGAAAATCATTTTTTACCTAGCTTGAGAGTTTCATGAGGCATGCTTCTGCTAAGTTCTTCACTGCTCTCACAGTGCTCAAGTAGCTTCCACATAAGAGAAATGTGTCCTCAAATGCTGAGTAAAAGAATTTCTCATTGGGAAAAATAAGAGAATACTCTCCTATCCCCTACCTTTATTTTGGTATTCTTAAGGCCCAGATGAGTTTTATCTTAGACATTATCTTTACATCTTCAAAATGGCTGAGATTTCTTTCACCCTCTCAAATTTGACATTTATTTATTTTTGATGCCCAGTGTAGATTCTACTTGGATTTGAGAGTATAACCTACTTGCATGTTACGTGTAGGGTAGAGAGTCTGAGCTGGGGATTTTTTGGCAGAATTGTCTATTTTTGTAAAAAGTAACTGCAATTCACTTCAGGAAACTAATGACTGTAGAATCCCTAAAAGTCTCTTTTGACCTGCCCATTATTGTTTCTCTGTCATCTTGTCTTTAGAGAGATTTCAGCAGAGGTAGTTTGGGAGAGTGCTTTGTATGCACTGAAACTTACAGGTGAACTGCAAAATCCACTGCCAAAATGCAATCCTTTCTTTACTGCTCCTTTATCATTTATATATGAAGTCAGCCTTTTGAAGGGATTTTTCCATCCAAAAATGAAAAGGGAAATTTTCTTTTTAGCTTTTTATAGTGTAGTAGGACTTGGTGCTTTTCTATCTCTGTTTCCTGGAGGATTTGACTTCCTCTGGAAGCACCGGATTAATGCCCTATCTTGCAGCTCAAGCTAGCAGTTCTCTCAGCCCTCAATTAAAGGGGTGAGTATATTGAGCTCTGGGCCTTTTCTACGCTTAAAAGCCCCATTTCTACCAGCAAAAAAAGTCACTTTTCTGATTTAGCTTATACCAGGTCTTGAATGGCAGAAGACTTTCTTGCCAGTAAAATTGCATCTAATTGCATAGGCAGTAGCTGGCATAGACATATCAACACGAAGGCCAGAGTTGTCAAAAACCACAAGAAAGAGCTCTTCAAGTATGTAAACAACAAGCAGAAACAGAAGGAAAGTATTGGCCCACTGTGAGATAGGAGAAGTGAAATAGCAACAATGCTTTAAAAGAGTGAAGTTCAACAAGGACAAGTGTAAGGTCTTACAGCTGGGAAATTCAGTCCAGGAGCGCAGGACAGGCTGGGATTTACCTGGTTTGGGAGCATTGATCAAATTGATCAAATGGTTCCTGATGTTGGGGAAAAAAATAAAATAGGCAGAAGAGTGCTCTCCTGCCCTTATAAAACTTGAAGCGTTGCTATGTACCTTAAGGAAACAAGAGAGAGAAAACAGTACTCCAGTACCAGGTGGAGTGTATGAGCTTATGACTCCAGTTCTGTGTTGGTGACCAGAATTTCAAGGGATCTGTATTGAAATATAGAAATGAGAAATACCATAAGGACTCAGGCCTAACATTTACTTTTTGGCTTTCAGCTGGATATGAATCATAAAGAAAAAGTTTACTTCCCCAGTGTCGTGCAGAATTAGGCTGCTGTGTCAAAGGCACACTGTAAGAATTGCCATGATTTAGACTCCAAAGACAAGCTGTTCTTTTTCCAAATGAAAAAAATATTGTGTGCCCATGAACTCTGGCTGCAACCCAGTTCTAACTTGTGATGGATAAAAAAATATCTCATTACCAGCTCAATATTATGATGCATAACAGTCTACTGAATTAGTGCTATCAAGATAATTTCAGTCCAATACCTTGAAAATTATTTGAACTGGAATCTCCAGTGCAGTATGAAGTGACATATGGAGGTACCTAATGCATCAAGTCATCCTTCAGGGCTACTCTTTTAGATTGTTTCCTTCTTGTGCCATTCTTTTATTTTCCTTTTGTTGTGTTTGAAAGGTTCATTGCTAAACTAGGACTATGAGTGAGGATTTTAGCTTTGACTCTAAGGGGAGATGTTTTGTATTTTAGTATTGGTTTTAAATTGAAGGATTAATGTCTTTCAGTGATTCTATGCCTGGCATGATGATTTTTGCATGCAATTAGAATATCTCTAGTGTCCTTTGTTCTGACACTGATAATTTTTTCCCAATTAATTTAATTATTTAATTTTTAAGAAATTGATTGTGTAGCCAGTAGGGTTCTGTGAGTAGGGTAGAACCACACACTGAGCCAATTGTAGGATAATTGTGTTAAGTCTTGGTGCAATTTACCAGGGCTCATATGCAATCCTGTGATGATGTAGTAAGGAATCATATCTCAAAAACATGAAAGGTATGAGTCATCTGCGTGAAGGTCTTCTGAGAGTCTACATATCTACCTGAAAGTTTTGTGTAAGCTTTAATAATTTAATAGGTATCTGAGGGATGTTCAGTTCTTGCCCTAGCTCTCCTCAGAAAGGAGTTGATTTCTATTTCTGCATAGTTCCAATACACTTCTTGGTGCATTAGTTTATTTTAGCCCTTCTAATCTCAGTCCATCTAGAATTAGAAGATGTTCTATGCTATAGAAATTTACAGCATGATGAACTGCTCTTAAAAACACACTGACATTTAGATTCTTTCCCTCCTCCCACATATGTTGCGATTCAAGTGGAAGAGAATAAAGTCTTCCCAGAAAAATAGCCTTTTTTTGTATGTTTGTTTAAATAGGGTTTTGAAAAAAATGGGTAGGAAGTATGTTGATCACTTTAATGTCACCAGGTGAAGATAACTGGCTGCTCTTTAGGGTGAGTAAATAATTTTCCAATAACAATAGTGCAAATATTTCTGGCACTGAGAAATGGGAAGCAAAGCAGACTACTTAGTGATCAAACAAAATGTTAGTGAACAAACAAAATGTACAGTTTTCTTAGTGGAAGAGATAATTTTTACTGAATCTTTGTGGAACTACACTGCCCTCATAAACAAAACAGATTTCCCATGATAAATGGTTTTGGACAGAAGCAAGGTGCAAGTTTATTTGAGAAAGTAACTTCTGGAGATCTGCACCATTTTTAGCTCATCTAATGATGTTTTGGTCAGAAATACTCAGATATCATTTACAAAGCTGAGGAAGTTGCCGGCAGGGTAAAAATCCCTTGGGGTTTATAGGTGGCAAATATACATGAGTGCTTAATCTGTTTCACAAGTTTTTTAAAAGAATTGATGTATTTACTTGAGTTTGAGCTTGAAAGAGAACTGTAGTGGGTCGTCAGATGTCATCCCTCCTCATCATGCAAGACTGATTTAATTGCACAAATACTATCCTTCACAGATGAATGTCAAACATTTGTGTCCTGCATTCTAATATATGTACTCCCAGTCCACGAAGTTTAGCATACCTGAAGAGCTTGTTGTCTTCAAGTACACTGTGGCTCATTGTGAGTTCTCTCCCACACTTGTAACCTGCTGCTGTAGTCCAGGCCTGGTATTTCTGAAGAGCAAGGAGCACAAGCCATCGGCATGGTGGTCCTGGGGGATTGCTAGACTGACTTTCATTCCTGTGGGTCTTCAAGGAGTTTTAGTGAACTTTAGCAATTCATGTAATAAATCTTTGTGTCCAGAATTCTTGTAGAATGAGAAGAGGATCACTGCCCTGGCTGGAAGCAGTTCTTCAGCTTGTGTACAATAGAGATTTAATACCATTCAGATACTGAAACAAGGATGCCATATAAGAACCTAAGATACAGCACTGTCATCTGTAATCTGCATCAGCAAAACAGAAACAGTGATCACCAAAAGTGTTTTATTCAAATGCATCATGTTTGGTTTGAACCCAGAATCCTGAGCATGGATACCTTGTATCATTAGACTGAAATATTACATATTTTGTAAAATGACCCAGTCCTAAAGTTCTTAGAATTGTTCTTAGCTTCAACATTAGTTTGCTAGAATAAATCTTGGATAAAAAGTTCAGGAATTGTTCCAATAAATAACAAATAACTGAAAACAAACTTGTTTACTCCTCATTCCTGTGTTCAGCATGTATCTGAGAAGGAAATAAATCTGCTGTGCACTCCAGGGTAAAGTATATTAATCAACCAGTTATCTTGTTAAGGGAAAATAAATGACTCACTGTGCTGACTGAATACATTGCAGTGCACAGACTTTGCAGTGCTGTAGCAATCCGATACTGACTCCATCCAGGAGCTGCTAGAGAAGCTGAAATACTGGAGGAGTGCAGCAGCAGTGTAGCAATACATTCACAAGCCCATATTCTGTAGGGTGGCCTAGAGCTAGATGTACATCTTTAGTATTCACCCTTTGGTAGGTGTTCTTGCATTAAGACAAGGGGTGTTCTGCTCTTCCCTCAGCAGCAAGAGATGGACATTCTACAGCATCCCATTCAGTGATGGATTATTATCTTGTATGACAGTTGCAATAACAGCAAAACCCCACAAAAAAAGTCATTCTACAGGGACAGACTAGATTTGTTCTATTCCAGTTCTCTTATTTTCATTCTTATTGTGAATGGTGCTGTTGTTGAGGGGACACATGCAGAAAGATGCTGCTAAGGCTGTTTTACATCTGTTAGAGGAAGGCAGGCACAGTCACTGTGGCTGGTTGGGTTTTTTAGAAGCCTGGCTTAAAATTGGACACAGAAGGACACAAACAGGTGTGGAAAGAACCCCATTTTTCCACTCTTCTCTTGAGACACACAAATGTGTGCTGCCAAGTGCACAGGAGCCATGAACCTCATTAGGGAGAGTCTCTGCCAAGTAGGGTGCATCAGCCAGCCAATTGCTCCACATCTTGGAGGCTCAGAGCTCAAGGCTTCCCATGCCTGTCTAAGTAGATACAGCTGTAATCTTAAACAGGGGATGGCACACTTGGGCACAGCAGTTGTCTTTACATGGACATTAGTATTCACTGTCTTTCCCCTTCCTGTAGTCCTGTTTCTGGTTCTTTGAATTTTAAGAAACAGGCGATGGGAGCTGAAACAGAACTCCTCGAAGAATAGCAGAGGCTCAGCTCTAATTACAGTGAGTCTGAAGGAAGCCATGCATTAAAACATTCATGATTTCAGAATTGCTGTATGTGTTTCTTAGATGTACTGTTATTTCTTAATAGGTTCCAAAGTGTAACAGGAGACTAGTCTTTCTTCCCTGAGGTGCTTGACATATGCAGGGGAACTCTGCTGTCCTGTCAAAAAGATATATGTAGGCTTTACTGCCTTGTTAGACAGGTACTGTGGATTTAAATGGTGCCTTGACTTTGACACAGCTGTTCAGAGGTAGCAAACCAAAAGACTTGAAGCAAAGTGCTCTCATCTTTCAGGGAAATCTAAAGATCTAAGTCAAGCAGGTAATTAAAGAGACTTAGGTGCCTAACTTAAAAATAGGTATTTCTAGAAGGAGCTCTGCAATCTTTCTGTTTCTGCGAGGTCATCTGTCAGATCAGTCTGAAGCGAGAACAGAAGCTGGGACTACTGAGAACCCTCATCCCAAGCTGTCGCCTGCAGGAACAGCTAATCGTTATCAACAGAGGTGTGATAATTCTCCTTTGATTCATCTAAAATTTTTAAAGTCTAAATGGTCATTGAATAGCTGAAATACATGCTGTTACTCTGACATTAAAATACAGAGGTTTTAAGTCAAATAATCTAGAACTGAAGAAGAGAGTTAATTTTTAATTTGTAATTATTATACAGTAAAAACTTCCCCATCCTTTGCTTCGTAGACTTATTCACTTAGAATATTTAGAAACCTTGTTGATAAGATTTGTCTCAACCTCTGAATCTCCTCCAGGTCACTTTAAGACAAACTGCTATTAGAATGCGAAACAAAGGTTTGTTTAGAGCTCTCTTCAACCCAACTGTCAAGCTGCAGGCACTGTGAAAATAGTTGGAATATTTACATCAATCCATGTCATGTCAGGGGTAATTCTCACCTTCAAGGAACAGCTCACTTTTGTGTGTGTATGTGTGTGTGTTTCTGCTCACACATATAGAACAGGAGATAATTAATTGATAATCTTCTGCAGTGTAAAGTAGAAACACTCTGATTAAATGAGCTACTCTGATTAATGATTTTATAAACTCTTGTGTAATGTCAAGAGTAAAAAGGGAATTGCAGCTGTTATTTCAGCAAGACACATCCATGCCATTTTCTTAGGATAGATTGTTAACCTTGTGTCTCAGAGTTCAGAAGCTGAAAGGAGAGGAGTACATGTAAATTATTTGTTTGTTCATTAGAAAAAAACCTGTTTTCCTACACCCTTATTAGGAAAGATCTGATAGTTCCTAGCAACAGTAATAAAAATAAGTTGCAGTTGCACTTCAGGTGAAAATGTTCATAGTCAGTTGTTCCCTGAAGATGGTGATACTGCAGCATTCAGCTTGTTGCAAAAAAGTCAAGGGTGAAGGCCTTACAAGGTGCTCCAAGGTGTTTTTTTCCTCTCTCATTAAGCTGTTTTGAAAACACCAGTCAATTTGATGCAGTTTGCTCTGTGCTAAACATTTGCAGTTTGCTCTGTGCTAAACATTTGCTCTTGAGAAGCATTATTATTAACTGGAGGAATAAGTTACAAGGCAGGTTTGAGTGGTGCAGGTTTCACCAAAGATGGGATTATCCCAGCCTTTCCTTCAAGCTGGTGGTTTTTACAGGAAAACCCAAAACATCTAACGCAGTGTTAGTGTTGCCACACTGTGAAAGGGCCTCGGTGTCCTGTTTCAAATGTAGTTAATTTACCAATACAAAACCTCACACTGGACAGTTAAAGAAGTGTCTAGGTGATAATGAAAACGAGCTGTTCTAGGGAACCTCATCCTTGCAAGGGTGTTTGCTGATGGATATGGAATAGACAAGAAAGAGCAGGAGCTTTTGTAAAGTGTTTATAGAGGAAGTTTATACTGCACATTTCTCGTAGTGCTGGAGGCAACTTTCTTTTGTAATTATAAAATTTGTGAAGGTCACCATATGCTAATTTTTTTTCTTTACCTCATAAAACTTTTAAAGATAGATGTCCTGAGCCAACAGCTACTGCTAGGTATATACAACAACAAATAAAGGTAGGGCTTATACAGCCAAAATGACTATGACTAGATGTATATGTCTGTGTATGTATTGAATCCAGATTTTCATGTCCTGTTTAACACTTATGAAAAGGAATCACAACCCCTAAGGATGCTCTGCTGCTGCATGGCATCATAAACAAAATGCCTCTGGAGTTCAGCACAGCACTGACATTTTGGTTATAGTGCCAATAAACAAGAAACCCCCTGTGGCACGTTGAGTGACTTGTTATCCCCACCAAAGCCATGAGGAACTGTGGAGTGCTTGCACGGTTAACATATTGCTTTCTCCACCTTACTAATTAAAATAAGGATTTTTGTCTAGGTGGAATGTTTTAGGGGATGCTGCCATACACTACATTGCACACTTTTGCACTACATCTTTATCTTGTTGGGTATTTTCTTTAGCTTGGTTGCTGGCGAGAGGAACTGACATAAATTAAATTTACTCTGATGCAAAGGCTTTTGGATTTTTTTGTGGATTTTTTTTTTAGTAATTTATGTGATAGAAAGCTTTTGGTGCACAACAGGATTTTTGTGGGTCTGGTGGAGAAGGCTCTTGGGGTGCTGCTATGCCAGGTAAATTTGTTGAATTATCTATTTGGAAAGACAAGCTGATAAAAATGAGGAAGCTGGGACTACAGGGCCTATTTGTGCTGTGAATACATCTTCATTAAATGTATGGTCATCCATATTCTCTGGTTCAGAATAAAACCCTGGGCTAACTAACAAGATGTGCCATTTCCTGGTGTCATGGTGAGGGACAGGATGACACAAAACAGGGTCACATCTTTAGAGCTAATACCAGGTGCATTGCTCTGTCCCAGCCTGGGACTGGTGAATGCTTCCCACTCTCTGTCAAGGCTGTGAATGCCTTGCTGTCACTTTGGGAATGTGTCTGATGGTACTGATGGTCCTTCTCACAGGGAAAAGCAAATGGGGCTTTGCTGGTCAGCAGCAATAGCTTCTTCTGAAGTAGGATTTTGCTGGCAAAAGTGATTCTTCTTGCTGTAGATGTAGCCAACTTGTGACCACCTAATCCTGGAGAATCAACCGAAATTTGCCAAATGCTAGCCAGTCTTCTGCAGAAGAAAATAATTTTTTCTCAGTTTGCTGTAGAGCAAGCAGGCCAGGAGAACTACACAATATGGCTGAGACAGCACCTAGTTAAATTTAGGGGAAAGCACTACTTACTTCCCCACCTTCCCCCTCCAAATTAATGGGTGAGAGACTTAGGAATGACAAAAATTACTGTCATGGCTGAGCCTACAGACAGATCTGCGGGCTCCTCGGAGATCCCTTGGGAAACAAATCTAAGACAGGAGGGGTTGTTCTAAAAATAATGTGCAATTTTATTTGCAGAATTTTTACAGCAGGTATTCACAGAGGTGCTGAAATTCTCTTTGGAATGCCTGAAATTTAACTGTAATCCTCAGCCTGAGTGTCCCAGCGTGCCCTACATGCACAAAATGAATGTGTCATCATCTTGGCTTAGTTTGTGTCATAAACCAGTGAAGCTTGTTGATGTTATGGGCTCAGTCCTACAGTCAAACATCTGCTGAATTCCATGGGAATTTCGCCATGGAAGGATCCTATAAAAAGCTTTGTTACTGGCCTAGACCTGATCTGAACAAAGGTACATTACACTTACCAATGAAGGCTTAACAGCATGGATTTACAGAGATTTGCTGGATCTTCCTTCTCTTCAAGAAGAAGAGTTGTACCTCACAGTGTGTTTGTGACTCTTAAGTTCCTTGATCTCAAAACCTCAGAACTGTGGCAAGATATGTGTTGTGATGGCAGCCTGGTGTGAGATGGAGGGAAATGTGAGGGGAGGCAGTTTGGGACAAGCCAAAGAAACTCAGTCATAATGGATTGACTTAGCTTCTGCTGAGGAGGAAAGAAGTACCCAGGGTTTTCTTTTAACGTTTTGCTGACATATGGTGCTTCTAACCGAGTGGCAAATTAATTGACTAGATGTGAAAGAGATGGACAGTGCTCAGCAAGGAAGGACAGGATATGCATTATAAGACATCTGGTTCTGCCTCTGTTGGATTATGGATACAATATACATTGGACACCTAACGAGTCTCTGTTGCATAAAATAGATTCTCCTTAGAATTGCACGCTTTGTCTCTAAATGAGGTTATTATACACACCACTGCACAATGTTTGAAGAGCTTGGTTGGCTGTTGTAGAGGGCAGGGAGAGAAAAAAATTGGAAAACAATTGCACTTAAGATCTTCAATCCATCAATTGCCCCATCTTTATCCAAATTACCATTACAGTATTCCAAAATACAAATATATGATACATTCAGGGTTGAAATGTTAATACTGACTGGTCAGATTTTGACAAGGTGGATTTTTCTTTTGCTGTTGTTTTGACCTTGCAGTAAAATCTTACTTCTTCAGAAAGAAAAACTGGTAGTGGACATACCACTACGTAGTGGCATAATAACTCTCTACTCAGAATGAATTATCAATTTAGTTTTTGCCACTATGCAAACATCAGTCTGAATCTCAGGAGGTTTTGATTTTTCCAGAGATGAACTGTGAACAGTTTTATTTATAAGGATCTCTTCCTCAGTAATCTGAAGAATTTAAGGACAATGCTTGCAAAAGTAATGCATGACTTGAAGTGATTCCATTTTGGGGTCCCAACTTGTGACCACTGTAGTGCATAGTTTTCAGAAAATGATGAGGTCTAAAAACTCCAGACTCCTTATGCTCTTGAAGACTGGACACCTAAAATTTTACATCTTCAAAATAGAAAATCACTTCTGAAAATCCTGGCTCAACCACTGAGAAAGACCAAATGTAGCAATTCTAGATGATGTGATGGCACCATTTCCCTCGTCAACAGAATTCTGTGGTAAGAGTTGTAGAGAGAGCTTATAAAAAAGACAGCTAAAAGGGGTTTTGTCAAATACAGTGTAAATAATCACCTATCCTACCTTGTTCTTGGCATTTTTTGTCTTCCTCAGTTAAATCCTTTGTCTGCTAGTATCTTTTTTAATTCCAGTTTTTCATGTATCAGAATCTTACTATATAATATTATTTAATGATCTTAGTTTTTCAAGGTAGATACTAAAACTATGGTAATGTGCAAAACTATGAAAGTGGCTTTTTTCAGAGCTTTATTCCTCAGACTGAAAACAAGTACATTGTCAAAAGACAGCTGAAAGCAGAATTTCAGTGCAGAAAGCTGTAAGTGGGTCCAAGGTGTGGTTTCTTTTCAGGCATGGCAATATCCAGCTCCCACAGTATTACTGTTCCAACATGAAGAGGAGACACATGACAAAGAAAAATTACTTGGTAATTGTGCTAGTCATAATTGTTGCTGTTTATAATTTCTTTCCCTTTCCCAGAGCCTCTGCAGTTAAACTGAAAGGTTATAAATATATAAATCTCTCTGTGTGTGTACATGTACTTTGCAGGATTTTCTTTGGAAGAAGTTACTCTTTTGTACAGTCCTTTGCTGACATCCTGTTGGGTGAAGCCGTGACCCTTAATGTAAGGCAGTGTGACTCGTAAGAAGAAAGATTGCAATAAGCACAGTTTCTAGTGATTAATTTCCCAGCCCTGGATACTGTTCCAGTAACTGCTGAGGTAGAGCGTGCTCACTGGCGATGGTGTTTAAGAGCATTTCATTCGTGGTTTGAAGTAGCTGGATGTTTCTCTTAATGAGCTCTCCCACTGCTATCACAACAACTTTAAATACCTTATGGCTAGTGAGGAGAGCCTGACACACAGGCAGATTTGTTTCTCCAAATACCTTCCTGACTGAGTTGCAATTTTCAGTGAGGTTGATTTCCTCACAGGCTGTGCTGCTGCCGTAGGAGTTTAATAAGAGCTCTTCCTCTTGTGTTTTCCTTAGGAAAAGGAGAAGCTGTATGTGGAACTGAGGCACGTGTTGGCCCGGCAGCCTGGGCCCGAAGCCACGGAGCAGTTGCAGCAGTACCGGAACATCCTCCGGGAGAAGACGAAGCAGATCAAAGTAAGAGGTGCCCACTGTCCCTGGAGGAGGGGCTGCCAGCCTGGCAGAGGGGCTGCAGGGAGAGCTTCAATGAACGCTGTGCCTGCCCTAGTATATTGGACCAGGAGAACAAGGTTAACACTGCATCTCCTCAAGGGACAACCAAGAGCAGCAAACGAACTTTTTTTGCACGTTATGCTATTTTGTTTCCTTAAAATAGAGGAAAAGTCTTATTACAATATGAGTGTGGAGCACAAAGCTGTAAATATGTTTTTTGCATGGGCATTCTGGGATACTGCCAGCTTTTCATTCAGCTTATTCTCCTTTCCTTTATCTTAAACCTTTAATAATATCTTTAAGAAGCGAATCAAAGCCATTTTGTTTTCTTTTTAACAAACTAGTGGGAATATATTGAGAATCCAGTCTTAAGTTGTTATTTCTCTTGCCATGTATACATGTATGTTTAGATTTGCAGTTTTTATGGAGATGACAGGAGGAACTTTTTCTAACCCCCTGTCAGTAGAAGGAAGGAGTTCCTGCTTCCGAAAGAATCTTGTAGAAAATTTTAAAAGCATAATATTAAAAAGTGATTCTTTGATAGAATTCTATGATATTCTATGAATAAGCTGATCTTCTGTTATTCTTGCCTGCATGAGAGATCAGTCTCCCCAGGAGTTCATCTACTTCTACAGCTCCTCTCTCTGTTGAAGTCATCATCTCCTGTTCACTGCATCATAATCACGTCTATACTAACCATGAGGAAAAAAATGCAGGAGCAGATGGGCCCTTAGGAAACAAAGAGGCTGTTATGCAAATCTTAGCTTTCTGTGGAGAAGAAAAACAATGCAGAAAATGTAAAATAGAAGCCAAAGTTTAGCTAAACTGAATGTGATTTGAAGTTCTCCATACGGTCCTTATTTGTCCTTAATGCAGTCAGTTGCTACTTTGTATTTCAGGCACAGCACGCTGGAGCATGATGGTGTGCATGCCATTTTGGGGTGCCAGATCAAGCTATTATCCTTTTGAAAGAAACAATGTGCACTATGCATGCTCCTCCTTTTTAAAAAGTTTACTGATTCACATGACAGTGGTTTTGTATTCATATTTACAGTGCCTGGTACTACTTTGCCTCTGTGGATTGAATTAGTCCACTTAGCAGTGGATCCCTGTGACTAAACTCCATTATTATAAAATAAATCCCTGATTTATTAAGACCTTAATTTTGGATTTTTACCCAATTTTATGTCCCAGAAATTAAGAGCTAATGTATATTTTAATGCCATTCCCATAAAGCTTGGAGCGTATTTTACATGTTGTATTATGGTTAAATGGCATAACCTTTATTTTGTAAGTTGTTTTTAGGTGAAAAGAGGTGAGATCAAATGAAACATCATGATGGAAAAAGAGTTGTGGTAGAAAATGATCATGTCTGACATCATCAAATATAAAAAGAGAAAGTGCTTGTAAAAATACTCATGTAAGTGAAGCATCATCTCTGTTTGTGCTCTTTGTGTTTTGTTTTTTAGGTTTTGTCCTCAGAACTGATTATGTGTGAAACACAGAGCAAAGAATACAAACATGAAATTGAAAGACTTAACAATGAGCTTCTGGAAATGAAAAAGAAATATCTGGCTCAGAAACGCAAGGAGCAACAGAAGAAGTATGGGAAACCAACAGTTTTGTCTGCACAACTTTCTGCATAAGCTAGATTTTTGTTTTAGACCCTTTTGATTAGAATGTGGCCAAATTTGACTGAGGTGATACAGTTTTGTTGCCTAATTTTATCCTGAATGTTATCCTTCATGTTACTTCAGTCTGGTCTGGATTTACCATGATCTATGGCTGGGACAAGAACATCCATCAGAGGTGTTGCTGAACATGTTCTGCAGTCCAGTTAAATTATTCATACCCATGAGATGGTGCCCAGAGAACACAGATTAGTGTCTGGTCTCTGAATCAAAGCATAGAATTATAGAACAGTTTGGGTTGAAAGGGACCTTTAAAGGCCATCTAGTCCAACCCCCCTGCAGTGAGCAGGGACATCTTTAACCAGATGAGGCTGCTCAGAGCCCCATCCAACCTGACCTTGAATGCACCCAAGGATGGGGCATCTACCACCTCTCTGGGCAACTTGGGCCGGTGTTTCACCACCCTCATAACAGAAAATTTCCTTCTTATATCTAGTCTAAATCTACCCTTCTTCAGTTAAAAACCCTTATCCCTTGTCCTATTGCAACAGGATTTCTGGGCTGGGAGTGCCTATGGCTGGCTTATGTCCAGCCTGTCACCCACCAGCACCCCCAGGTCCTTCTGGGCAGGGCTGCTCTCCATGTGTTCATCCCCCAGCCTAGATTGATGCCAGGGATTGCCCTGACTCAGGTGCAGCACCCGGCACTTGGTCTTGTGGAACCTCATGAGATTCCCATGGGCCCAGTTCTTGAGCTTATGCAGGTCCCTGTGGACGGCATCCTGTCCTTCAGGTGAGTCAACTGCCCCATTCAGCTTGTTGAAAACTTGCTGAGGGTGCTGAGGGTGGACTTCACTTTTAAAGAGAAATCCCTTAGATTTCTGCAGTCAGATGATGTGATCTGTTACCAAGATTTTCTGTATACACAGAAAGCCTTTTGTCTTTCCACTCATTTCCATCCTCAGCCTGTGCCTTCCTCACACACTAAAGCCAACAGTTCTCTACAGTTGCTGAATATAATTCAAAGTTGCCTCTATCATTTCTTCCTTAATCCCATTTCAGACAGCAAACGATTTGATGACTAAATTAGCAAAATAATTGGTGATAAACAGTGACTTTTGTCCATCTGCAAATTGCATAATGTTACCTTAATGTTTGGAATTAGCAACAATTGTGCAGTGCTAATGGCCTTTCTGGAGCTTTAGGATCAATATGTGAGGCTACCATAATGCCCGATAATCCATTTCCAGCAGCTAAATGTCTCCTTCACAGTAGATTTGATGTTTCCATTTTGGACTCTGGCATCATGTCTCTTTGTTCATCAGATGAGGAGAAATTCACCCACATTTTGTTGTTATATCTCACCTAGAATTAATTCCTGTCATAAAAACTCCACTCGTTAAGGACATAATTGCTTTAAAGTAAAACAAAAAATACCGTGAGAGTCGATAGTGGCTGAAGTGGGGCATGTTATACAGTGAAAGGAAATTAATATTGCAAGTAATTTAGTGCTGGATACCCTGTTTATCTGTTCAGGACAGATATCTGTCCCTGGGGCAGCTTGTCAAGTTGCTCTTTTGGGCAAGCACGGCTGTAGTCTGATGAGCATTGGTGTCTTTGTGACATCTGTGTTTTGGAAGTACATTCAGATACTGTTAGTGGTGCTTCTGCAGGGTGGCATCATCTCATTGCCCCCACCACAGCCTCAGAAAGCACCAGCAGTGTGCTGCCAGCCCTGGCTTGCACTTCTCTTGTCTTGTGGCAGCCGAGAGGTGGTGCTGGGCTTTGCTCTCCTCTGCCCCTCATTGCTTTGTACCCCAGGCAAGCCTGCTGGACTGCATCCTGCTTTGAAGGACACAGGGGCCTAACAGGGCATATCAGTCCTGGGTAACTGCAGCTTCTGTAGTCTCTAGGCTGTGCTTTGTGTTGGCAAAGGAAGCAACCTTGTGCAGCCCTCCTCCAACCTGCCAATTGTGCAAGACACATCGCTGGCTGTCTGCAATAAAGAGAACCTGTTGTGCAGCCAAGTTCTTCCCCAAGGAGTCCTCTTCCCTGCCATACAGCTGTTCCACACCATTCCTGCCTCAGGCAGGGCTGGACAGCCAGTGCCTCCTATGTGGATGCTGGCCAAAGAGCCAGGGCCATTTGATTTGTACAATCTCAGATTTCTCTAAATCCCAGTGACAGAAAACCACTGACTTGATCTCTATCTTGCTGGCTAATGTTAACATCATGTGTGAAATAAATGTAGCTGATTTTGCTAATAAAAAGAGGATTCTGTCAGGACAATACCATTAACAACATTATTGACTACCCTGGTATGAAAGAGAATGAATACTCTCAGATAACCTTACACAAAGTTATAATCTAAAGCTTTTATTGATTTGCACAAGATAGCTTTGAGTTGTGATGTAACATCTTGGTACTGAATAAATGCAGCTTAGCATGTGATGCTGAAGGAATATGAGTGACAGCGGGAATTTAGCTTTGTTTTGTGTTCAAAATGAAAATTCAGTGTTTAAGATTTTGGTTGTGAATTTGAAATCCTCGTTTTCATCTCTCTGATTCTGAATGTTGTCTTTCCCAGTTGTCTTGGCTGTTCTTTTTCCATCTCTCCCTATTTTTAACCTCACCTTCTTGAACCCTTTCTGCATCACTATTTTCCTAGTTGTTTCTAGCACCAGGATCCCGTTTTGATCTTGATAAGGATTTGTGAGAAAATATGAAGCTTAAATCCACACCAGAGACCTAACCCAGCAGTCCTATATATATAAATAACTGCACTGAGGGATGTCAGTAGTAACTGTGAGCTTTTGCATGTGGCTGGTTGCACATTAATTCTGCATAATATATTATAGTATTCAGTTGCATAGAATTTTCCATACTGATGAGAACATCTGTTGGTTGTCTCCATGGGAACATGAGGAAAGAATGAGCATGGATTCTGGATCATTTTCTCTCCCCAAACTTGGAAGCCCAATAGTGAGATGGGATAAGCCATCCAAATACAGAATGTTAGTTTTTACTGCTGTCAGCTGGTATATCCATTAGTGCTACATTGATACAATTAAAACCAGTAATAAATTATTTCCTTTGTTAAGTTCATCTGTGCCATCTTTTGGCTATTCTCCTACCTCTGTATGGGTCAAATTTGAAAAAGGATGCATAACTAGACATCCTACATGGTTTCACTGAACTTCCTTATATCCTGACAGTTATCTAGGGGCAAATAGAAAAGTAGTCATTCCAGGAAGTGTTTTCTTTTCCCTTACTGGGGACTGAGCAAAGATACTCACGTGACAAGGCTAGATTTTGTAAAAGTGTGGTTGCACTCACATTTGTGTCTCAATCTCAGTGACTGTGAAATAAAATAATGGTACTGACCTTCTTTGTAAAGCCTTGAGACTTTTATGATAAACTAGAACTTCATAAAGCTCCACTTGGTTAATCTTAAGTATCTCAGGACCTCTCTCTGAAGCATCCAGGTATATCACAGTGAGTTTGGAATATTGCCCTTCATCTTTCTAGTGCTGTGCTTACCTCTCCAACCTTGCAAGAGTGGAACCAGCTAACCATCATTCCCTCCTCTTAAGGCCATCAAATTCAAGACCTCCTGGATTCTCAGATGGAGCAACTCCCTGGGGCTGTCAGTGCACCTACAGCACACTGTTAGTCTTCTGCAAATGCCACAGACAGGGCAATTATCACTGGAACTTTGTTAAAATGTGAAGACAGATAGCACTATATATTCATTAAAATTCAACAAAGGAAAAAAATCTCCCCATTGTGCCTTTGATGAATGTAGCTGTTTGTTTGAAAACAGGCATATTCCAGCTAGAACAGGATAGTGATTAGAAATCTGAAGTTATGGAGCTCATGTACATACTTGCTCTAATGAGATGCTCTGACCATTTTGGGGAGTAGCACAAAGAAAGCTCATTTATTTCTAATTTTAATAATTCCAAACCCCATCAGTAGTCTTGTAATTAGATCCAAACAGACACCTAGTCTTGGAGGCTTAGCCTAACAGGCTTTAATCAACACTTTTAAAATGATCTCTTGATTCGTGGTTGCATCAAAGAAACTCTGGAGGACACAGATTTCCTTAGTTTGTAAACATCTCTGGGCTGCAGAATGAAATATGAATTTTCTGTTTCTTTGTTTTTATTTAAAGGGAGAAGGAGCGATCCAGCATTGATATGAGGATGAAATTACCACCCCTCAAGACTGATGTACCTCACTTCAACTTAGGGGGCTTTCCTTTGAGCAGATCCATTCCCAAAATTGCAGTCTAGGAATGCACTCATCTACTTGCATTCCCATTCCCAGTTTCTTGTTTGAGAAACTGTAATTTGAAAAGAGATTCAGAATCTACTGAAATCACTGTATCACCTTCAGGAAAATTTTGTATATAGTATATAATAAAACACATTTTTACACTGGAATTACATTTTATATTGCATTTATATTTTGTACATTTTATATTGGAATTAACATAGTTCTTTTTACAAACTGTGTATCAAATCTGCCCATTTGAAGCCTGCACAGATATAAATGGATAGTGGAGATATTTCTTCTTCAATAGTGTGTCTCTATTTAGCACTGTAACACCACAAAATGCCTTAATATGTAGTTATTTCTTTTATCTACCTCAGCTGTAAGCACTCACTCCATTTATCTTCTGACTTAAAGCACCTGAAAGAAATGAGAATACAGAAAAGAAGAAAAATTAATAGGCTGATGTTTCAAGCCCTGCTGAGCAAATGCAAAATTAACAAGTCTTTACTTGGGTGTAGGTATGTAGCAGTTCTCTGTGTAGGTAGTGTATAATAGGGTTTATGCAGTGTTTGCTACAGCTGTTAGTAAGATCAAGGAAGTTTGTGGCCACAATGTACATTATTAAGAGCATGATTGTGTTTACTCTGGTAGATGCAAAGTGACATAATTATGTCTGTTCATTTGGGGGGGACTGTGCACACTCAGTGGGACATGCTGTTCTCCCACACAAATCCTTCCGAGCGATTAAAACTTGGACTCAAAACATGGCAAACTTTATGCTTTAATTTCTAGACACTTGGGTATTTTTGTAACTTTCAGAAATTGTTTTTGTAATACAGCAGGAGCCCTCCAACCTTTTCAGCCAAAAGAGATTTAATTACCATTCATTAACAAGTGAAATAACAAAGTCACGGCATGAGGTGCTGAAGTATAGAAAACTTTCGAGCTGTAAAATAAAATGTTTTGAAACCGATTTGAACGTGGAAGTTTTTTCCCCTGCCTAGGGGATAAAAACACTTGTCCAAAGAGATATGCTGATAAATATTTCACATGTAGGAAAAAAACCCCAAAAAAACCCTCTGCAAAGATTTTGTTCTTTCCTTTGGTGGAATACATAATTAAATATTAAAGCTACTGTGGGAAACTTTAATGGAAGTGTTTAATTCAAAGGAATCAAGTTAAATACGACAGGGATCTACTTTGCTTTTACATTGGGGACCAGAACACTTAGTCATCAGATCCATTGTATTTTTCTTTTGTCCCCAAAATAGCTATTACTGCTTTTTCACTGTCAAGTGCATTATGCTAAAGTTACCATTTTAGGGCAGTCATACTGTTGGAATTGTGTCTTTTGTGCATGTAACGTGTCCTTATAGATAGAATAATTGACAATAACTGACATGGGCACTTGAGCCTGATGGAATCCCAAGTAGGTTTTAATGAAGCTTTTAGAAGGTAGTTATTTGCTAAGGTTCTGAGTATCCAGCCTGGAGCTGAATTCTGCTGTGCTTACACTGGGAGGTAATTTGTATTGAAATAAATCATCAAAGACACATTTATTAATTCACATGAACTAGAGGCACAGTTAGACTCCAAGGACACCATCACTCTGTAGAGAACAATGGATGTATTACACTCTACACTGTAGTGTGCCCCCTAACTTATCCAGAGGTAATCCGAGTCTGTGTGCATCTCCCACAGAATCACAGAATCATTTAGGTTGGAAAAGACCTCCAAGATGATCCAGTCCCCCCTTTGGCTGAACACCAGCATGTCAACTAAACCAGAGCACTGAGTGCCATGTCCAGTCATTTCTAGAACAGATGGTGACTCCACCACCTCCCTGGGCAGCCTGTTCCAATGCTTAACCACCCTTTCAGTGAAGAAATTGTTCCTGGTGTCCAACCTGAGCCTCCCATGGCACAGCTTGAGGCCATGTCCTCTTGTCCTGTCACTTGTTACCTGGGAGAAGAGGCCAAGCCCCAGCTTCTTTCAGGTACATCTCCTTTAAGGCAGTTGTAGAAGATAAGGTCACTCCTGAGCCTTCTTTTCTCCAGGCTGAGCCCCCCAGCTTCTTCAGCAACTCATTATAGGACTCTCTAGACCCTTCCCCAGCTCCATTACCCTTCTCTGAACACACTCCAGCCCCTCAATGTCTTGCTTGGGCTGAGGGACCCAGAACTAGACACAGCACTTGAGGTGTGGCCTCACCAGTGTGGCCTCTTTTTCTCTCTCCTATCAGGGTTTAGGAGACAAATTGTTTCAGTGGTCGGACGGGAAGCCAAGCAGATGGAGTTTTTTCCTTACTTTCATATATTTTTATGAGTACAGTAATAAAACAGATTCTTTTCTGTCTTTAGTTGTACTTAATAGTTGTACTTAATAGCTTGTATTGCATGAGTAAGAAGGTTTTCTGTAAATGATTCTTGACCTAAGTTTTTCACAGTCTTTTTAATGGTTGGGATAGTATTTGTCTGAAGACTTGCAAAGGTAAATTCACTTACATTGAAAAGGTGGCTAGTCTTCTAGATTTAAAAAAAAAAAAAAAAAGTAAGGGACTGCAAAATAATGTGATTTTCTTCTACAACATGTTCTTCCAGACTAAAGAGCTGGGAATTGAATACAGTAAATTTCACCTGCAAAGTACAGAAGTGTTTACTTGTTCATCCACAATTTCAGGCATCAAGATGTGAATGTGTTGGCTACTATCTTCAGTTTCATTGCATTATTTACTTACTATGAGGGAAACTAAATTCACAGGTTAATTTGGAAAAGAAGGAAAAAAAAAGACAAGAAAATATAGTCATCAAATTATTGCCAGTAACTTTCAGTATAATCAGGAATAGAATAACTGCAGCCAGCTTAATTTATAGTGCTAGAGAGTAAAAACCATTTCTGAGTTCATATAATAGAACGGATTAAAGCACACCAAATCCCTTCCCCCCTGGTCTATAAAAGTCAGGGAGCTTGAAAAATTGCTCTGGATGTCTGTGAACCCAGCTGATGCTGAGGTGCTTTTAGCGTTCAAGGATTTGGCTTGCGCAGCAGGGAAAGGCAGAGCGCTAATGAGAATATCATTTGTTCAGTCGCTTCTGCATTGTGAGCAGCAGCTCTGAAGTGCTTCTCTAAGTTTTGTTGCAGAAAAATGTTAATTGAATTCCAGTCTGTGTAAGATGTAGCAAGTATATCTTTAACTTCTTTTTCCTGTACAGATATGTGAGAAGATGGAGGTGAAGGGCTATGATCCATGGCACTTAAGGTAGAGGAAATCTTTCTTCTCTTTAATTGCTTTGGATTGGAGCTTGCACAGTAAATCTATCCTGGAGCCTTTTTTAGTGAGAAAAGTGTTTAATATGTTCACTTTCAGAGCTTTTGCAGTATGTAGATAATATTTTAAGTAATTTCACATCAAACTTAAGCTCTGTCTGATCGTGTTTGGCAGGTCTGTTGAGTGTACTGCACGAGCAGGACACAAAAAAGACATTGTATACACTGAACTGTCAAGTTCAAATGTGGGACCACGACCTTTCTGGGATCACCTGTCAGCTATGAAAGATAGAGCACAAGAATCCAGGCCTTAATTTACCCTTGCTTTGTGAATCTGGAGCAGCAGGAACACATACTACACACCCAGTAACACGTCCTGCTGCTGTAAATCTGGGAACCCTTTGAGTCAACAGCAGTGAAAACCAGGACACAGCTCAGGGCCTGTTGTGCTGGGATCTACAAACCCCAGGACAGGCTGGGGAGGCAGAGAGAAGGGCTGAGAACTCGGCACGCTCAGACTTTTACCAGCAGCACGGCACAGAGGCTTTGCTCTGAGGGGAGCAGCAGGTTGGGCCCTGGGGCACTGATGGGTCTTGAGGGCCCTGCTCAGCTCTCTGTGGGCACCATTTAACAAGCTCAGCCCCGCAGCTGAGCTCCTTGTGCTCTCCTGTCCTTTAGGGAGCCACTGGCGCCTGTTGTGCCCTGACAGGAACAACTTTAGTGCTGTCTCCTCTGTACTGGCCAAGACCAAGCTGCCCACAGGATGCAGAGGGATGGATTGCACTGCCAGAAAAAGGATCTGTGGGTGTAGCAAGCCCAGGTGAACAAGGTGAAAGGATTTTCTCGCAGAGCCTTCAGACAAAGGAACTGCTCCAGGGGCGTCCAGCAGCACGGCCTGCAGGTGGGTTGTCAATAATGGTGTGAGTCCATGGTGCCAGGTCTCAGGCTGCTGCATTGTATTCTTGTTTAGTGTGACACTGTTGTGTCCTAAAAAAGTGGCAAGACAGAGCAGAGGGGGAGATCCCCTTGCCTTATTCCCTGTCACCCATGTGAGGTTAACAGAGGATAGACGTAGCAGGGGAGTCAAAAAGAGAAGTTGGGCAAAACTAGTGCCTGCCATCTCTGAAGTGTTAATGACTCTTCCTGAAAATTGGCCCATCCCAACTATCTTTACCCAAATTAGAGTCTCTAAATCATGTGTATTTGTATTTAGGCACTTTAGCAATTGAGTATTATTTTCCTAGCAGGTGGTTTAGCTGTTGTGCCATCTCCTCTAGCAGAGTGTATTTTTAGTGTGTTTAGTGTGTTTCTAAAAGCAGACACTTGATTCTGATGCTCTTTCTCTTCCCTAGTTGGATGCTTTGTAAGCAGCCCCACACAGATCAGTTATTTATGCTGTTTAGCATACAGAAAGATGTGGGGATCTCGTCCCCTGGGCTCGTTTGAGAGCTCTGTTTTCCAAAGGGGAGGTGAAACTGTGCCTGTAGCACCTGTGGGTGTGAGGGAGCAGGGCAGGACCTGGAGGACATGCTGCACGTGGCTGAGGTCACAGCAGCTGCCTGCCCCTCTGCTGAATCTTACCCTTCAGCTTGCTTTCTCCCTGAATTGGAGCAGCTATGAAGGTTTACTGAACCTTTCAGTCCCTCTGCTGACCTCGGTGGGTTTATTAGCCTACAAACCTCATCACAGGTGTATAGAGTCACTTAGATAAGTTGGCATTTTTACTGTTCTTGGTGGTGGTGGTGTTTTTGGTTTTCTTTTGCTGTTTTTGTTTTGTGAGGTTTTTGTTGTTGGCTTGTTTTGTTTTTTTCTTTTTCCTTTTGTGGTGAGTTCTTCAGCTTACCCAAGACCCAGAAAGAAAAAAAAAAAAAAGGTGCAAAAGTTGTTTTGAAGGATGTTATATTTGCAAGATGGAACTTGTCAGATCTGAGTTTCATTCCAAGGTGGCCAGGAGCCTCCCTTTCTGATGGTGGGCACTTTAATATGCCCAGGTGTGAAGTGGATATAAAAACTATGCTTTCAGCCAGTCTAAACTGATTTAAACTTCACAGTTCTTCACAGCAAGAGCTATTTCTCAGGGCTCTTTCTTGGCAGAAGACTAAGCAGTAATTTGGAGGCATTTTAATCTGAAATGAGAATCTCTACATGGGGTTTGAATGCACTTCAAGTGAAGTATGTATTTGCAACTTCTGTTGATCGCCCTTAATTTTCCGAGTGTCCCTGTAGAAACAAGGCATGTTTGTGTAGAGGCAAAATGCAGTGATAGCTCAGACTTATTGAGAGCCATAGGATGATAAAAGAAAAAGTACTAAGGGAGTGGTATATTTGGCATCAGCCCTGGGATGTGGCTGATTAGCCATTCTTTCCTACAAAAAATATAAAGAAACTGATCAACGTGAGCTCCTGTCTCCCCTCCCCATGAACACCCTGAAATTTTATCCTAAGAACAGAGTATATCTGGAGGAAAGATGCATGTTTTGTTGAAAAAAATAAATTTAAAAAAAATTAGAATGCTGTGCCCAGCTTCTGCCAGAAAGCACAATTTTCTAGGATTGCTTTGACATTCATGTGATCATGCTGAAAGCTATTCTGTGGCAGCTGAGCTGCAGCAACTGACCACAGGTACTTAGCTGGCCCCAAGTGCAGAGTAAAATGTGTTTGCTTAAACCATCTTTGTCATTTCAAAAGAAAAGGTGCCCAAAGCAGCAGTTTAAGTAAGTCTGTTTTACTTTGCAGTCAGGGCAGGCTGTGAGCAAACATGAGGGGTGTTACCCCAAGGGTGGTAACTCAAAAATTTGGTAAAATCCTCAGCAGGGCTTAGTTTTGCTCTGTAAAAGCTGTGCCTCTCTGCAGCCCCCTTTGATGAAGGATGATCAGAGCCTTGTGGTGTGGCAAAATGACAGGGCAAACTCTGGGAGTTGCCTGGGTAATAAATATTCTTGCTTCTGAGCCCCCAGTGGAGCTACCTCATCCCCTGCAATTTCTGTGCTACTGTTCAGAGATATTCCCTCTTGGCCGATTAGGAAAACTCATCACTGGAGTTTTATTTTACTGAGTGTACACAAGTCTTCAGAAATTGCCAAGTCCCTTGCTGATTCAGGTGCTGTAGAGGAAAAAGACAAGCAGACCTGAAATGTCTTGGACCAGCCTTCTTTAACAGCCCTGCATTGATTTATTTGCTCAGTGGTGAGCTATTTGCTAACTCCTGATGCTTGCAGCACTCCTGAATTTGCAGCAGCTTTGCTAGTCAGCTTCTCTTGCCAAAGTTACCTTCAAAATTCCTTACAACAACTCTGTTGTGGCTTGGTTTTAGAGTGGATTCTGTTGTCCTTGTTGCAGAAAAGCTGTTTCAATTGGTATGCAGCACAGAAGAGGAGTGACGTGCATTAACTGGAAGAAGTGAGCAATTAAGTGAACTTTGGTTACAGAACTCAACAGATTTCTGCCTGGGTACATGGGCGAGGGTTTAGTGTATTCCATTTGCATCTAAACAGATGCAATTTCTACTTTGCTTTTAAAATGGTGTGGGCTTAGTGAATCCAAGTCTCACTTTATTTGTTTTCTGAATTTCACCATTGATATTGAATGTTGATGGCATGCAAACCATTCCTAGGCCAGAGAGACCCTGACAAATTAGAGAGATGAGCAACCACCAACCGTATGATTTTTAACAAGGGCAAGTGCCAGATTCTGCACCTGGGATGGGGTTATGTGTATAGATTGGGGAATGAAGATTTGGTGGGCAGTGCTGTGGGAAGGGACCTGGGGGTCCTGGTAGATGGAAAGTTGAACATGAGTCAGCAGTGCCCTGGCAGCCAGGAGGGCCAACCCTGTCCTGGGGTGCATCAGGCACAGCATCACCAGCCGGGCAAGGGAGGGATTGTCCTGCTCTGCTCTGAGCTGGGGCAGCCTCACCTCGAGTCCTGGGGGCAGTTTTGGCTGCCACAATATAAAAAAGACATTAAACTATTAGAGAGCATCCAAAGGAGGCCATGAGGATGGGGAAGGGTCTGGAGGGGAAGCCGTGTGAGGAGCAGCTGAAGTGATTTGGTCTGTTCAGCCTGGAGAGGAGGAGACTGAGGGGAGACCTCACTGCAGTTACAACTTCCTTGTGAGGGGAAGAGGAGGGGCAGACACTGATCATTCACATGACCAGGGACAGGACTCAATGAAATGGCATGAAGCTGAGCCAGGGAATGTTTAGGTTGGATATGGGGAAAAAGGTTCTTCCCCAGAGGGTGGTTGAGCACTGGAACTCAACCAAGAGTTGAGCCTCAACTCAACTGAAGCTCCCCAGGGCAGCGGTCACAGCACCAAGCCTGATAGGGTTTGAGAAGTGTTTGGACAATGCTCTCAGGCACAGGGTGTGACTCTTGAGGTGTCCCGTGCAGGGCCAGGAGCTGGAGTCGATGATCCTGGTGGGTCCCTTCCAACTCAGCGAATTCTGTGATTCTATGAATAGCTGTCCCATGGTCAGTAACTCAGGATAAGCAGCCTGATGCTCTGGATGGATACACTGAGGGTCATCCTCAGCAGTGGGGTGTTTCTGTCTTACAAGACTGTGGGGGCTCTGGTGGTGTTTCTGGTGGGTTTTGCTGTCAGTAGACCCCATGGCTGATCCTGCTGTGGGGAGGTGTGAAGGGAAAATGAGTGTCCAAAAGACTACTTTGGTACTGGTCTGGTGTTGGAATACACTCTCCCCTCTACTTCTGCAGCTCCCACCCAGCTCTCATGGTATGGACAGGTGTCAGAACAATGGGATTCATAATCCTGGGAGATCTTACACTTTTGGTGGCTAACTGGATTTTTTTTGCATAATATGGGGCAAATGCACCAAGAGGCCCCATGTGCCCAGCTCTGGTGGGGTGTGCAAAGGCTGGATGGAGCAAGGGATGAGCTCTGTCCTCCTTCCCCAGAGGTGCCACCTTTCCCTGCAGCTCCAGCCAGTACCAGAGCTGGCATGGGGATGCTGGTGCCCAGGGCTGTGTGCTCTGCTCCTTCTGCACGGGAACAGATGCCTGCAGCTTCCAGAGCTGTCAGTCATGCACCCTTCATAAGCACTAAAATTCAAATCAGCTGATATCAAGGGGAATTACACGCCAGCATTGCTTGTCTGATCAAGAGCTTCACCTTGTGCTCTTGGGGGATGTGTCTTGTAATTTACTTCAGGCTGAGGGATAACTGATTTTTTTTCTTTCCTATCTGCTTTAGTGCAAGCTGGCAGCCAACTCCAGAGCCCTCTGCCCCCCGTTGCCTCTCCCCTGCCTGTTCCCTTTGCTGGCAGCCTGCAGATTTCTGCTGGGCTTTGATCAAGTTTTGCAGCTGGGACCTTGCTTTCTTCACTTTCTTTTATTCCATGTGCTGCCAGTTCTGGTTTCCCCAGCTCCATCCTGTGTCCCCGGGCTGCACCTGCTTTGCCCCTGGCTGCCTCTAGTCCCTGAGCTGATGCATCCAAACAGCCTGGGGTGTGCCTGGGGGAAGAGTGGTGGCATTCGCTGCTGTACCCCAGGACTGGCCTCTGCCTTTATCCAGGCATCTGCCCTGCCTGGGCTGAAGATGAATTTTAGAGAAGAAGCAATGCATGATGCAGTGGCCACGTGCTGCCTTTGGTGCTCTGTGGGCACCATGGGCAAGGCAGGTCACTGACATTTTTTTCTTTTCTTTTTTTCTGGAGTTGAGGATGGGAACTTGAGACTTTACATGTCATTTATTCAGCTAAAATTCACCTGAGCACACCACAGAGGAGCACTGGGGTCTGTGATACAATCCTGCCTCAGGATAAAACAGCTTGCTCCTGCTCTGGTGACACGGTAACCTACTCAATTCCCTCCTGTCACCTCTGCCTCCAGCCCGGTCCATGCATGGACAAATTCCCCCAGGTGAACTGGGCAGGGCTGTTGGGCCACACTTTGCAGAGTGCCCCTCTCCTGCCCTCCTCCCCAGCTCACCAGGACAGGCCAGGTTTGCTGAGCAGCCAGTGGGGTTTACCTAAACCTACCATGATGTGGAGTGTGGGGAAAGTCTTCCCCTAGGGCTGGGATAGTGCAGGGCAGCCTTGGGAAACTGCCTTTGGCAGATGCCTGATAGGACAGCCAGCAGTCAGCAATCCTAGGGGGAAAAAAATTAACCCTTTGGTGGCTTTTGTTTGAGTTTTGGAAAAACAGTGAGACTGGGATTGCTGAACAATGTTTCCTGAACTAGGAAATGCCTACATTTAAAGCACAGTCCATGTGGTGATGTGCTGCAGGCAGAATGTTGCTCAGGGAACAGGCAAGCGTTGGGAGCAGAGATCCTCAGGGTGGATGAGAAGCTGAAGTGTTGTCTCCAACTTGACGGTGTGGTACCTTCATCCCTCTCCTCTCTGAGCACCTGCAGGGAAGAGAAAGGCAAAAATGTGTTCCCACACAAGGCTTTCACACCATCTTCCTTGTTCTTGTGTTGGACTCAAGCTGAGGGAGAAGGGAATTTGGAATAAAGGTGTTGTGTTAATTGCCTGCTGGGAGAAAGGCTCTTGCCTGGGATCAGACATGGTGAGGTCTGTAACAGTATTTCACCTTTCTCTAGCACATTCCAGATGAAGACTGCAAGGAGAGGGGCCAACACCAACTACATCAAAACAACCCTGCTCAGATGCTGCATCACATCTTGGACAGGCAGCTGGAAGCACAAGGTGATTTCTTCCCTATGGCAGAGTCCCTCAGAGAAGTGTTTCAGGTGTGCAGGATCCAATCATCATCCCAATTATCTCCCATCTTCTGGCCCAGCAGTGATGAGGACAGACCCCCCCAGCCCTGATGCACAGACAGGGCAGTGGAGTGAAGCTGGGGAGGGCAGCTGGGAGATGTTTTGCAGGCACAACCCGAGCCAGGTCCCCCATACCAAGCATCCTGGCTCCAGGCATTTTTTCTCTTTGATTTGTCATGAAAAGAACCCAGTTTCAACGCTGAGCCTTGGGCAATCCCTTGCTGGATTAGAATATTACAAGCATAGCTGCAAATCTACCAAGAAGTTTTTCAAGTCCTTGCTTTCCCTCTGGAATCAGCACAGCAAAAGCCACGTCTAGGTGAGATGCTTCATCCCTTTTTTGAATTTTTTTCGTCTAATACCCTTGTCAAATACTTGCAGGCAGCTGCAGCTCAAATCATCCTGTGCTTTTCTTGTGATTGCTTTGCCTGATACCATGGTGAGTATTCGTATCAAGTGAGTGCATGATAGATGGTTAGATTTATGCTTTATGTTGTGATCTGGGGGTATAAATGTATTTAAGTGACTTATTCAGCTTAAAAACCAGCACTGTTTGCTGCTCTCTCATCAGCATTACAGGCAGAAAGAGATAAAATAGCAGTGGTAATTGTGGCAATGGAGTGTCACTGACAAATAATATGAGCACAAACCCCATTTTTACAGACAGATGGAGTACAACTCCTCTGTAATTTCTCTAGAATTATTTTTAGAGTGGGACAGACTGAAAGCCCCTTGGGGAGAAGGGCATCATGGAAGGTGGGAAGAGCTGGGGGCTGTGAGCAAACATCAGGACTTCAACGAGTTTATTGCTCATTTAAAGAAAAAAAAAGTGGGAGAGGGAGACAGAGAGAAAAAACCAAAAAGTAAAAGACCTGGAAATACTAGAAACATGAGCCATTTCCCAGGGAAGCTGCTCCCAGGACTAGAGCAGTTTAGCAGATGCAGTGGTGATTAGTGCAGCCGTCTGGATCACGGGGTTGTAACCACAGCTCAGGGCTGTGCATCAATCACTGTGGTGCATTTATGGCTCTTTTATGCCATCCCCCTCCTTTAAACCTAATTTACTGGGTAGGTCAGTTGCCAAAGCCCCTTTGGTCCCACCTTCCTGGGCTTTCCTGCTTTGCTTGCAGAGTTTAGGGGTGGCAGAAGCTGCCTCTTTTCTACAAAGACTTGCTTCCAGGCTGGTGTGTCTGCCAGAGGGGTCTGGACTGTCTGTCTTATGACTGCCTTTAACAACTCTGCTGCTCCTTCCCCTGTACCTGGTGCTTCCTCTCGGGCCAAGTGAGCTCTGCTAGCTGGGAATGCTGGGGAAGGGTCTCCCTTGCTGCAATGCCCTGCTCCCACATGATGGGAAGCTCTCTGGGGTGGGTGGGTGCATGTTGGTCATGTCTTGCTCCATGGAAGCACTAATAACACAACCCATGGGTTTGTGCTGGCCCAGGGCCAAGCCTCAGTGCACTGGAGGGTTTGAATTATTTCTTGGTGAGTTTAGGATGTTGTTCTCCAAGCCATGCCTGTCTCCTTGGATGGTGAGCACCATGTGGGAGAAGTTTCTAGGTGGGTTTGGTGGGGAGCTTTTCTAAAGGCCCAGTGTGTTTCCAGGTGCTGAGAGGTGGAGGGAATGCGTGGAGCCGAGCTGTGCAGAAGCAACAACCCCCCCATCCAAATAGTGTCATTTGGGGAAATTAAAATAAGGAATGAGAAGGAAAGGTGCAGTGAGTCTTTCTGGCACAGAGACTGAGCATGAGGGAGCAAACATATTTGCACCATGATATGTGGTAGCTTTTGACAGCTGGATGACATTTTGGCTTGCTTGGTGAGCAGGGGATAGAGAGAGACTAATGAGGAGCTGGAATAATTTGGGATGCAAAGCTTGGGACTCCTGGGAGACACAAGAGGAACATTTGCATAATCTTAACATCTTTCTTTGTCCCAGATCCCCAAAGTCTCCTTTCTGGGAACTTCACAAACTCTTCCTCTGAATGCTGCTGTAACAACACCCTCCTCTCCCCTCCTCTCTTCCCGCTTCCGTAGTGCAGCAGCTTTGGGCTTTTGTGAGGGGCTCTGCTCTTCTGTTTGCTTGCTGCTTGTCCAGGTCTGCTGGAGAGGAGGCAGGATTGTGCCTGTGACCCAGCCGGGTGCCTGTTGTTTATCCAGCCGTGTGTGTGTGAGCTGTGTGGAGCCCGGGGCAGCTCTGCCTTGGTGTAAGCTGTGGTCTGCTGGGGTGCTCGTGGCTGCTCCTGCTCCTTTCTGGAGCCACTCGTGGTGGTGCTGGAAGGGTTCTGCCTGTGGGATGGATGCCCTGGTCACCATTACACCAGGTCCTGAGCAGCTCAGCTGGAACCACGAGGGCCGACCTTTGTTTGCTGGAGGCTATTGCCACTGCTGCGGGGGCACCTGGTGCAGTATGATTGTTCCTGGTTTATCCCCGAGCTTATGGCACTTGGTGAGATCACCCTTAGGTAGGGAGATCTATGCCTGTACCTGTGCAATGGCTGAATTTGATGGCAGTGTTGGCAGCAGGATGCTACAGGGACAGGTGGTGGCAGGTGGAGCACTGGAATGCCTCACATGTCTTGGGCTGATTCCTGCAAGCACAGAGCCTGCAGCCCTGCTCAGGTACTGCCAGAGTCTTCCCATCACTGCTTAGCCCACTCTGCTTTTCTTGTCATAGCTTTTATGGGACTTTGTTAAAGGTTTGGTGCAAGATGCCACTGCCTGACAAATTGGTAAAGAGTGTTTCCAGTAAAAAACTGGGTTCCTTATTTATAGTGCAATATGAGAGTGTAATGATTGTATTCTGCATGGGAAAATTAAGCAGGGATCTTCATTGGGGGAGAAGGGGAAGGGGGAGTGAGGTGCACAGCAGGTTTAGTGCAGTGTGGAGCATTGGAGCATCTTTCTTTTGTGCTGGGGCGGCAAAGTCTTATCCCATGTGTGAGATACTGGCCAAATGTTCAGCCAAGAGCAGCCTGACTTGCACGGACCTCAGTCTCAAAGATTTAAAATGATGCTCAGGAGAGCATGGCTAAGAGAATGAACAAAGGATCATGGACATTGACTGAGCCCCCAGGACAGACTTTCCCTGGGCACAAGCAAGTCTGAGGTGCCCAGATGAGCTGCAAGGACTCTGCTTTTAGAGTTGGATGAGAAGAGGATCATTGCCTTTCTCTCTGAGCGCACCAGAGTGAGGGCTCTGGCTTACAGGATTTCTGTGGACAGGACACACCTCCATCCCACATGGCCCTTTGTTGAGTCGTCCTGACTCCCCTGTGCCAGGGGGCCTCTCTGGTCCTTTGAAGCAGCTGTGTGGGTCTTTGAATACTGGAGCATCCTCCTCGATCTGCGCTGTCATTTTGGGGCAGATTCATTGCTTTGGAGGCCTCTGCAGGTAGGAATGAGTTTGGTTTTTTGCACCACTTGTTTTTATTCCTGTCACACAAATGCTGTGATTCTCTGGTAGAGAGTCCTCTCTCCATCCTTCATGGAAAGTGGCACCACATGTAGCCAGATATTATGGTGTGGGAAATAACAGAGGAGTTGATTCTTGAAGTGAACAGCATCTTTTTTTTATCGTTAGAGAAATGACATTAGTGAGTGCTAAACCCTCTCCTAAACAGGAGAGCTGCTGTGCCAGGGCAGGCTTTTCCCTAGTTCTGGAGTGCATATTTCCCTGATTTTTGCCTGGGGATCAGTGGTGACAAGAGAGGACTTCAAGGCACCCAGGACCACCTTACTCTTGGGTGAGAAATGACTGCACCATGTTGCTGCTGACAGGATTTCTCCTCCCTGACTGCTTGGGCAGGGGCACAACACACATTTAATCTGAATGTCACTTTTCTTAATTTAACCAAAAGTGTGTTAAGAATGTGGGGAAAACAGCACAGCTATGCCAACATGCTGCTCCTCAGCACTGCTGTGTGTTTGGGATGAGAAAACTCTGATTTACAGAGCTGAAGATATATTTTCCCATCTTCTTCCTAATTTTATTTTATTTTGTTGCATTTTTGCAATTATCCCCTCTGGAGCTATTATTTTTCTTTAATATCTAAATCATTTTTAAAGGCAAAGTCATCACTGTTTCGGAACTATGAGTAGGTTTTATTTTTATTATTTTTTTTAATACAGCAGTCATAAGCAATTTTAAAGCACTGCTTTACTGTATAAAACGATCTTCCCTTATGGTTTGATGTTGATGCTGCAGCCTGATTTATTGAGGAGGACTGCAGCAAATGACATAAATACTTAGAAGATAATCGTGTTGCGTGTTGCACATATTTAAAAGACAGGATGCCTCACATTGTCTGCTTCCAAGATTCCCTGGAGTATAGAGGGTACAGGGGTAACTGCATCAGCCTGGAGGGGTTGTGATCTTCCAGCCTGGATTTGGGTGCTTGACACAAGGTCAGCCTGGCACCAGTTTTAAAGCAGACAGCAAAAGCATTTGGATCCTGTCTCATGAGACAGATCCCAGAGGGCTGTGTGGGTGGCTAGAAGGGTGGCTCAGGCCCAGATGTGGAGGGTTTAGAGAAAGAGAGGGGAAGGGCAGAGCTGTGGGAGCATGGAGGAGCAGCAATAGAATGCCAGGGCTTGAGGCAGGAGCCAGGGCTGCAGGACCAACTATGCATGTACAGAGGGGCCCTGGGCTTGGTTCCCCACCTCCTCCTCTACTGCCTGCTGATGCCTCCCATGCAGCCACCACCCCAACAAATGCTTTGGGGGGCTGAGCTGCTGCATCGTCATTGACATCTGACCTGCGGGAAGAAAAATGTGGCTGGCAGCAGTTATCATCTGTGCTAGAAGTAAACACAGATTTTTAGCCAGTAATGTAATTATGGTACTTTCGTGCAGTGTAAGTTGTTGGGGAAGCCCTGCTGTCAGTGGCTGTGTGCAACCCTCTGCTCTCACTGTAAGGGTAGGAAGGCTGATTTTAATTCTTCACTTTGGAGCAGGACTCACACCCTTGTTTTCTGGTTCTTTTATCCTTAATGTACACCAAAATATATTGTGTGGAAGCTGCCACAATGACAGGTTTGAGGGGAGGAGAGAAAAAGAGATGGTATGAGGTGGGGGAGGAGAGGGCAGGGGGTAGGAGAGCAGGGAGGAGCAGGAAGGAAAGAGATGTGAAGAAGAGGTATTTAAGCAAGTAGGAAGGCTGCTTTGTGCCTTTGTTGTGTGACTGGAGAGAGAGAGAGTGCTGCTGTAAGGGACTAAATTTTGCTGGCCCTTGCAAGTTAGGGTTGTCTGAGCCCTGTGTTTGGGGGCTGGCTGTGCACCAGCTCTTAAGGGTTTCCTTGTGTCAGGTGCCCCTGGCCAGGGGTGGGCTTGGTGCTCCATCCCTACTGGAGTTGTTTTTTGTGAGGTTTATGGAAGCGTCTCTCAGGTTGAAAGTTATTTCTTTTTTTTCCTTCTGGTGGATGAAATGCTGACTGGTGGTGGATGTGATGGTGATGTGTTTGTTTGAAGTTTGCATCAAACCTCTTTGGTCTGGAAATCAAAAGTGTAGGCTCCTCTCTGGCCTGCTCTCCCCTCCCAAGCTCAGCAGCTCGGAGTGGGGCAAACTGCACTGAGGAAGATTAGAAAAGTTTGAGTGATTGCACTCAGCTCAGCATCTCCAGTCTCAGATTCCTGCTGCTCCAGCATTCCCAGAGAGCCCCAGTGCACAGAAGGAGCTGACCTCTTCCAAGAACTGCAATCCTGCAGCTTTGCTGGCTCTCCCCTCCCATAACCAAGATGAGCATCCAGGCACTGCACTGAATATCCTTGGAGCTTTGTCTGTCTCAGTCCTGTCGCCTTCAGCTTCTCTGGTGTGATGAATTTAGCAGAGTTAACCTCCTCTGCCTCTGCCCCAACCCTATGCATCCCTTGAATGGAATATCTGTGCAAGGAATTGGATATGCTGCTGACATAACCCTGGGCAAGATCTGTTTTATAGCTGAAGGTCACAATTTAAAAAAAATTATGTATGTATTGAGGGCTTCTCCATTGAAAACAGTGAATTTGCATATGGCAGTAATGGACACTTTTACTGTCTTTGTAGAGGATTTTTGTAGTAATTTTTCAGACTCCTACACTATGATGAGGGGCAGGACTATTAAAACAGAAGGATGAATTCTTGGCTGTCTCCCTATGAGGTACTTCAGGTTCAGTACAAACTGTCTAAGTAATGGGATACTTCACACAGCTGCTTCATTTTCTTGACTCCCAATGAGTTGAGACAGCAAATACCTCACCAACCGTGGAGGCTGTGGCAGTCTCATGCAACGTACCTAAGGATGATTAATCCTGAGAAGTAGCTTGGCCATTTATCTAGCTCAGGTTCCAGTTGCAGTATTGGGCTGTGCAAAATGTAGAGCAGAGGAACTGCAGGCAGGGTAGGATGCTGGTGCTGGTGTCAGCTCATCTCTGCAGACTTGCACTGCTGTGAGCTCCAGAGCAGAAGGGTGCTGGCCAAAGAGCAGGGAGTGAGGGTGTTGTTGTGTAAGGGGTGGACATCCTGCCCAGCGTCCTGCCTGAGCCAGCAAAAGTCCAAGGACTGGGGCAAATGGTGGGGAGCAGTCTTGTACCACCCGTGGGGGAGCTCTTCTGCATCCATCCTCTAACAAACAGCGCCAAGGTGTGTCAGCACACCACTGCTCAGCTCCTCAGCTCTTCCAAACGTCTGATTCAGTTCAAGGGGATTATTTCATCCCTATCAGACTGAAGTAAAACCTGTAGTGCTCTGTTCTGTTTTTTTCTTCTCCTCCTCCTGATTTGGTGCAGCTGGGCTGTTCTTTTTATGTCCTGCCCTGGATGTCCACCTGGAAGCATGATTTCGATAGAGGTGATGGATAGTGCTTTCTAAACAAAGCACCCTGAGCCCAGGAAGATCATGAGCTTTTTGCTGAAGCTGCTGTGCATAGGTTGGATGAGCTGGTCACTGCAGCCCTGGCAGGATCCGTCTTTGCCCAGCATGGTAAAAAGGTTGCAACACAGGAGGTGCTCAGTCCCTTGCTGTGGCTGCTGTGGAGATGGCACATGCTGGAGAATGGCTCATGGAAGGTTGTAGCAGCACCCTGAAACCCAGGGCTGCAGCAGGAGTGAGAGACACTCGGGCATAACTTGTGCTGTCCTCATATGCTCCAGGATTTTTCCCCTCTGGTTACACCGTGCACAAGCAGAGGGGACTGATACCATAGTAGATCTGCCTTTCTCCAGGCTCAGGGCAGGTGCTGATCCCTCTTCTCCAGCAGGGTCAGTGCCTGTGGTGCTTCTTTTATGTTAAAGATGAGACAGGGCTCATCACGGGGAGCTGCGATCATGGCAGGCGAGGAGCGGCGGAGGCAGGGCTGCGTGCTGGGAAAGAAAATAGCTGCCTCCTGTGCAGCAGCTGCGTTTCCCTTCCCTGTCTGGGTCAGAGGCTGCTCCCCGTTGCCATGTAGTGCCGGGGACGTGCTCTCAGCTCCTTGCCCTGTGCTCAGCCCTAAGTGCACAGAGGACTGCGACCTTCTGTGCCCTGCTGGGAGGAGAGCACGCTCCGACAGGGTCCCAGCTTCTTCTGGCTTTATTCTCTTATGTGCCTTGGAGGGGACCTGTTGACAGATTAAGACTGAGCTGCTAAAGAAATGACTTCTCCAGGACCTTGCCCTTTACTTTGATTTGCTCCACCTGAAAAGTCTGTCTGGGTAGAATCTACTCAGGCATTCGAACCCCTGTTTTGACCTGTTGTGCCAGTTCCTCCGCTGATAATTGCTGTTCCTGTGATGTGGGTACAGAGAGAAAGCAGAACCACTCCTCTGCTTCCTTCTGCAACCAACTGAAAGCAGCAAAATGCCTCCATCTAATTGCTGGAGATTAGTTTATTCTGGGTACTTGTGGGAGGCTTGTAAGCTTCTGAACAGCCCCCTAAATGTTTGTGTGCTCTTGGAGACTGGGAAAGCTTAAAGGGGAAGAGGAGCCAGGTAAAACAAGGTGTGAAACAGAGCTACCCTCAGAGGTGAGAAAATTGTGGAGAGGAGGCTCTGCCGCTGGTTGCGTGCCAGAGTATGAAGAAGGACAAAGCTACTTTCTCCACAGCCTGACACTGTTGCTCCATCACTGGCTTAGCTGGAAGATCCTGCAGAAATCATTTGGGTGTTGACAGGAACTAATGGTGCTCTTTTTCTCACCAGTCCACCTAATCTCCTCCACTGATGTTTCTGCAGCCTTTCCCCTTCCCTTTTAAAATTAAGGTTGTTTTTCCTGTTGGGGAGCTGCCACTAAAGGAAGCAATGTTGGAGGCATATAAACTTTTCTCCATCGCTTTCTGACTTGAATCAGACCAACAGTCTTTATGAATGAAAAAGAAAATTCGAAGAAAGTTTGAATGCTATTACAGCTGGTTGAGAGTTTTCTAACTAAATGCATTTTGGCAGAATGTGCTGGCTTGTTGAAACTGAAACTCCTCAAGTGCTTATTTTAACAAAACTTGCAACAGTGAGGTGCTCTCAGGTCCATGACAAAATTTCTGGCTAGAAGTGGGAGAAAAGGAGTAGGAGCAGCTAATTCCTTGGTGCTGGGGTGTTTGCCTCGGATGGGGGATGTCCTGGCCAGACCAAGCATTGTGACACTGGGTGCCTTGAGGAACTGGCTTGGTGGTGGGAAGGGAATGTCCCCTTCAGGTGCCACTGAGCCTCAGTGCTGCCTCATGACTTGTCTCTTCCCTACAGTGTCTGCAGTATTGTACTGTGATGTAATGCTGCACTGGGATACACAAGTTCCTGGAGTCCCCATGGAACTTGTGGAGGCAGCAGTCTGTGGGCCACGTGAAGCTGTTTCACAACATGCCAGATCTAGGAGACAAAGATTTGTGGGTTTTTTTTTTTTTTTTTTAAGGCCAAACTAGTTTCCCTCATGGAAAAAGGATGAAAAGGAGGCAGGGAGCAGCTACAGAGAGAATGCACAGGAAAGGCTGTTCTTTCATTTGGGGTTAAGAGCAGATTTCTGTGCATTTCAGGCTATAAGGCCTGTTAAGTGCAGCTCTAGACAGTCTGGAGCTCTGTGACAAGCACTAATTTTGAGAGATTGTTCCTTGCTGATGGACAATTACACACCAATCACAGCAGGAACCTGAGCATTGCTAATGTAAATGGCCTGGCATTTTGCGATTCGGGAAGTAATGCTTTTCGATTTGTTAATGTTATAGGGCTTTTACCCGGTACAATAAAGGTTCAAATGTTCTCCACAGGTTTCATTATTTCTCAGATTTACTCAGTAAAGGCAGGAATGAAATACATGGGCACCAGCGTTGTTTACAATTGCAGAAAATTGCCATTTTACTGCAGGTAACCACACCTGTGCATGCCACCTGTAGCACTTGGAAGAGGGTAGGCTCTTGTCTGGGGTTTTTCCTGATGGGTCTTGAATTGTTAAATCCTTGTGCTACTGAGTCCCACAAACCAACAGGAAGGACCTGCTGATGGCTCACAGCCCAGGGGACCTGCATCTCAAACAGGAAGCTCTTTGCGAACATGGTGTCCTTGGGGCTGTGCCTGTGTCATCATCGGATGGAAGTTGTAGGGTAGGTGGTAGAAAGAGAAATTAATATGTCTGAGATGCATTTTCTTTCCTGCTAATGTACTGTAGGAATGAGAGGTTCCAGACAAAGGTCAAACTGAGCTGTTTGGTGTCTGTCTGTCAGGGCTGAGAGCAGTTTTGACATTCAGATGTTGGTCTGAGTGTGGATGGTACCACTTCTCTCTCAGCAGCATCGCCCAAAGGTCAGTGCCATCCGCCACAAGTACAAGACTTCACACAACTTATGATGCCATGGCTCGGTGCTGTGAATTCCACTAAAAAGATCTCATTGGTATTTGGAGGTATTTGACTTGGAAATCTGCCTGGAAATTGGCCCCTTTTCTCTCCCTCTCTCAGGGATTTGGTGTTTGGATCAAGTATCTGAAAGTTTGGTTCGAGTGCTCCAGGGCCTGCTCAAGGAAATGGTGGCACTCACGGGTGTCCCACTGCAGAACTGTGTCTCAGACACCTCTGGTGACAAGTGCAGAAGTGTTGAAGGTGCCTGGGAGTGGTTGCTGTTGCACTATGCAATAATGGTGCCTTGTTCCTGATATTGCTGCATCCCAGTAATGGATGAACTGGGATCCAGCATGACCACTCATGATTAAGTGGGCTAGTCAATAAATCCTTGGCTAGTATGGAGCATTTGACTTCAAGAGAATTTCACTTCCTTGTGCCAAAGAATCCACCCATGAGCATCCAAATTCATCTGAGAGCAGTTTGTTAGTAGCACCTAGATACTACAGTAATTGGTGAGCTATAAATACCAAAAGGCAGACATAATATTAAACAGGCTCTGTCATCAATTAGCTAATGACAGAAGCATAGAAACATTGGATAAAAATAACCTGTAATAGCACAATACTTTCTTCTCACTCGCCCCCCTTCCTACTCTCCCTCATCCAGAAATGAGCAGCTCTGGGACACCTCATTTTTTACTATTAATAATTTAGGAGCTGTAACGTTCTGCAACGAGCAGTGTCTGATCTGCAAAACATTCATTTTTTCAGATCGCTTTACACTTCCAATCATTTGCAAGAAGTAAGGCTGTTAAAAACAATGGGATTTGATGCACAGGATTGTTTCAGGTCATGTGGTGGAGCCTGTGGCACAGCTTCTGAGTGGAATTTGTTTAGTTCGGTGGCATTTTTTGTGATGGCAACAGCTGCCCATTGTTTCTCAGCATGACAAAATGAAGAGCACACACAGACATGAGGCATGGAGGAGGATCCCAAAAACTTAACTTCTGGGCTTGGATTTGCAGCTGTGGATCAGTCCCCACAAACACCTCTCAGATCAATAAAACCTGGGCTAACCCTGATGGAGAAATGTGATGTCAGATTCTGCCTTGTGCTTTCACTGCACAGCAGAGCCCTGATCCTACCTGGTGCTGTGAGTGGGTAAGTGCTGCCATGGATGGGGAATTCTGGCTCCCTGCAGAGCTCTGACAGTAGCTCCCATGTTTCTCCTTGTTCTCCCCTGGGCAGAGGACAAGGCTGTGTTCCCAACACCAGCCTTGAGCAGCCTCGTGGCAGTTTCTTGGCCCACAGAAATGCAGAGGGATTCAGAGGACTGACCTGCCCATCCCTAAGGAGCAAAGCCCCTTTCCCTCTGGATGTCTGTTGTAGCTGAGCACAAGCTTTGTGAGGCAGGGATATCTGCAGCCACAACTGCATGGCTTTGGTGAGGGCAGAGAGCAGATTTCTTTCACCACTTTTTTCAAAACTGCTGAGCTTAAAAGGTTGTGGAGGATGATGTAAGCAAGGTGGGGTGCAGACAGACTGGCCCACAGTGTGAGCATGTAGACCTTGTTCTTGTAGTTTATCAGCCCAAGAGAACCCCTTAGCAAATTTCCAGGAAATAAAACAGAAACACAGAGGGCTCTCCTGAGTCCCTGTCCCAGCCATTAACACTCTTACCAAGCTTTTTCCTTTTGGCAAGGAGATGTTCTGGATGTGTGAGGCTGTTCTGAGAGCTGGAGTCTGAGAATCTTTTTCTCCCTTCTAAGTTTGTCTCTGTGATTTAATAATTGCTCAAGATCCTTTATATAAAGCAGCAAGACAAGTGATCCATGACCTTGTGTGGAATTTTAGGTGGGTGCAGGGCTGACTGGAAGGCTGCGGGGTCACTCCCTGTCTCTGGAAGCCCTGGTGCTGCTGCATGTCTGGGTCGTGGCCAGAGCTTGTCCTTGGGCTTCAGCTGGAGCCCTGGGCTCACCCTGGTCCCCAGGCAGGGAACGCAGGCGGCTTTCGGGGCCTGATTTTGATGATGTTTTAACTGGGATGGTGTGTAGCACAAACAAAAGTGGTTCCTGCTCCTCTCTGCTCTGTCCCAGCTATTTTTGTTCTGTTTGCTGGATAGTGCTTGCAGCGACAGTTTAGGGTTTGGGCTGTGTGGAATAAGCCCTGAAGCAGACTTTGTGAGACACTGGGGATGAGGATTCACAGAGGAAAACTTTCCACTAATCTTTCCAGTTCCAATTGTAGTCAGAGAGCAGCCATCTCTTCTGCAGGGTGATTCAGAGGGGCTAAATAAAGCTCTTTCTGTGAATCAGCCTCTGGGGCAGCCCATTTTGCAGTTCCCATCTCCACAAGTGCCCCAAGCACTGCAGCTGGGCCAGGGCCCAGAGCCCTTAGTGCTCCTGTGGGGAACAGGGGCCTCGGGGTGCTCCAGCTCCACGGAGCTGGGCCAGTGCCATTGTTAGTGCCACATGCTGGGGATGTGGAGAATCTGGGGCTCCCCAGAAGACTAGTGATGTGGGGAACCTCCTGACAATCCTGCTTCATAACTGGGAGTCAGGTGAGGAGACCTCTGCATAGCCAGCTGCTTTGTCTGCATAACCCTGAGCTGAGTGACCCAAGGGCCAAAGATAGCAAGAAGGAGAAATGCTGAACCTAGAGCGGAGAGGAGAAACAGCCATGATGCAGCTTTTGTCTCCACTGAAATTTCCTGCTTTTTTAAAACAAAGGTAAATCCAGTTTGTTTCTATCTAAATAAAAAAAAAAATGCATTGTAAATGTTGAAATTCAAACATTTTGACTTTTACAACTTTTTCAGGTTAATTTCCTGTCTTTTTCATCACTCCACTTTCTCTCTTGCAGGTTGTGGAGATTAGGATAGGGTTTAATGAGGATATCTTGAAACATCTTGGTGTTTGAAAATGGAAAGAAAATCAGTTTAATTTTGTTTGCTTGCCTCTTTGGGAACTTCTGTCAATCTTTAGGAAAAAACCCAAACCGCCAACTCAAAACAACTTCCAAATATTGTGCACTAAATGCTGTTTCTTCTTTCCCCCTGGCTAAAACACCTACCTGTGTGCAAGAAGCAATGCCCTTGTCTCACTGTGAGCAGCTTGTGCCTCACTTGATGGGCAGGCTGGAAAAGCTTTTAAAGAAAGGCTCTGGCTACCTTGTGCTGTTGGAATATCCAGGCTTACAGCAAATCAAACCAGGACAGGGGAAACAACGGGGAACAGGTGTGAGAAAAGAGCAGTGGTGGGCACAGACAATGAGGGTGAAGGGATGGGGCTGGCCTGGAGGGAAGGCTGGGAAGGGAGGGAGGGTATGAGGTCCTGCCAGGACGTGCTGCTCACAGCAGTGGGAGCTGCAGCTTGTTCCCAGGAGAGCAGGCGGTGACTCCTCTCACTGCTCCTTCTTCCCACTTCTGGCTTTTGTGAAGCTCTAGAAATTGCAAGCGGGGGTGATTTAGCATGTCACTGCTGAACAGGGGAGGCTTTGTGGTAATTAGCTTACTGCTAATTAGGAATATCTTTGGGTATTTCTTTACAGGAAAGCACTGATGCATTTATAACAAGTCATCACTTGTTAAGCAATTATCTGAAATATGTTTTCCCCTTTCTATATAAAGAATTATCTTCCTTTTTTTCTTTAATTTTTATATCAAAACATGTTGAATATGCCTGTCAAGAATGATAGGTCTTTGCAATTTAAACGTTGGGCACATATCTTGTGAAATGTCTCAATAAGTAACTTTATTAAAAAAATTCAAACCCCAGAAAAACCCCAAAACATAAAAGCAAGCATGACTAACTCCTCAGAGCATAAAAGGGACATTTTATTTTCTAAAACTGTGAGAAACTTTTGAAATTCGAAGATCTCTGTACACACACATTTCCATGTAAAATGCAACAACACCTGTGGTTTTCTGCCTCGTGCTTTTTCACTGTTGACTTCCATGGCTGGCTCTGTGTACAGGTGGTGGAGGTGACACTGGTCTCTTCCTTGCTTGTGCACAAGCTCTGGAGTGAAACCTGTGACCTTTAGGTGCCCAGCTTGTTTTCTGCTATGAATGTTGTGCTGTTGAACTGAGAAGGTTTTACATGTAGCCAAAAGATAGAAAGTGAGATGGTCTCTAAGCTATTTCATGTGCAGTGAGTTGAAATTACTTAAGTGAACTCTTAGAGTGAAGCAGAAAACAATGGGTGAACCAGGACAGATTTTAAGCAACAGATTCATGGTAGTGCAGAAGAATGATCTGTGTGAGCAGTGCCTGAGTCTTATTTATTCCCGGATGTATTAGTTATAGAACTGATGTCCTACTCGCAGAGGGCTCTACTCTGCAAGGCAGCATGGTGTGCAGGCACTGCTGCCTCCTTTCCTTCTGTCCTGACTGCTTGTTCCAGCAGGTTCCTCTTTCTCCTTTTGTTTGTGGGCTGCAGAGCACAACTCTCACCCTCTGCAATCTTAAGTGAGCAGGAGGGGATGGGGTTTTCTGGGCTCACAGGGGCATCTCGCATGCTTCCAGTTCCACACTGGAAACTGCCCACTGTGACTTGAATGGAGAAAGCTAAATGCCATCTTGTTTTCCAAACCTTTCTAACAGTGGTGATGGCAAGTTTGGCCGAATAAATTAAAAGACGTAAGAGCTCAAAGGGGGGGGGGAATGTTATTTGTGTTTATTTTGAAAAATACATACCACTTTTTGCCATATTTTCACGTCTCATTAAGTTCTCTTAAATTTCCTTTGTAGAAACTGTATGATGGGCTACTCACCGCTCAAACTCAAAATGGGATTTTTATCATTGGTGCTGTCTGTTTAAAATACGTTTGTCAGTAAATTCCTCTTATTTCCCCTTTTCTACCCACCCCTGGGCTTAAATAGCTCATAAACAACAATGAAATCAACAAAAATTGTTTTGTTATTCAAATGAGACTTCTTTTTTTCCACTGCAAATTCCTTTCTCCCCACAAACTCTGTTTTTTAACAATAACAACTGCCTAAAGCTCTCTGATTTTTCTTCATAGGCAATTGTTCTGGTCAAAAACAAAGAAAATAGGGAGCCTATTAAGCTAGAGCCGCTTTTGCATACCCCTGCAATAATTATTTAGTTATGCACATCCAAATGAATAAGCTGTTGCACAACATAATTGGTTAATTTTGATTATGCAGGAGCACCATCTTGTTGCTTTGATACAGGAAGCTCCTGCTTTTAGTCTGGGCAGTCAGTGATTAGAAATGGACAGGGTACTTCACAAATACAGGACAGGTACCTGTGAGGCTGGGGAGGCTTTGCCATCTGTCCACTGATAACTTTGGGTACCTTCCTACTTGCTAAGCACGTGGCTGTTGCTAGACACCCCGAGATGTACTCAATCAAGGGCTGGCACTCACAGAAGTACATGATTTGCCTACGTGTGTGCATGTAGCAAATATCTACAGATCTTCATGTGCATGAAAATAATGAACTAACCCTGACTGTTACACCATCATTTGGCAGATCATTGAAGGAGACATGGACAGTTCAAGTGATTTGACCAATGTTGACGTGCTCGTGCACCAGACTTGGTGCAACCGATTATGAGAGGGGAGATCCTTGCAGGCAGCACTGAGGGGAGCAGGCAGATGGACTGGATGCTCTGCTTGCCTGGCCTCTGCAGTGGTGCTTTGAGGGATAGGAGGTAGCACAGAGCCAGTATTCCCAAAGGGAAGACCCTACTGATGCCATGCTCGGTACCCTGCTTGGGCCCCAGGTTGCCATCAGAAGATGGGGTGTGGCACCAGGTGGCATAAGAGGGGTCCTCAGGTGGTAGTTGCTGGTGGTGGAGGTGGGGAATGCACAGCCTGCGTGGGGATGTGGCCGTGGGGAGACTTCGTGCCACAGTCACAGGCAGGGGCGAGAGAGTGGGTTTCATGGTAGCCAGTAACCCAAGCAGGGCCTGAGTCACTATTTTCCAAAAGTTTGAAGAGTGTAAAGTGCCCTCTGGATAGGGAAATGGTTTTCCTTTCCTTTGCTATGTGGATGACAGATGCTCCTCACTGCAGTGTCTGCCCTTTGGAGTGATGTGGCCGCCCCAGCCCTGATGGAAGGGCTACCCTGAGCCCTCTCTGATCTGCTGCATGCAAAGTCCATCAGCCTGAGCAAATGCAGCCCCAAAATGGGTTCAAAACTCCTCAGGCTGAATTTCTATGAATTGGACTAAGGAATGCTGTAAAGACCATTCCTTTGGGACTACGGCACAGGCAGGAGAGCTGGCAGGTGGAAAGACAGCCACGGGATGGGAGCCTTTTCAATCAGCATGTCTGCCTACATCCTTCTCCTCTGTATCTCCTGTAACCACCGTAATTGGTTTCTTGGCAGTGGAACCACTTTTGAACTCAAGTTCTTAACAAGCCAAAGGAGAGCACAGTATCGGGTAAGTGCTCCTAATTGACCAAGCTCTCCTCGGGGTTGCTCTATGAACAGCAATGATTCAGGTCTGGCCATGAAAGCACCACTATTACCAAGGTGTGGGGTGGGAGGGAGCCCGACCCCAAGCAGAGCTGAGGCAGCTGATGAAAAGGCAGCAATACTAAAACAGACAGTGAAATTGGTGCCTGTAGCTCGCTGTGTTTGGCAGGTGAATAGAGTTTCCCCTCACAGTCTTGTTTGCTGGGACAGAGTTGTGTGATGGTGTTAGCTGCTGGCTGCTCCAAGCTTGCTGTGCCAAGGCCAATCTTCAGGCAAGATTTTGGCTGCTGATGGACAGAGGAACAGGTGAGTCCTTTGTACCTGTGTGGGAGGGTCGGAGGCTTGCATTGAACAGATGCTGAGCAGGGAGAGATGAGGTAAGTGGTTCACTTTTCCATGCATTGAAACTCTTTTCTTTCCTTGTTCTGTTTTTGTTGTTTTTTGTTTGTTTGTTTCAGAAGAAGAGGGCTCTCCTTTGCTCTGTGGACAAATGACTTCAGCTGCACACAAACCCAGGGACTTTTAGGTGTCCATTGCCAAGGCCTTGCAGAACTCTGTGATGTGGGGACAGGAAAACACTCTCTAACAAAACACTGATTTCACCAGTACAGTGATAATCCTTCTGTCTTTATATCCCCAGCCCCAATGCATGTTATGAACTGGGACACATGGAAATCCTTTTCCCTGGACCCAAAGGGCATGTTTTAGTTAGAAAGAATGTAATGGCATTGCTGAAAGGATAGAGAAAGGGAAATCTTGCCCTGACTTGCCATATGTTTTGTCTCAGTTGTGAGAAACAGGGGGCAGTTCTTTTAGTTTGGGTTAACCAGTAAGAAGAAAGCCACGTTCTGCTTCTTTTGAATGCACTATTTTTGCCCTGGTTGGCAGTGGCATGAAGGAGGGGCCTGGTTAATGAGAGAGGAGGGGTTTTTGATGGCAACCCAGAAGGCAACGGCCAAGTCGTCTCATCTTTTGTGTCTGGGTTATTAAAGGCACATGCAGCAGTGGGGCCGGTTGTGAGGAGGGTGAAGAAAGTTTCAATTGGATGTTGCATCAGCTGCTCTTGAACGTGCACTGCAGAATTTGGGAAACAAGAACTTGGGAGAGGGACCTGAAATTCCTGGTGTGCATGCTGACCTCAGAGCAAAAGCATCTCTGCACAGAGCTTTGAGATTTCTCCATTGACGTTTAGCACAGGCTTGGACCTTGTTATCACTCTCTCTGAGCTATTCTATATAAAGTACCTTGATCTATTTAAGACATAGGTATTAGCATGATGTGGGCATTTTTTTATGTCCTCTAATCTAATTCTGAAGTGGAAGATTTGAAGTGTAATGTCGGAAGTGGTGCTGCAGGAATCACTCTCATCCTGTATTAATTTGTAGAAGTGATATATCTGGCTAGCTGAGCCCTGGTGGGTTTCTCCAAGGGGGACTTTTAGGCTATCTGAGGTTTTCCCACTGCTCTCTTGTTGTAACCCCATGTTCACCACATGGTTAATGCAGTGAAAGTTAATGAAGTTAAACTTTTCTTGCAGTTTTGATCCTTGTGCTTACCTGTAAGGTTTGGCTTTTTTTTTTTCTTTGGAGGGGGTGGGGTGTTTAAGACTCCAAAAATCTTTTGTAAAGGAGTGTGATAGGAGACAGGCTCTGTCCTGGGACAGCGGAGCTGGCTCTGAGGCATGAAGGATCACAAACGAATGATCCTTGGGCTTTGCGCCTGGGAGTTAGATGGGTTTTGCAGTTTGCCATGGAGAAATGGTTGTTTTCCCTCTACCTCAGCTGGTCCTACCACTGCTACTGCTCCAGGAGTTGTCCTTATGTTTTCTTGAAGGGGCTGGCTGGTCTCCCTAATTGTTACAGAAGGGAAATGGCACAGCCCATGACTGCTGACAGAAAAGGTCTCAGCTTGGGCAGTGGAGTTGCGTGGCCTGGGAAATGGAGCTCTTCAGCTTTATCCCTGCCAGCTGGCATCTTTTCCACTGCTCCTTTTCTCTTTAGTGCCACAAATCCATAAAGCACACCAGCCTGTCCATTGTCCCGCAGCCTCTAATGCCGGGCATGAGCCCTCAAGTTGTAACCATGGCCTGGTGTGGCTGGAGGGTGTGAAACCAATTGGACATTGGGCTTTGATGGAGCTCTGAGTCCCAGTGCCAAATTCTTGTCCACTGCTTGGTGGCCCTCTAGATTGATTGTAGCATTCAAGTAGGGGCTGGTGGGAGGACAAACAAGCTCAGTGTTTATTCCAGAACTGTACAGAATAGGGCTGGAAGGGACCATGGGGGCCATCTAACTTTGTTGTGCATTAAGTATGGCCTAAAGCACCAGATGTATTTGAGCTGAAACGTAGTCATGTTTGCCTAGAAAGAAGCTTGATGAGAGCCAGAATTTCATTGTTTGAAAGTAGGCAGAGACCCAGATCTACTTTGCTGAAAAAGACAAACTATTTTAAAATATGTTCTTGGGAGTCTAGGCAATTTTCTCAGTGCTGTGCAATGTCTCAGTGTAAATTCAAAAATCAATTACTTTCTTTTACACCAAACAATGCTTAAGCTGTTCAAACCACTTGACAAACAAAAAGCATCCACAGAAAGAGAACTTCTGGAAAGAACCATAGCGATTGCTTGGATACTTGTTTTTGATTAAATTAGAAATACACATATATTTTGCCCTCCTCCTTTCCTCCAGTGCTGAGATGGATTATGCAGGAAGCTCTGAACTTGTATTTTACATTCTTGTGCCTACCTCTGAACCCATCAAATATAAATATTTGAAAGTTTGACTTCAACTGCTCCCAGTGGTTTCTAGATTCCCAGATGAAATGCTAAACTGCCTAAAAGAGGAACCTGAAGATGAAACAAACTCAGCAGTAGCAAAGCAGACCTGAAGATTACATATTTTGGTAATTGATAAAAGCACCACCTTTTCAGACCCTTCATAAAAGAAAGAATCTGTGCATTAAAGTCCCAGATTATCTGGCCAGACTCTGTAGCCATAGAAATCAAAGGCAAACTGTCAGTTCTCCTTCCATTTTCCTCTCCTCTCCAGGTGGCAAACTTGTCTTCAAAAAGTTTTTTTTTTTTTAATGGGAACCTAGAAGGAAATCCTGGAAAACAGATAGAGGTTAATAATGTTAATTTGCAACAGAAGAAGCAGGGGCAGAAAGCAAGATGTTTAGCCCATGTAAGACTGAGTAATCTGCAGGCAGCGTGGTGATGGTTTGTCAAGACATTGGAAAAGTAGCTCTTAATTCCTCACCGTTTGGCTTGTGTCTCTTTTCCTTGTGCAAGAACCCTGCATCCCTGCATAAATCAACTCCCTCCTCTTTGTAGTGGATCATTTTTGTGAGTGCCATAGTTATATTAATTTTTAACATGCAATATGGTTTCACCCGCAGGCTGAATCCATGCTGAGGCAGGGTCTGCTTTAGTCAGGGCATTTTGAAGGCCCTGTTGCTGCATATGGGCTCCCTATACAAGTGTTTGGGAGGAGCTTTCTGTCATTTCTATGATCTTGCTGGTCGGTAGCCATATGGGATGTCCTACAGTGGGTCACATAATGCTCTGCACCCAAAGGGGACAGCATCCCTGTGGGACTGCCTGGCTGGGACAGCCAGGTACCTACACTGCACACACACCAACATGCCTCACTCACAGCCCACACTGCTTATGGGAAATTTCAGGATGCCTTTGTGCCTTCTGTGCTCTGGGGCTGGCCAGAGGGCTGTCCGTCCTTCCGTGCAATTCAGAGCAACCTTTCTGGCTGAGCATGGCTGTGGTAGAGGACTGGGTCACCGTGGGAGACCCAGGCCCTGTGCCACAGCTCAGCACAGCAGTGCCTGATGCCTGCAAAAGGCAAACGTTGTCTGGTTGTGTATTATGTGGTGCCCCAAAAGCTTATTCTTTTTGTCAGCTCTTTTTTCCCTTCTGGGTTTTAACTTTCTGCTGCTGCTTAACTTTGTAAAATAATGAATGACAAAAATGTTCTTAGAAATTCATGCCTGAGGCTGGGGCTTTTTCTAAGTAGTTTTGACTCTTCAGAGAGAAGCTACTACTAAGCAAAAGATCCTTCCTTTCTCATTAACCAGTCTGGGTTTTTCTCCATTCCATATTCTGGAAAAAAAATCCAGTCCGGGTTTTCCCCCATTCCGTACTCCGGGAAAAATCCAGTCCGGGTTTTCCCCCATTCCGTATTCCGGGAAAAATCCAGTCCGGGTTTTCCCCCATTCCCTACTCCGGGTACNTTTTCCCCCATTCCGTACTCCGGGAAAAATCCAGTCCGGGTTTTCCCCCATTCCGTACTTCGGGAAAAATCCAGTCCGGGTTTTCCCCCATTCCGTACTTCGGGAAAAATCCAGTCCGGGTTTTCCCCCGTTCCATACTCAGGGAAAAATGCAGTCAGGATTGGCAAATCTTGGCAAAGATTAATTCCTTGAAAGTGTATTCCATGTAAGAACATGTCATATCTATCATAAAGAAAGATTAATCTTTCCTCATAAAACATATCTTCACTAAGGTACAAGAAAGGCAGGGAAACTGATTTTCTCTGTAAACATTTGAATGCATAAAAGATTAAAATAACAGATTAGGGGCTCTACTGTAAGGAACTTCAATTTACTTTGGGTTATGGTTGGTTTGGTTGATGTTGGTATTTTCCATTAGCTTGCATTCTAATTGCTGTGTTATAATAATATACAAAATCAATGATCATTCAAGATAATAAAGGATAGGGACACTTTTTTGGAAGTACTTTTGAAAGTGTTGAAAGCACACCAACATGCCTCACTCACAGCCCACACTGCTTGTGGGAAATTTCAGGATGCCTTTGTGCCTTCTGTGCTCTGGGGCTGGCCAGAGGGCTGTCCGTCCTTCCGTGCAATTCAGAGCAACCTTTCTGGCTGAGCATGGCTGTGGTAGAGGACTGGGTCACCGTGGGAGACCCAGGCCCTGTGCCACAGCTCAGCACAGCAGTGCCTGATGCCTGCAAAAGGCAAACGTTGTCTGGTTGTGTATTATGTGGTGGTGTATAGCCCCCAAAAGCTTATTCTTTTTGTCAGCTCTTTTTTCCCTTCTGGGTTTTAACTTTCTGCTGCTGCTTAACTTTGTAAAATAATGAATGACAAAAATTATGTTCTTAGAAATTCATGCCTGAGGCTGGGGCTTTTTCTAAGTAGTTTTGACTCTTCAGAGGGAAGCTACTACTAAGCAAAAATTACCATAATTAACTATAGTAAACTGCCTGCCGTTTGATGTCTGAGACTTAAAAGCTTCTTTTGGGATCCAGACGGTTTCTGAAAACAAGGCCTCAGTGGCCTAATTAAAAAAGAAAGGGGAGAGAGAGAGAGGGGAGTAGGAAAGACTGGTGATAAATCTAAATAAGTCACAATGAGCTGACAAGAGGAAAGGTAGGTTCGGCCTGACTTCTTGGTCCAAAAATATAGCCTGGGAAGTCTTGCCCCATCATGCTTTTCCTCTGAAGCAAATGGTCCTGTTGGTCTGGATCCACTTCAGTGGAAAGGAATTCTGGATCAGTGTTTCTCTGAGCGTGTGAAATAGACATCCCCTTTAAGACTTCCAGTCCTAGGAAAACACATCAGACTCTGAGTAAGTTCACCCGGAGGCAGCAGCAGCCCTTGTGATGAATGTGGGCAGCACAAATATTTGTATAGCAATTAACTGCGCAGTGCAGTGATAATAACGCAAATATGTTTTTAGTGGTATTGCTTATAGCAGTTTAAATTGGGGCTGTAAATACACTGGTTTCCTGGGGAATGGGTATTCATGCCAGCAGAAGTCTCTCTGAGCTTTTAAGCCGTTTTGCTGGTACTGCCTCTGTGGGGTCCAGCAGGTTTCGAAGAATCACAGAATGTGATAGAAGATGCAGTGCTGGCCACATGGGGACACCTGCAGAGGTCAGGCATGGAAAGCTCTTCCCTCGCTCTTCTGCATGCTCAGACTGCTTCTCTGCCCAATAAAATGGGAGGAGTGAGCCTGCTTTTTATCATCTTGTGCTGGAAGAAGCCTGGAAAAGGAGTTCATGTGGTCGTGTTGCTCATGGACAGCAACCTCTAGAAGTGACAGTGGTGGGCTCCTGTTGCTTTCTAGATCCTTTCCAAGGGCTCTGACTGGTGCAATCAGCTTGTGTTCTGGTGTTGGAGGGTGCTTTCCTGTAAATACAGAAGCTTGTGGGTCGTATCCTGACCCACAGCACCACAGGACAAATACCAGCCACATCCTGGTGCTGTCTGTGTGTGGTGGGAAGGATCCCTCGAGGCCATGAATTGCAATGTCACTACAGCAACGTTTTGCACTGTCCCCGAGGCTGTAGCCAGCTTTACAGCATGGTGCCATTGGACAAGCTTTGCTGCTGGGGTATTTGGTGCTGAGATTTTGGCAGTGCTGTACAGCTGGAGTATAGGTGCATGTCTGGCTGTTTTGCAGGCCAAGTGAATCACAGTGGGAATTGCTACCGAAACCAAGGGTGTTCCATGGCTGAGGAGCTCGTGGTACCTGCTCACACTGCTGTGCACAGAGGGAGCACAGGTACAGGCTCTGGCCTCAGGCTGTGTCCAGCCTGGGCTAAGGGTGATGACCTCTCATGGATGGATGGAGCGAGCTCCTGAGGGGGATAGCACTACCCAAAGGGGCAGTCAGGGTGTAGCTGCCCTTCTTAGCTTCTGCACCTCGCACCTGCAGGGTTTGCTGTGGCTGTCATGTCACACTTGTGAGAGGGAAGCTGACACAGGTGAGATGTGTCTTCCAGGCTGAGCTCTACCTTGGACTCCTCTCACAGCCTCTTTCAGTGCTGCTGCAAGCAGAGATTCCAGGAGACACGTGGGGCATTTAGAACCTCACAACTTCTGGCTAAAACAAAATAAGGAGCAAAGAGAACTGCTTGAAGGAGTTTGCACTTCTGAAAGAATAATTAGACTTTGCCCTCGAGGAGAAAGGGCACTGGGTTGCAGCTGCCTACTCACTCGGATGAAGGTTAGTTGTTTCCCTAAGCCTTTTAATGAAAGTGATTGAGCTCACCTTTCTCAAAGCCCTGATGCAATGATGCTTTTCCTGACTGTCCCTTTTGGCATGCTGGGTGGTGGGAGAAGCAATTTATTTTCCTTCTGATGTTGACTCATCCCCAGTTGTATCTCTCTGATGTACAAGTGAGCTTTTGAGTTTGGCTCCATGAATCCTGCTGTTCTCCCTAAGTCCACAAATAAGGCTGTAACCATGGCAATCCTGTGCTGCTCAGACAAACCATCAGTGTGGAAGACTCTTGGCCTAACATCCCTAAAGGGAAAAGCAAAGCTTTCCTTGCTCTGAGAGCTCAAAGCAGAGAAGAAGGAAGGAGCCAAGAAGGGCTACTGGCTACTGTTTGGTTGTGTCCACAGGGTCTAGGCCAGACCTGAGGGCAGCCCTGGTGGGTCAGATCAGCACCGTGCTGTCACAGCACAAGCACCTGTGCAAGAAGAGTGATCTATTCTCCTCACTGCTGTCCTGTGCTTCTGGTGATCTCAGAGGCTTCCAGAACCAGACATCGTGTCTCCTCCGTTTATCTACATGCTAAAAGTCACAGGTCATGTTATGGCTTCTTTAAGGCTGCATAAGTGCAGTGTGATTCCACTTACTAAAACAGGATCACCTTGGCAGTCCTTTCTCATGCTGTTACCATTACAGATGTCATGGCTGCATCCTGCCAAACTTCCTCAAGGCAAACTTCAAGCACAAATGAGAAAAAGCTACTCTTTTGGCCAGTAGAGCCAAGATATCCAGCAACTAGAATAAACTAGACCAGTGAAAATATGATTTCTTATATCCTGTGGACTACAGGAGAGAAATCATCTATTTGTCTAATACAAAGAAGTGTAAAATGAGATGTTCCATGTTTAATGGAGGGTATAGTTTAGTGGAGCTCAACTGATCCAATATCTTCCTGATCCTGGATTTTTTCACTTTCCATTTGTGTATCTTTAGTGGTAGAGCTATTGTCAGCTTTGATTTTGGTTTTGCTGGTCAGCTCCTGCTGAGGTGATTTAACTCACTAAGTTGGCACAAAAGCAAACTTGGCCAAAAGTTTTCCCCCAGGACAGAATAAAGGAAGCATATTCTGTCAGATTAGTGAGCTGAACTGTCTCTGTGGAGGGTCTGACACAAGGACATGGGAGGACAAGGACATGTAGCTGATAATCAGGTTGGGAGAAGAAAGGAGGAGGGGTAGGAAGACCAGGACTAACTTTTCTGGCATTAAAAAAACTTCTGAAAATAGTCTTGTATGCAGCTGAAAGATGCCCATAGCTGTGACACCTGGCATTTTGGGAGATCAATCCTGTCCACAGATTTTCAGCCACATTGGTGGTTGGGTCACACAGTCTGTGTTAGATGCAGTGCAAAAGCCCAGCATGAGGACAGTGTAGTTTCTTTCTGGGAAATGGATGGGCTTGGAGTTATGAATGGTTTTGTCTTTCTCCCAGAAAGCCTCTACAAGATTGTTTACATGAATGTGCCTTTAACCTAATTATTCAGCAGAAGCCCCACATGGAGCTGCAGTGTATCCTAGCAGAAGCAGAGGCACTGCTGAGTAGACCTATTTTGCCTCCCTAAATAGCATTAGACGTGGCAAAGAAAGCAGCTGTCTAAGCTACAGTTGTTACACGCTGTTTTCCCACCTCCTACCTACCCTTTGAGATGATAATGTCTGCAAAACGCAGCAGTATATGTACAGTATTTATGAGCTATAAATTGTGGCACTTACTGTGAAGTGCACTGTGGAGCTGGAGCTCCCTTTTCTTGTTCTCTGTCTATTTGGGACATGTATTGCCTTTCTTGGTGGAAAGGCAGGGCAGCAGCTTACACCTGCAGAAGAAATTTCTCCTGGGAAGTCAGACACAGGTCTAGATCCAGTTACAAGTGACTTGGTAGCTGGAGAAAGTACTTTGGGGTAGTGGTGGCAACCACTGGAAGTTTGTTACTGCCCTGGATCCTGGAGATCCGGGGAACCATAGAGGCGGAAGAGATTCATTGTACTTACTGGTAATCCTAGGGTGATTTGGGCATTTTCCCCTAAGGATCTCATTGTTGAAGGGAATTGGATATGGAAAAGGCCATGGGTTTTGCTTTCTCCTACCACCTGCTGGGGACTGAATAAATTTCTGTGGCTTTTAGTTGTGCAACCGTCTCAGGCTGCCCAGCATATTAAGGGGCAGTGTCATGAGCCCTCACAGATGTCTGTGTGTGATCTTGCAGGTGAGATCTTCTGTGGGCCTCTCTGCCAGACCCAAACTGCACACAGAGGTGGAAATGTGGTTACCACAGGCTCCATACACAGCCAGTGTTGGAAAAGGGCCATACCTTCAGCACCTCCAGATTGAGCATCTGGGCCTGAATAGCCCTCATGTGACTGCTCAGTAGAGCTGTGTCAGGAGTCCCTGCACATGCAGTGCTTACCCTCTGCCTTACTGTTATGTCCTGCCCAAGTGCCTTGCCTTGGAAGAGGATCTGTCTTGTGCTTCATGCCAGAAAATGCCCAAGTGCAGCATAACACAGCATCAACTGCAGGTTATTGATGTCAGCTGGCTGAAATGTCACCAAATTTGAAACTTCAGGAGCCAAGTGCTGGGCTGCCTTCTCCATAGCACTGTGCCAAAGCACCTGCTTCTGAGCACCATTCCTGCCCTTTCTGAGCATCTCATGCCAAAGGCCATGCTGTCTGCAGTTCCTGTAGCAGATCCCTAAGGCACACACTGTGTGTGGAGATGTCTTGACATCTCCTCTTCCTCCTCTTCTTTATGCAAGACTCCACACTCATCTTTCCTCACACTGCTCCTCCTTTCAGCAGCTGAGACAGCAGAGTGAGAGGTTTGTGAACTCTGGCTGAACTGATGGGATCTCTTCATAATACTCCACATTTCCGCAATTAGTTGTTGGAGATTTTTTAATCTAATTTTATTTATTTTTAACAGGCACTGCTCCTAGATTTACTGAGCTGAATGCAATTGCTTAGCTTCATTATTCTGTTGCAATAGGTCTGCTGGCAAGTTTATTAAGCCATAAGGGATGAAAGGCAGCAAATTTCTGCATGGTTATAGTGTGTGTTGTGTAGTGTTGATGAGGCACAAGGTCGAAGGCTCACAACTTTAATCACTAGAGAAAAACACCCTGGAGAGACAGGATCTTATTGGTATAACGACATGAAAGTGAGTAATGAAAAAGGAACTGCTATCAAAACTACCCGTTCCTCTTTGCCTGGAGAAACTGATGCTTGGGAGAGATCATTTGTAGAATTGCTCTAATGTCACATCTATGGCCATTTTCCCCTCAGAGGTTATGGGCCAGGTGTGAACTTGAAATGGAAATCCCCCAAGCCAGCTCCTTTCTAGATCTCCTAGCCATAGAGAGCTCCAGTTTTGTTGATGAAATTCATGCTAAGGGGCTTCCTCTCCCTACAGAAACCCTGGAGCTTTGTGTGTGTGCAGGGGAATGGTCAGATCTTGTGGAGTCTGGCACACTGCTGGTGGTGGCCCTGCCAGTGTGGCTGTGGCTTCGCCCTGTGGTGCTGCTCTTCTTCCCTGCCAAGAGGCCACTGCTGTCCTGCATGATTGTAAAGAAGCATCATCATCATTGGGCTGTAGCTGCAGCCACATATTATGCATGGAGACTCTGCTTTCCCTAAGCAAGCAGGTCATGGAATGCTGTCTCTCATTCTTTCTTATCCTTATGTACTGGGGTGAAAGCAAACTTTCAGATTTTTGCTCATGTGTCTACTTTGTCAGTGGTCATCACTATGATCTTTGGCAAGCCATGTCACTGGTACCAGTTTCCCAGCCTTACACACACCCTGCATATCTGGGCTAATAGTACATCATAACATAATCCAGTAATTCCAGGGTGAATTAACAAATTGTGGAGGATTAGAGACATATCCTTTAGAAATGCTAAGTGATAATATTGTCTCCCTGTGGAGGCTGTTAGGAATTGTAACATGACATCTGAGGGAAAACTACCATTATAGCAACACAGAGAAGCCAGATGGGCAAGTGATCCACACAGCTTATGTCAAGAAAACAGGAAGCATCTGTCTCTGTGGGGAATGGAAGAAATAATTAATGGATCCATGTACAGCCTGGGAGATTGATAGCTGTAATTTAGCAGTGGCTGTTCAGCACTTCTATCAGCAGTGACAAAGTGGCCAGCAATGTTACCTGTTTCCTAATCAGTCTCTTGATTACAGTGTGGAAAGGGCTGGGGTTACCCTCTGAAGAGAGAGCAGCAGCAGTGAAATACAACCATATGGGAGACCATATGTGAGGACAACATCTGCAAAGGGCTTCATCTTTTCTTTCTCGTATTTTTCCACTTCTCATCTTACTGAGTTCTAAAGGGTTATTATATTAATATGTAGATCAGCTTCACAGCCATAGCTGAAAAGCCTGCTACTGTGAATCAGACTCCTGTGTCAAGGAAGCCTGAGCAGCAGAGTCCCATGGTGATATCAGAGAAGTAGAGGATTGCTGACTTAATGCTCCAGTGTGCAAAGTCTGGCCCTGTTGCAGGGGATGGAGCTGTTGGGGGAGCTGTGGGGAGCTGTGCATTACATGGTTCAATGTTGTGGGGCCACCAAGGTCGGTGTAAATTTCTGGCATTACAGAGCACTGTAAAGTCAAAGTGCTGATCCTCATTTTGTAGTTCTCCATCAGATGACTGGAATAGTCTGAACCTTTTGTAGGTGGAGTGAGGTGACAAGGCTTAAAGTGCTCAAAAGCTTGTCTGTTAACTCAGCCCTACATCCCAAAGATTTAGTGTGACAGATCACCTCTGACTGCTGGTGTTGCCAGGTCTGTCCAACACCCTGCAGTGCACCAAGCCACCTGCAGCGTGCTGCTTGCTCAGAAAACAGAGCTCTCAGAAGTTTTCTGCACCTGGGCTGTGGGAGGAAGCAGGATATGGCAGAGCTGGGCATCAGAAATAAGGAGCTGCAGGTCTGTTCTTGATCCTGGTTCCCTGTGGCAGAGACCTCAGGGAGTTTCCAGTGATTCAACGAAGAGAGGAAGAGCAGGAGGTTGAGAGGGAGTCTCCAGGAGAGAAGATCCCAATGTCATGGGCACCAGTCCCTGGTCCTCAGCTGAGGATGTTTTATGCATAGATATTCATTGGTATAAGTGCAAGGTAGTCCTGAAGGCTGACTGGTTCAGACCCAACTTAAAAGCCTTGCTGAGGAATAGCTGTAGTAGAAGCAAGCATGGAGCCTCAGTCTTCAAAATCCAACACCTGTGCTGTAATCCTTGGGGCTGGCTTTGCATCTGGAGAAAATGTTTAAATGATGTTCTCAGGTGACTGAGGGGGAGCTGGGCCTGTCCATCTGTGATCCCTGCTTCCTGATGTGGCAAGTGAGTTGTATCTGACAGGTCTTATCAGGTTGTAGCCTTTTTTGTGTGTGTAAGTCAGCAAATGGAGGGCCTTGCTTTTCACCTGACATGGCCCCTAGTTTTGAAATCTAGTGTTGGAGAGAGACTTAAAGGACAGAAAACTGTGGTTTGCTGTTTTATAAGTCTGATTCTGTTTATAGCCATTTTCTTGTTCTGTTCAACTCAGTGAAAGAGTTTTCATCCGGAGTAAATAATGTAACTGTTCCCTCCAGTGGAACTGTGATGATTCACACCAGCTTGAGTTTGGTTCCACTAACCTTAACTCCTCAATGCAATCAACTCTAACATAATTGCACTCTCATACCATGTTTCACATCTTTGAGACTACTGCGGCAATTTTATATAACCTGGGATAAGTTCAAACCTGATAAAACTTCTTTAAGGTCACCCTGCTTCTGCTGGGGATGGAGATGATCGGGATTTGGTAAAGCTTGATTTCCATATGGTTCAAACTTCCTGAGTGTGTAGGGTTTTTGGTAGCACAGTGGGTACCTGGCGGCTCTTTGCTTCAGGATCGCTGGTGGCACTGGTGGCCTTGTGTGGTGCCCAGGTTTTGGCACCATTACTCCAGTGAGGAGCCCATCAGAAGGGTTGGGGTGTTGCTCTCTGGCTGAGCTGCACTGGAGACAGCCGAGTGGAAGGTGGTTTGGAAACAGCCCAGCACCTGCATCTTTTCCTTTGGTGCAATGCTTTGGTGCTGTGGTTAACTGCAAGGATTTCTGCACAGGGGTTGTGCAGAACCGTGGACATTCACCCTGTGCTGGTCAGAGTAAGACAGCTGGAGCAGACAGAGGGTATTGGGGAGCCACACTGTTTCCTGGGTGCAGGTTGAACTGCATTGGTCAGTTCTTTTTCATCAAAAGTCCTGAGTCACTAGACAAGAAGGGATTTGAAAGAAGGAGGGAGTGAATTGACATTATGGCAGTGGATATTTCCTTGCCTTTTCATCTGGTTCCTTCATCCACCTCAAGGTCCAGTCATTCATCACATAGCCCTTTGACTGAACACTCTCTCTTGCCACATTTCTGGTGGCTTTGTTGTACAGTGAGGATGTAAAATGAATCTTTCCATGGCTGCTGCAGTGACTGTGGCCAAGAACCCATGCCATGGCCCTCTCACCTCCAGGAAGGATTAGAGTGGGCAAGAAAGAGGCAATGAGCCACAGTAAATTGAGCCTGTGATGTACTACAGAGCTGTTTTCTCTAAATGTCCTCCCTTCACTGAGGAAGGCAAAGTGGTTTGGTGATGGATTTCATGGAAAGGGACACCTGAGAGCAACAACTATTTGAGAAGAGAGGTGTGCTTTATGGAGAGATTATGTTTTTGTTTAAGCTTGCTTGGATGTCAAGATGACAGCTGTGTAGAGATTGTGTGGACAAATGAAGTGAGAGCTAATGCTCAGCAAGAGCAATGCCAGCTTCCCAGGGGTATGGGTTTGCAGAACTACATGAAATCAGATTTCAGAGATCAGCCATGCTGAAAAGGTATTGACTGAAGATAAAATGCAAGTACTTACCTGCTTGTTTTCTGCAGTGCTTTATTGCTCACTTTTGTTTGGTTTTGCAGTAAGTAAAGGGATCTTTGTATTCTCTCTCAGTCAGGTCTACCCTTTGCAGGCCTACAGAGGTCATCACTCTTTCCTCATACAGGAAAGGCTGAATTACACAAGAGAAGGCAAGGCTTCATTTTCTGAGTGTGCCGACAAACAACATTTTTCATGATTTGGCCATATCTGCTGTGGACTGATGTGACTCCCTTCATCTCTTGAAGGATTTTTTTTCACATTTCCCATTATGGGGTGAGAGAAGAAATGAGGCCAAAGATATGATGTGACCAGGTATTGCCTGCTGTACTGTCCCTGGCAGTGCAGGGCTATCATCTGGTCCCTCAACCACATTCCTGACCATGGACAGATGCTGCAAAGAGAGCTTTTTCTGTGGGGGGCAGACTCTTCTGTGCCATGGAGGTTCTGAAGGTTTAAGTTGATTTTAAATGAAAATCCAGAGGTCAGGAATTCTTCAGAGGGCCCCAGAGTAATCTTCTGAGGAACCTTTCCTGTGTCATGGATGACCACAGGCATGTGGAGACTGTGGCTGTTAGCCATGGACCACCAAGCTGGCAGAGGCTTAGAATGTGAGATCTGCTGGTATCATTCCCACCTGGGAAAAGGCAAAGTGGTGGCTCAGAATGGTAGCAGGAAATCCTGCTATTGGTGGCAAAGCTGGGGGGTGGCTCGAAGTCTTTTTCCCCTCTTCCCTGTGCTACTTTTCTCTCCTTTCCCTGGGACCAAAAATGTGTTCATGAGGGCTTCATCACAGCACACAGTCTTGCTTTGTGCAGGGAGGGAAGGAGGGAAGTCTCTATGGCAGCCTGGACCATGACACTTCTCGCATCAGGGTTGCTTCCCAGTAAGAGCTACAGGGTGTTCTGGGTATCCTATTAGACTGCTAATCCTTGACATGCTCACCTGGGAAGTGCAAGATCCAGCCTATGTTTCTGCATTTGTTGATACCCTCTAAATTGCCTCAGAGCTGAGAAGAAGAGGGTCATGACTCCATTTCCCTTGAAGTCAAAGGAGAACTCCTGCTGACCCCAGTAATTACAGATCAGGTACTTCTTTGTTCTGCCCCTGCAATCAGACCTTCCATCTGTTTTTCCATAAAAAGCATCAACTACCTTAGAAAATCCTATCCCTACTCCTGGCAGCTGGGGTCATGCAGGACTCATTAAGGAAAGTAAATATAGGATGTGGGCATGCCTGGCAGCGACAGCTTTGTTGTGGTGCCAGCAGGCCCTCTGCCAGGTAATGCTGAACTCCCGGTGAGAGCTTCTCAGAGCACCTTTGGGATGTGTACAGAAGAGTTCTGTGGTGAGATGAAATATTTAAAACCACTTTGGGTTGAAGCGAGGTGGGAGAGCAGCAGCCTCTTTAATCTGTGCACAGCTTTAAGACTGCATGTGAATCATTGATGAGGAGGGAAGAGTGTTTCTAAAGCTCTGGCAGGTCATTAAACCTGGTGATGGACTCATTAAACAGGGAGCTGCATGGAAAGCCCTGGACAAAAGCACCGGAGTATTTCCCATCCATTGCCCTGTGGAGTGCCAGTACTTTTTACCTGTGACTTTCAGGGTTTTGTTGCAGGGTATTTTATTAATAAAGGCAAATGTCTTAGGTCAGTGGGTCGTGTTACATAACAGAAAATGTGCAAAAAGCTTTTTGATCTGCGAGGCAAAAACATAAGACACAATAGGTGGAATTCAGGACTCGTGGTGTTTCTAAACACCTGATTGCATTGCGTAGGGGGATTGGGTAAATCACCATGGCCAGATCTTTTATCTGGGACTTAATTGGGCTGGGGAAGGTGGGGGCGTGTTGCAGTGTTAGTGTTCCCATGGCTTCAGTGGAAGAGAGGTAGAAAATGCCACTTTGCCAAGTGGTCTCCTCAAATCCATGTGTGTTCACAGCTTCTGCTGGCCTCAGTGCCCACACCGTGGGGCTGTTTGACCTCTGCTGTACCTGCTGATCTGTGCCTCAGGCTTTCTCTGACCCACCTGCAGACTACATGCTGTTCAATGGGCTGGATAATTTTCTGGCCATGGCAATGACAAATGCAGTGTCAGATGATCTCTTCAAATTGTTTGAATTTTGTTCTCTTTGGAGAGAATTTTGCTTTTCAGCAAAACTGTGCTGAAGTGCTGGCTGTAGACCCGAATAAACCTGGCCTTGCTTATAGTCCCTGTACTTAATTTCTGATTGTTAAGTACACAGACCTAGATACTTGAATGTCCTCAATATTGCCCTCTTGGCTTCGGATGGGTTTGCAGGATTTGAACAATAGCTCTGATTGCTGTACATTTACATAGCTGTGTTCCAAAGCACTGTGCAAATGTCACACAGAGGAGATGATATCTGCCTTCCTCGGGGATGGACATTGTCCCTCAACTGGCAGGCAATCAGCAAGTGACCTTTTCTGCAGAAAGCTGCAGCTGTCTGCCCTTGCTTCTGTGGCCCTCAGGAGAGAGTGGGAACAGCTGCAAAGGAAAAGAACCTTCAAATTTGCAATGGGGAGGAGGAGCAAGAGGTTAGCAATGTGGAGGATGCTTCTTGACTGAGAGCTCTGAGTTCCTCTTCCCTCTGTCTCTTGGTCTGGAGGAGAAGAAAAGGAGCTGGAGGTAACTTGGAGGAAGGATTTGTCCATTGTGGCAGAGGTGTGGGGATTTCTCACTCAGATGAGGCCTTAAGGCTCAGGTAAGTCCATGGATTGCTTGAAGCCGTAGGTGGTGGCAGGGTGGTGAAGGAGCTCCATTCCCCTTGCTGGGTGTGGTAGCTGCATCTTGATGTTTATAGCTTCTTCTTAAGCTTATGTTGGGACATCTTACTTCTAAATGCAATTGCTTCTGGCAGTGTGGAGAGCTGATGCTACTTAATATTGCTTAGGAATTCAGAAGAGGAAGTGGAGAAGAATTAAATATGAAGTTCTGCTGCTGCACATAAAGTTATCAAAGATGCTCTAGTTTTGTCCTCAACTAAAGAGTAACTGAGTTTTTCCTTTTGCTTTTTCTTTTTTGTTCATTGCTTGAAACAAATAAGCTCTCCCTTAAATGAGCTATTTCCAGAAATCCTGTAAGCAGTGTGATCATTGGAGGTGGGAAGAGGGGTATGTGTGAGGGTTTGGGAATGCACAATTGGGTATAAGGAGTGCAGTGGGAAAGAACAAATGAATTCTGACACTGTAAGTGAAGATTAAGCAGTGAAGAGAGTGCAGCTTCAGCTGGCAGTCATTGCATGAACAGCTTGGATATTTCAATAATCAGTTTAAAGATGAGTTTATCAGGCTCTTCAAGGTGTGTGGTTGTAGCTCAAAGCCATTGAAAGTCAAGAGAGATTATGACGGTGTGGAGTAAAAATGCATTAATGAGATCTCTTCCATCCGTGTGAGGAGGAGACAGAGCTGGTGCTGTCAGGAGCAGTTTTCTGTTGCTTGTGATCCTTAACTCCTGTTCTCAACTAGGAGCAAAGAATGTTGTTTATCTGTAGAGAGCTCTGACTCTACCTGAAGCTGAACCACCTCTGGACTCTCCTGGTAGTCTGTGGCTCTCCAGTCCCATGAAAACATCTATTTTCTTTCTCCTCCAGTTGAACAAAGTGGCCTGCAGTGGATAGGCAGAGACAAGATGTGCTCTGGCTGGTGAATATCACTCCCTCTTAAAGTCAGTGGGGCTGCAAGGAATGGCCCACGTGGCTGTGCTGTCCCGGCCATCAGATAGAAATCTGCACGAGCTTCCTGTTTCATTGGGGTTGGACTACTGCGTTGTGTGTTTTTCAGTATTTCTACTTGGGCAAGTCCATAGGCAATTGCCTTGAGAAGAACAGACTCCCTTGGGAATCTCTGCCTGGGGATACCCAGAGGCTGTGCTGTCTGTGGCACTCCTCTGCCTGTAATTACAGGCGGCAACTCCGTTAGATGCTGCACTAAGAAATTAATCTTTATTTCCTACTTAATCAAAAACATCTTGTTAGAACAGTTTGTTCCATTTTGGGGCTCTGTGGTGCGTGATTCCTCTCTGTGATTTCCAGCCCTCAGACTAGAAGGGATTCTGTCCTTTCTGATTTCTCCAGTGCGTAGCCAGTCTTCAGCTGAGATTTGTGGCATCTAGCCAAGGGGCAGCCTCTACCTTGGCTACAGTCAGCTGTCCCACAGGCAATTACTGCAGCTGCTCTCCATTTCAGCACATGGGGAGGTTGAGGCACGACCTAGAGGGAAGAGTGGTGCTTTGAGATCCAAACCTCTGTCATGGCTGGATGTAGTAGTGGTGTCAATATTGAACGTGCTTGCCTGGGAGTGTTTTTTGTGTTCATGCTTGCCTTTTTACTCTGTACCAGAGGTTGGCCTGATCCTTCTGCTAGGTGGGTAAAGGTGCATTTGAAGAACATCTCTTACTGAGATAGAAGTGAGCAGCCAGCCAGTCTTCCATCCTGGTGTCTCATGAAAGAAGAAAAATGTCTGTGTTGTATTTCCCCTCTGAAATGACTTTGGTGCATTTGATATTATTCCATAATCATCTGTGTCTTTTTGTCTTACTACTGTCAGCAGATCAATGTACCAATCTGAGCTTTCAAATCTAGTGGGACAGCAGAACATAAAGACAGGTGGAAGGGAAGTTCAGGGGGGAAAAAATCCCAGAAGAAGGTACCACTTTTTCCTGAATTTAAAGGGCTGGAAGAAAATGCATTTGAAAAGGATGAAATTACTCAATACATTTTATGTGGCTAGAGAGTAAGGAAGGATGCATGTGCACTTGCTGAATGTGTGCTGGGGAATGGCCTAGGAAAGGTTACTAAGAGCAGCAACATAAAATTAAGAAAAAGGGAAACTGTAAGCTGGAAAGAATAGAAATTGTCCTGAAGAGTGATATTTAACAAGTTGTGAGTAATTTCCTCAAGGGAATGGATAAACTCTCCACAGCTGGTTTTTTTTTTTTTTAAAGTAAACTGGACAAAACAGTAAGAAATATGCTCTAGGAACTAATCTTCTGTCAATTTGATGGATTAATGACCTAATTGGTCCTTTGGTTTCCTTCCATCTCTCATGCCTACTGTTCCGTGAGCAGCAGCTTCTAGTCATTAGGAATAAACTAGGTGAAAGGAATATGTTACTGGAAATACTCATTTACTTTCAATGATTTGGTAATTTTCCAGACCTCTTGGCCATGATAAAGCTTTGGTTCTGTAGGAGATAGAATGGGTGTGGAGCTCAGAAGCTGCCAAACTAAAACTTGCTTTTTGCTTTCCCTATAAGGCCTGGAGTGGTTTCTGTCTCTTGGATAGGATATTTTTCTGAGACCTGGCTCTTCTTTCAAAACCGTGGCAATTCATTGTCTCTTCTACATCTGTAGGCTGCTCTGTGCCATCTTGCCCTCTCTGCAGGTTCCTCAGGGCTTCTCCAGGGCACAAATAGGCAGACAGATGGTTTTTGCACCAGGTCTCATGGGTCTGGGCTATCTGGTGAGGCAAACCAGATGGGAAGCTTTGAAAACATCCTTTTCCCTTCCCCGTGTGTTTTCCACCTTCCAGGTTTCCTGTGCTGCCTAACTTCCCAAATATCCCACACGGAAATCAGACGTGTGATCAGGGAAAGACGGAGGGTATGATGGCTGTATTTTGGTATTCTTGGTTCCTGGAAATGACTTCCTGTGCATTGGAGGAAACTTCAGGATGCTCAAGATACTTGAGAGACCAGAACCTGCCAGTTCATTGAGAGAACATTAAGGTGGTTGGGGGTAAGCACAGCAAGACACACAGATGGGTCTTCTACCTATCTCATTTCATCCCAGTAACAATGAAGATATAATTTTTTTCTTCCCATTCTCCTTGACTGTTTACTCTCTTTTGTCTATTTCTGTACCATTTGGGATATGTGGACCATGGCTACATCTACTGTGCTGCTATGCTCAGGATTTCACGTACTGAGAAAACTGTCTTGCTCTAGCTTCCTTGTCATCTCTTTCCCTTTGTACATCTGCTGGTGAAACAACCTGGCAATAGATGAAACTTTAAATACATTAGGCATTCATTTACATTTGAAGAGGGAAATAAAATATGCATGACTCACCATAATTCAGATTCACAGACTGTTTCCAGATTACGTTTCTGCAATCAAAATTTGACTTTTTAAAACAGTTTTAATGACTGTAGGTGGTGGGTTTTTTTCTTCTTTTAAGGTTTAAATGGTGGAGTTTTCAGGGCATTCAATGAACACTTCCTCATTTGATAGAAGTGATCTCTGGATTTCATGATTTGTTTTCAGAGTCTTCAGGTCTGGTGAGTTGTGAGCATCATCAGTCCCTCTAACCTGGGGTGGGGTTGCACAGACTGAGCCTTGATTGGAATTGGTCCCAGGATGTTTTATGTTCCTGAACTCAGCTCAGTCCTAGCTTTTCTCTTACCTTATTTTCAATCGCTTCTTTTCTCAAACTGCTTACAGGTGTCTGTTCCCTTGGAATGCAGACTGCATTTACTGCTTTTAAATTGGCCAAAACAACCTTGGCAAATGGCAGTTGAAGCTGCAGCTCCTATAACCCACTTACGTTTTATCTTTCATTATTTCAGTGTTTACATTATTTGGTGCTGTTCAGTATTACCCAGTTGTAAATTACCAGAAGGAAATGGCAGTGGAGTGGAACCACTGATCCTCTGGCTATAGTTCACCCTAATCTTAAAATCATTGTTATAAAGAGCACAAACCTTACGCTGAAAGGAGATTTCTGCAGACTGTATCCGTAGCTTTCTCAGTGCAGTGCAGGATTTCTGTGTGTATGGGAAGGGATGTGATTGCACACATGGAGACTAGTGCAGATCTTGGAGTCCTTTGAGAGAAGCAGTAGTGAAGTTTTTAGGTAGTGAAGACGTGCTGGAGGGAGATGAAACTGATGAAGGAGTGATCTGTTAATATCAAGTGCCAGAAGATTAGAAGAATAAGTGTCTTCTGATAAAAAAAAGAAAAGACTAGAGTCACTTGAAGGGGAATGGCCCCTGTGCTGTGTCTGTTTCCTTTGGCCCCTTGCACTTAATGAATGCCCTTGGAATAGCAGCTCTGCTACTGAACTGAAGTGAGTTGTGCAGCATGCTGGTTAGTTTTGTGTGCCCTGCGGACAGAGAATGAAAAGGCTAATGCATGATTTATGTGTCAAGCCAACACAGCTACATTACCTGGCTGAGCTGCACAGTGCACCTGTGGAATAGAGACTGCATCTCCCCAGGGTACAGTGCTCCTCACCCTGACCCCTCTGCTTTGCTGAGGTGGTTCCAGCTGCTCCTCCTGGGAGGGGAAGCATCCTGTGTGTGCTGCTTCAGTGATGCTCGAGAAGAGGGAGGGAAAAACTCCCTGTGCTCAGCTGCTGACCAACAACCAGGATGCAGCATTATTAGTCGTGGATGTCCCTGGGCTGAACATACCTGCTGAACTGGGAATCCAGGGAGGTGACAAAAAGTCACTCTAGGCAAGTTTAGAGCAATAATATCTCCAATAATGTGAATATGGCAATGTTGGAGTTCATATTTTCTTTTGAAAGGTTATACCATGTTTGTGGGTTTCCCTTCTGGGTTCTGCTAAGGCCTGACTGAGCAGGGATGGGGAAGAGGAGATGTAAAGAGGCTAAATCAGAACTGTGAGCATAAGAGAGGGGGGACAGTTTGACTTGAAAATCAGATCATTTTTCTTTTCCTGTCTTTTGTGTTTAGCTGTTCTCAGCAGCAGCTAAAGGCTGATCTTTTATGCTGGAGCTGGACTCTGTTCTGAGCTTTCTACTGCTTCTGGGTCTGTGTGTGGGTGCTGCCTCTTGGAAATGCTTCTGGGACATGGCCAGCTGCGGGCTGAGTCTTCAAGCCGTGTAGGTTTGTGGTGCAGGGGCAATGGTACATGAGATACAAGCACATGGTGTGAGTACCATATGGATAATGGCTATTTATTAATATTCTCTATTCTCTGGCTGCCATTTGACAAACACAACAGCTGGAATGCCCTATAAAGAAATTCAAATAACTTTTTGGAATGGAGGCATTCACTAGTTCTGTGAATATTTTGTAGAAGGCACATTACCTGCAAGGGTATGCTGTTTGCCACAGGTCCTTATCTCTTGGAGTTTTATTTCTGTTGTTGATTCATGTGAGGCTTAGGAAGGCCATGTGTAACCCAGCAGGTGGTTGTCAACTTTATCATGCTGGCAAGGTGTGGCAGCAGGATAAAAGTCAAGAATTATCTTCTCTATTGATTTAATGTAGCCTCTGTTCAGCAGAGAGCACAGTTAAATGCAGATACACAGCTCTTCTTGGCTGTGTGGTCCTTCTATCCCCTAACATGGGTGATAGTGAATAGGAATATAAATCCTAACTGCTAGGGTGCTTCCTCTTTTGAACCTGTGCCATTGTGTCATGTTCTTAAAAGTTCTTTTGTGTCTCAGTTAGAAACCCAAGCTTTGGGAGTTTAGTTCACCTGTCAATGAAGAGGCTGCAGGCGAAGGGAATAGCTACAAAATGTCCTTTTTTGTGTGTTGTGAGATGTTCTCTGCTGTGCTCACTCACCACCCAGGGTTAAGTGGTAGACTTGCTCCCAGCTGAGCTGAAATGGGACGGCACAGCACAGAGCTTTTTAATCAAGCAGATGATCTTGGTATCAGTGTTGGCATGTTATGTTTTGAAGCTCCTCAGTTTTATTTCCTAATGCCCTTATCACGTCTCTCCCTGCAAAAGTGCTGTGGTGTGTTTGGAAGTGGCACGGTGCTTTTCATGATCTTAAGTGTGCCCATTAAAACAAAAAAAGGCCATATTGAAAATCCATTTTCTCCTTGCAGGTCTTGAGCAATTTTGTAAGATATAATAAGATGAGCAATCTGGTTCTGGCAGTGAAAAGAACAGATGCCAAGCTATAATTTCCCTTACCAGAAAATGCTGTGGAGTCACTTTGTGTTGTAGAAAGAAGAATCTGTGTTATTAATAGAGGGCAGTTAAAACTTGGAGTCCTGAGAGCACATACTTCCTCTGGTCTGTGCCATATGGAGGATGGTAGGCAGGGACACATCCTGGCCAGCCAGGAGAGAGACTACAACATCTTGGGAGTGTAAGAAGTTGTCCATACCCTGACTTGGCAGCAGAAACTGCTGGGTAACACATCTGATAACACCAAGGGGTTGTGTTTCTGACTGTAGGAACTATTTCTGTATTTTTTGAAGGCCAGCCTCCATGGAAAATGGCAAAGCAAAGCTGGCATTACCCAGTTGCACTGAACTGGTAACTGTGGGGCCCTTTTCACACTTCTCAGATGAACAGATTCAAGGAATTGGCAAAAAAAAAGGCTTAAGAATGCTGAAATTTGCCTTTGTGAATATGTACTTTTTCTTATCTCCAGAAATATTCTGGGTGTGTCGTCATCCCCACCTCCTTGCCAAGGTCAGATACTAACAAGCTTCTGGAACAATACATCTGCCCACTTATTCCACAGATACAGATGTGCAGCACTGGTGGTTGGTGCTGAGTCACAGGGGTAAATTCCCACCTGAATTTGCCCTATTTTAATATATAGTATTAGCTAGCAAGGGCTAGCAAGCCCTAACTTGTTTAAGCAGTTTGCAACTTGTTCCCTATTCTGTCCAGCTTCCTTCTTATTATGATTGTGTTAAGTGTTGGGTCACAGCTAACCTGTTTTTCTGCAGGCTGTCACAGAGATAACATTGCACTCTCAGCATCATCAGATTTGTTCACCTCCATTAACTGATGGACTTATGCTTTTCTTTTCTCTCTTCTTTTAATGTATTTATAGAGCCTCCTTTGTTGCCTTTATGTCCTTGTTAGTTGTAATTCAACTTGTGCCTTAGCCTTCCTGATTTATCCCTGCATGCTTACGCTAGTCCTTTATACTTTGAGTTGCTTGTCCTTGTTCCCACTTTCTATACAGTTGCTTTTTGATTGTTCAGCCTTTAATGTACTCCTAATGTAACCATATTGGTTTCAAGCTATGTTCACTAGCTTTGCTCTGCACCAGGATAGGCTGCTATTGTGCTTTTTTACAGTCCCTTTCAGCACTACCAGATCCCCTGCATTCCTCCCTACCTTAGATTATCTTCCCAAGAGACCATCCCTCACACTTCTGAATGTGTTCAAGTCTGATGCTTTTTTTTTTTAAAGTCCACGTTATGTCCTCATTCTCCTCATTCTTCTTTCCCTTCCTCTGCTGTCTTATGATCCCTTTCATCTGCATTGCTTTCCACCTTTCAGTCCTTAACAGTTTCTCCTTACTGAAATCAAATCTAAATTCCCACTACTTACTATAGTTTACCTCAGCTTTTAAACAAAGACTTGTCACCATCACAAAGAACTTAGACTCTCTGTTTCATACTGTGCTGTTTTCAGTAACCAATATCCTCCAGAGAATGTGGTATTTCTGCTATTTACCCAGAAAAGACTCATCCACTTGCTTCTCTCTGGATAATTCTCTTCTTCCCACTTTTTCTCGAACAAGACACCTGGAATAGGACCTGACATTTCTTCTGTTTCTGAGTTTCAAGCAAGCATTTCTGCCATGAAGTGCAGCACCCCTTCCCCTTTTCTGTTGTTATTACCCCAAATATGTGCATTTATAGCTTCCTTCCCCCCCCCCGTGTTCTTATTACTTATAGCATCATTTGAAGTAGGCAAAAATTCCAAAGTTAGAGACCAAGTAAGTAGAATCAGAATAGGAACCTTTATAATCGCAACCAGAAATTGGTTTTTCCTTCATAGTGGGCTTTGAGCTACTGTGAAACATCACTGCTCATTATTGGGATCCAATACAAAAGCTGGTGTGCTGTAGCTTTGTTTTAAATGCTATCTGCCCCTCTCCTTAACAGGCTTTATCAGAGAATGTATTTACTGTGTCATTTGAGGCCTCTCCTCTGATACTACTTACAAATGATAGGATGAGAAGAAGCGGCCTTACGTTGCACAGGTGAAGTTTAGATTGGATATTAGGAAAAATTCCTTCACAGAAAGGTTATGGAGCACTGGAAGAGGCTGCCCAGGAAAATGGTTCACCAGATTGAGGTGTTTGGAAGACATGAAGATGTGGTGCTTAGGAATATGGTTTGGTGCTGGACTTGACAGTGTTAGTTTTACAGTTGGCTTTGATCTTAAAGGTCTTCTCCAACCTAAATGATCCTGTGCTTCTACTCATTTCTTCAGAGCAGAATTACCTGGCCAGAGTTACCTCCCCAGTTACCTGGGAATCAAGAGACCACATCAATTCTCATTCGTCTGTCCCTCACAGGATCTGCAGTCTGGCCTATCATGGCTTTCTGTTAAAATAGTCATTCCCTTTCCCAAAGAAGGTGTATTTGCAAGCTTGGCTGGTCTCAGGTGACATGGGTGCCACTGGTTTAATAGCAGGAACAGGTAAATGTGGATGTGAAAGGGGACAAGCATTTTCAGAAGAACTGATGCATAGTTAAATGAAGAAACAGTACAGATGCAGAACAATATTTTTTATTGGGCTTACAAACTTCTGCAATATTTGATATATCCGTAAGTGCTATCCACCATCACTGGACCTATTGGCTTGATCCCATTACTTTTGAAAGCCCCTTTTTTCTTTTTCTTTTTTTTTCTCCCCCCCGAATCCTTAGGCTGGGAGTATTAACTCATTATATCAGATGCTGCCTCAGTCTTGCTGACTTAGGATGGTTTCCAAGAAGTTGTTTGCCTAAAGTGAGAAAGAGAAATGATTCCATTATGAGAAGCTTAAGAGATCATCTGCCTTTCATGTGAGTTGATTGATTCAGCTAGTGCAGATCACAGATGGGCAAATGATTTGACTACCAGCTGAGCTGGGCTAGGAGTGATAGGTTCAAGTTTCTACTCTGCTCTAGAGTTAATCTGTTGCCAAAATCAGAGGTGTTCAGAAGCCTAACTCTGAAGAAGGGTTAGAGATGCAAGTGTTTGATTTGGATATCACAATTTCTGAAGTCCCCTCTTGTTGAAGGCATATGTAAATACCTTTCTCTTTTGTCTGGAGCCTGGAAACTTTAAAGGTTTTTTAGTAATAAATGGCTGGGACACAGTTTGTCTAGAGAAGAAAACTCACGCGAGGTACAGGTTATCAACTAACGGAATAAATTAGCCTCCAGAGCTCATGTGAATGCCCTCATTCACACATAAAGTGGCCTTAGGTTAGAGGAATGAGTGGCAGGGCTTTAAAACTTCCAGGACAATGATATCCATCTGGGAATGTAAGGAACCCTAATTCATGTGTGCTGCCACCATGCCACTTGCTAATCTGCCTCACCTCTTCTGAGCATTCTCATGATGAAATGACCCACAGTGAAATCTCTTAGGCAATTCTGTGAGTGTAATCCTCACAAACGCCGGTTTCTTTCACAAACACCGATGGCAACAAATGCGAAGCATGTTCTCCACAACTGTAACTGCTGTCAATATGTCCCATCTCTGTCAGCATTCCTGCCTAAGTCTCATTCCCTCCAGCTGTGCTATTCAACCATCTGTGCCAAGTTTCAAAGACTTCTTTGCATCCTGCCATATCTGTTTGTCTTTTCCACATCGACGTATTTTGAGGCTCAGGCCCTGTCTCACAGGCACATCCTGGTGGTGCTGCATACCAAGGCAGACAGCTGCAGCAGTGGGTTGTGTAGATGTTGAGCTGAGGAGCAAGGCCTGTATATTGGACTGTTCCCAGGGAAAAAATAGCAGTGAACTGATCTCCATATTGCCTTTTGCACCCTGGTAATTTTTCACCTATGTGGGAACAGACAGATCAGCATTGAGCTCTGAAGGAAATAATTTGTTGCATTAACAGATAATTATTGGGGAACCCTGTATCCTCACATGAAGTATAAGCCTGCTTCTGTGTGCAACAGGATAACCATCTGTCCTGGAGTCTTTAACCTCTAGACCTGACAGCACAAGGGCAAAACAGAAAAGCCTTCCTGTTAGAGCACAGGGATCAGAGGAAGCCCGTGTAATTACTAGCCATTAAATAAAGTATGCCCCTAAGTCTTCAAATGCCAAAGCACATGTATAATTAGCTGATAAACTGCAAATGAATAATTAGCCAGCAGCAAAAGCCAGAGGAGCAGAGGGATGCTATTCACCTTCCCTTTCTTCTTGCAGGGAAGAGCACTATGTACATTGCTTACTTCAGTGAAAAGTTGGTTATTGGGTTAAATGGCATGAGGACTATCAGAACTGGGAGACAACACTTCACAGGATGCCTGGCCCCAGGATTTGCTGTCTTATGAACCACTGGTGTTATTTATATAGTTTGGAGATGAGTGCTGGTCATACCCTCTGTTATTTCATGTGGGTTGTGTTTGCACACAGTCTGAGGGATGTGGAACAGAAGCTGCTGCTGAAGTACCTGGCAGTTGTTTTACCCATGGAAACGATCAGCCTCGGGATGTTTGTAGGACTGGATTTTTGGGTCCAGATTTGTAGGATTGAGGCTAGATTTTGAGCTGCCTGGTGCTGATACAATGCTGACGATACAAGGATTGCTCCAGCATCCTGACTTGCACCCCTTGTGATAATGGCAAAGAATGGACCCTCATTCAGATCACTGTGCTGAGCTACAGCACATCATCTGAGCTGCAGTGACTGTCCTTGACTGCTGGGTAAAAAAAAAAATAAAAGGTGTTCATTTTAATCTCCTTTCTTTGCAGTTTAAACTGTGCTAGATAATCTCACCATTTTGTGATGAGTTTCCATGGATGTTTACAGTACTTCAGAAATGTCATCAATCAGATGCCTCTATGAGCTTCTCCTATTTTCATAATTATTGAATCTTTAAAAATAGTTTCCCTCTACACACATCACTATTTCTAGATTTGACAAAAGTTGGAATGAAACAAATAGAATCAGACTTAGGAGCTGAAATCAGATTTCTTTCAACTAACTCCCTAAATTGGGAATTTTCCTATCACAGGGTGTATTGAAAGGTGTATTGATTGTTCTGAGTGCCTGAAAACCCCTCACCATGTTTAGTAATGTAACTCTGGGTCTAACAATCTGAAGCAGACTCATTGCACTCCATTTAAGAAATGAGCTGTTGAATAGAATTACTTGTTTGCTTGCAGTATGTTACTCAGCCTTTAGATGTCTCCTGCTGCTGAAATCAGTTTGGAAAGGGCACTCCGTGGTTATCAAGGAAAAGGGAATGTGAGTTTTGCTGAAGCCTCTCTCTGTTACCTTTAATGGGTGACTTTATATGTGACATTCTCTTTGAGAAAATATCTAATTCCATACACCATGGCAGCTAACAAGGGTGGGTAGTGATGCTTATAGCTCCCGAGTCAGTTTATGCATTTCTTCCCAAGCAGCTTTCTTGAACTCTGAAGCTTATGATTAGGTCTAAATATAACATTTCAAGCAGAGTATATATGTGTTTCTAAAGTTTGAACACATAGAAATTAATTTGTGATCATAGAACAGCAAAGATGTTTTTAAACATCAGATTAATATAAGAAGAAATAGCATTGGCATGCTGGAAGTGACTTTAGAAATACTCTTTTATAAGTACATACATAAAAATTATTTCATATGCATAAGCTTTTCCTCTCAAATAATCCTGCAGCATTTTGCAGATGGATGTACTAACTATAGCCAGTGAAAAATTGAACATTAAAATGCAACCTGAGAAGTGCTAAGATTCAGAAAAATTTGCAGATTTTGAGAAAACTGAAGGCTTGCTCTAGAAATTGTTTTTAAATGCTGTTTTATTTTCCTGTCTCTCTGATTTGTATAAAACCGTCCCCACCAAAGATGCAATTTTTTTCCTTACAATAATTTTTTTGAGAATCTGTTGTGTTTTGCATGTTTTTTCCTTTCCCCTCCCCGCAAAATACATTCAACATGAGCTGATGTAAATCTGATGGTGTTGAATATGGCAGTGACTCCACCACACAGCTTTAGCTTTGGGAGTCAAGGCTATGAAGTAGCAACTCAAAATCAGAGGAAACTTAGGAGAGCTGTGGTTTAGAGGGTTAAAATCTGTTTGTGAGAAGAAGGCTTATACCCTGCTTCTTTCAATCAGTGCACTGCTGTTTTGATTATCAGGATTAATGATCTTGACTTTTGGCTCTCAATCAAAGAACTATGTCTCCAGTGCAGTTCATTTCTCCTACTGAATAGCTGGTTTAGAAACCATTAAATAACCTCCAGAATCTCCACTGTTGCTAGAAGGAGCTATGATTGAAGCTGTGGATAGTTTCTGGTTGGAGTTGATTAGGTTGTTTCTTCATCCCACTGCACTTCTGGAAAATTCAGAAGCTTTCTGTGTTGAGAACTTTCTGGAGATATTGGTGTTGGAATGACCAGTGGAACCTGGTGGAAGGAGATGTGTGAAACAGGCAGACAACAAAGCTGCACCCTGCAAATCATTGCAGAGTGTTTGACCAGAGCCTGTGAGGCTGTGAAGAAAACTTGTTTTAAGATTCCAGTCTTCAATGGAAGTATAAAAAGCTGGAAATCTTACAGGAGGAACAGTTCTTTAAAGAATTCTGACCTAACTTTTCACTCCAAAAGCTTTGGAAGCAGATGTGTTTCTAAACAATTTGAAAGACATGATTTTTATCACCCTTAGGAAAAACTAAGATCTATTGGGATTAGTTTAGATCAAAGTGGTCATTCCTGAGGATATAGAAATAGATTAGACAAGGTCATTTGCTAACTGTATCTTCTGTAATTTTTTGATTAAATCTCATTTCATACTCTATCCTGAGATGTAAAAGCATTGGAATATTTGGAACTTCTCCTCAATGATTTTTTGCTCACTTGTATGATGGGAAGGTTTGTACCAAGAGGCTGGACCATGTTATGTTGAGGTGTTAATGAGCTGACCTCTACAGAAGACACGACATGTGGTACATTGCACTGTTGAAGTTATGCCTAATTTTTAATTTGTATGATTTATTAGGGCTTAATTTTAGACCAATCTAAAGATGCTAAATCTAAATGCTAATTTTTAATTGCATAAGCAGAGATGAAAATGCTTACATATTTAAAGAGTAGCTGAGTTAACTCATCCTACTTCTCAAGGCAATTTGATCTTTTCTGTCAGCTAATATTGCCTTCCTGGTAGCTTTGACTATGCTGGAAAACTATTACTGTTTCATTTCCTGAGAAGATCTTTGCACAATACGTGTGGAGAAGGGGAAGACTTCACGCTTAGAAAACCTTTGTTTGCAAAAATCACCATTTTATTTACTCTTAAGGATTCCCAGCATTCTCAGCCCAAGGCTCCTGTGATCATGGAGTATATGAGATTTTCTGATATTCATAGTCAGGAAAAGTCAGGAAGTTAAAAGTGAAGTTGAGACTGTATTATTCTCTGAAGTCATAAAAATGAAAAGCACAAGGTGTCTATTATGATTTCACTCTGAGATCATGACACCAAATGATTGCATAAATGAAGTGGCAGGACAACCAGGTACTCGATGGATACTGTGAGCTCTGTCAGGCCAACAGGATTGTTTCTTCTTTAGTGTTATGTAGGAGTGAGAACGAGTCTAAATGGTTTTGCCACTGGTTTTCTCTGTGATGCTTTACTAGTCACCTAAGCTTTCCTTCTGTAGTCTCCTAGCATGTTGAGAATTGAAATAATTCTTTGTGTCTCACATCTTTGGATAGAAACCAGAGGTTTGGGCTCAGATCTTGACCACATCCATAAATACTCTATACTGGTTCCTTGGGGCAAAATCTACTGTTGATAGAGTACCGTCCTCCTTCAAAACAGTGGTCAGAAAATTACCACTAAACAAGCTATGTTAGTTCTGGTCTCTTCAGGATCAAATTTCATTCTGGACAGGAACAAACGTTGTTGCTTTCAACTAGAGAATCATAATCTATCTGAATTTTAGCAAGCAATAGGATTGCCTGAGGAGCAAAGAGAAAGAATGTGGAAATTTTGGTGTTACCTGTGTGCATTGAGTAATGCATTGATTCTGTCCTTAAAAGAAAGCACTTCAGAGTCTGACTTGTGGGAAGGTGTAAATACTTACAAGAGGATTAGGTTGCTCCTGAACTGATTCAAGAATGCCTGGCAGCCACAGTCACTTTGAATGGAAGTGCAAGCAGCTCATAGACAAGTGTGAGGGCACTAAGGAGTATTTGTGTGCAGATATGCCAACAACAGACTCCAGAACTTGATGGGGGCAGAGTATCTTCTTTTGTAGGTAATGCTCTACAGGTGTCTGAAGATCAGATAATACTTAAACCAGTAGTGAGGGCAGGTCTGGGCTCTAAACATCCATCCTCCCATAGAACCCAAATTTTGAAGCATGGGAGGGAGAGAGAGAAGATTTCATCTTGGTCTTCTCTTGCTCCAGTTTTGTGCCACAGCTAGTAGCACAAATGGTTTCCATAATGTATCTTGATTTGATCATATACCACTTCACAGGCTTCAGGTCTTTTAATCTCATTTTCTCACTGGCAGAAGATCACATTATCATTTTGTTCCTCTCTCCCTTATCTCTCTAGCTGTAGGGACAGACAGGCAAGCCTTAATTGAGCTCAGCCTATGGTCGCTGTAACTTGTGACTACTTTGTTTCCATCCTGGCTTGAGGATCTCAGAGCTGGCAGTAAACAAAAGGTAAGGATGAAAGTCCTTGAAAGACTGAAATGGCTTCTTGTCAGTCCACACTAGATTGCCCTTCAGAGTTAGGTTTCATGAGGAAAGCAGGCTGCGGACTCCAAAGTATTAATCTAAGCCAGTGCCATGCTTAGGGAAGATGAATCTCTGCAAATGGTTCTACTGGGGGCTGAGAAACCAGCTGCAGATCCCACAGTGCAGCACAGATGCTCTCTGCTGTTTGCCACCACAGCCATCCACAGGGATGGCCCTTCATGGCCTGACCTGCAGGGAGACACTAACAGGACACAAAAGCACTGCACCAAGAGCTACTAGACAGAGCCCAAAGTTCCAGCAGCCAGAAAGAGGAGGTCGCTCATCTTTGCATTGCAGCGACTCTCTCTGCAGAGACCCTCATTACAAGAAAAGCTCTGGGAAAGAGTAAGTCTCAGTGGCTTCAAAAGCCAGGCTTCCATGGAGCTCCTTAAAGTGCTTTCAGAGCAAGCTGTCTTAGGCTATTTCATGGGTGCTCATCAGCCCAGAGGAAGGTTCTGGAGAAACATTTCTGCCCAAATTGCTGCCTTTGTTAGACTCCTGGCTGCAAAAGTTTTGTGAGAATGTCCTTGGAAGACCCTTCTGGAGACAAAGGGATTTAAATATCCAAGAAGAATGTAGATATTTGTAAATGAAAAAATTACCAAAGACTTTAGATGGCTCATGTGACCGGGCCCTATAAATACACTTTATATCAAGCCCCTGTTATGGCAACAGTCCGTCACATATTTGCCTTCATGGATTTCTGAGGCTTTTCTGGAGCTTGGTGGGAACCCATCTGGTGTTTGGATCCCTTCTTAGAGACTGCAGTGACTTGTTTTGTGTTCACAGACTTCTGACTGTTACTAATGGCCAAGCAGCAGGGAGGTAAGAGCAGAACAGTGAGGAGGGTGCAGAGGAAAGGTCTTTCACCCCATGTTCCTGAGGTTGTCTTAATTAAGGCATAAAGGGCAAGCAGGGTTTTTTCCTCTTATGCACACTGAAAACAGCTGCTTGTGTGTGTCAAAAACATTTCATTCCCTTCGTGGCCTTCTCTGTGTATTGATTTACTCAATTAGTAGTGCATGGAGTGTTTTTCTTTTTAACAAAACGGTGTAGGACTTTTGACATTTAAAGGATTGGACAATGCACAGGAAACACACAAGCTGTTAGAAACAGTTTTTGGTACCGAGGTTCCTGGGTCTCTTTTCACCCAGTACTTACACCTTCTACAAAGCACAAAGTACTCCACCTTTCCTGTCTTTGCAAAGTATTTATGGCAACAGAGACATACTTTGTTACCTGTAATTGTTGAGACCCTTATAATGCCACTAGCTGCAAGAAAAATAGTGAATTATATAAAGAAACCAAACCCAAACAACTTCAGTTGTTTTGTTTCTGAAGTGTTGACATCAAATACCAGACATCAAATGGAGTGAAAAAAAGTCCCTAATGTCTTGTTTTTTTGAAAAGATATAATGATCTCTCCCTCTCTGACAGACAGTTTGTTTTTGGTCACATTCAAAGCTCTGTTTCCTTTGTTCCTGGTAATGGGAGGATGTGCCCCTGAAATGTGTCTGTATGAAGCAAGGCTGGAGTTTGAACTGAATGTTTTAAGAAGGATAATCAAACATTTGTGCTGCTGTGTTCTTCCCACCCTGCCAGATGTGAGCCGGAGACACTGCTTGATCAGAGCACAGAGAGTGAGGTCTGGCCTCCTTGCTGATTTACTGATGGCACATATTGACTCTACTGTACTATCACTTCGTGCCTCTCTTTTGTCTTGCAACATTGGACTGCAATTGGCCAGTTCTTCAGCCGGATTCCAGAGGAGCTTTCTGGGCTCTTGTGTTTCATTTTCACTGCTCAGAGCTTGAGGTTGCATGGGATTAATATGGCTTCTAACTGGAATGGGCAAAACATTTAAAGAAGCTATAAAAATGTTGGCAGCTCATTTTCCCTGTTCACTGTGTTTTCCTGCTGTATAGGTTGCTCAGTTGGGAACTCATGTTAGTGGAGGAATGGAACCTGGATATTTCTGCTCGGAGGTGGAGGGGTCTCTGTCAGACTAAAGCAAACCTGAAAGGAGCTCTTGGCAATATAGGAGGGTTGGGATATTGCTGGCTGTAGGAAACTGTGCTGACACTTGTCAGCTTGGCATAACTCAGTAAGGCTGGCCATGTGCAGTTAAAAGTCTATGTAACTCGCTAAGCAAATTTTGCCTCAAGGTTGAAAAGCCAAACTCCAGTAGAATTTAAATATATCTTCATTGGCATCTTAGAAAATCCCATCATCAGTGATCTGCTGGGTAGCTTTTTCTTATTGTACATTGTTTTACCTGCCCTTTTGTTTTAATTTTTTGAAATGAACTGGGCTGATGCTCATCAGGAATTAAATGTCCCATTTCTTGACACAGACAAGTGCTTTAAACATCTTCTCTGAAAGGGGGGGGGGTGGAATTCCATTTAAAAATTTCATAAAAACAAAAATTTGTGTGTTGGGGGGTTTAGCTAGGCCAATTTGAGTCCTGTAAGTCTCATAAGATGCTTACTTATTTCAGGTTGGTCTGTATGTGGATTGCTAGTTCCTGATTTTAGTAAACACTGACTGTTTAGTCAGTATCTGAGGCTGTAAAGATTGTTTAGGTTAGGTGAAAAAAGTGCTGGTGGGACTAAACACTTTCCTGATATAATTGGATTCACCCAGTGACTGTAGGCAAGCCCTTCTTTCAGCTTGTCTGCCCCAAAAGTCCTTTTCTTTTGAAGTATGTACTCACTTGTAGAGCATGAGTAAACAGTCAGTCTAGTCTGAGAGTCATGATTTCCTTTTCACTAAAAAGGAAGTTTCACTGTTCCCTCATTCTACACAAATGGAAGAAGTCTACCAAACCAGTCCCCTGGAAAGTGGTGTGAGCGCCTACAAATCAGAACAAGGTAGCAGTGAGACAGAGGATCTCAAATATAGCCCTATTTGGACTTTGGCAAGTAGAAAATTAATTTATTTCTAAGGCTGGTTTTTTTAGGCAGCATATAACCAACAATTTTTCTCTTCACACTCAAAATACTCTGCCTCATCCATTTTTTTTTTCTGTACCCTTGCTTTTTGTCACAGTGTGCTGAGTAACATGGGCCCCAGAAGAGCATGGGACAGACTTCTATTGTCATACGAGCTGTGAAGGACTCTAGAGATTAAATTATACAGTTAGAGCTGTTGCTGACAGCTCATTGATTTTTGACAGCTTTGCTCAGGAGAGGAATAAATTTATTGAGATGTATTAAACTCTTCATCCCTACCTTGGAAAGGGGTTCCTCTTACGGCTGCAGAAAATGCTGAAAGGAGGGTGTACAGTGTCTGAGAGAGATACTTGCCCCAGCTGCCCATCTGATAGTAGCAGAGCTGCCTGGCTGGGTTTCCCTTGTTCTGCTCAAGGGTGCTCCCTTGTGAAGCTGAGTGCCAGCAGCCACCAGTTTGAAGAAGGGCTGAAATCCTCCACCTGCTCCTGCTGGGTGCTCACTGCAGGACCCTGGTCTGCCTGCAGGATTGAGGTGGCCTTGGGCAGCTGACAAGGGGCATATCCTAAACAGCTGTAACTATTTGAGGGTCTCTGGGTCTGTCATGAGGATACAGCCCATTCATCTGAGGGCATTTCTAGCCTGGTGAATATTCCAAACATGGCAATTTCATACGGAAGCCTGTGAACCTGCTCACCAGAGCAAGTTCTGCTCTAAAAACAAAACTGTCCCCTCTTTAACTGGCAGATCTGATATAACACAATGACCCTGGTGCTCTTGGGAAGCTTCACTCAATCTTCTGCTCAAGGCGACTCTTCATTCACTCTGCAGCATAATTGCCCTATTTCAAGGCTAGAGCCACCTTCCCTTGGGACAGGTTTCACCTTTGCTCAGCTGAGCATGTGTAGGAGTGATCCACAGGAGCACATGGAAAGCAATTTAAAGCAGCAAATTCCCTGCTGCTTTCGGAAGCTGTTAAATCAGGCAGCTCTGGAGTGAAGAGAGGGTACAATACAATAAATTGTCCCATTCTGAATAGTTTTTTCTGTTGTGAGCTGACATGGCTATTTTCCTCCAATGTTAAATTCTTCCAGTATAAATTTTTCAACAAGGATTTTCTTTTTTCTTAACAGCAGTGGAAGAAAAAAACAACCAAAACAAGATAAAGGTGGGAATTTTAATGAATATGCTATGTATTTGTAGTCTGGCATTTCCTCTAACTCAATAAATCTATAATGATTAAAAAAAAGATGTTCGGATACAGACAACTAATATTTTTACCACTTGTTTGGCACTGATTGATGGAAAGACTATGTCTGATTGCTCTGTCTTGAATGACAGAAATAGGTCATGAGACTGAGTGAAGTTAATAAATGATAAAGGATACTGGTCCAGATTTGGTGTGTCTCCTACACAGCAAGAATTTTAATTCAGGTAGTAAACATCTCCCTCTGATTTGCCTTGCAGTGGGCTGTGCTGCTGTGTGACCTACAGAATGAGGCAGCTCATGCTATAGAAATGAAGGTCTTTGTTCTGGTGTCTCCAGTAATGTCCAGTGGAAGTGGTCCTTAGACACTGCTATGGTGCACTCTTTCCATCACTTCCAAGTGATTAAAAGTTTCTTCATTAGTTGAGGGCTTCAGCATCTGTCAGTTTTGGATGGTTTGGTTGAGATTCTGCTTGCCTTTAATCCTTCGTGATGTCAACCAGACCTGGCTAAAACACCTTCAGTTAAAACACTTGGCTTCCTCAGCCTTGTTTTGCTACTTACCACACATACAGTGAAGCCACAGAGCTGATTTTATGCATGACCTGGTGGGTTTGATTGGTTTGATTTTTCTGGGGACCTTGAAATACTTTCACCAACGTGGTTTAGCTCTTCCTGATATGCATAACCATTTCTGTTGTGTTTAGGAGAAACACCCCAAATAGTTTGAGAACAGCCATTCATGGAGGACCAGTTTTGGACTGGTTTTTATTGTTCATTTGTGATTAATGGATAAACACAATCTGCAAGTTGAGTACACCCTGTGCTACTTCTAGAAGTCTGAAGAAATAATCTGCTGGACTTCTTGTTTGACCTATTTTACATAAAATTCCTGGGCAGTGTAACAGATATTAAACCAATAAAGATATGTGCAAATAGAATAGCATAAATTTCTCTCAACTCTAATGAAAAAGAGAACACTCTCAGATTTTTAAGTTCATGTTTTGCTAGCTGATAGTACTTATTACAGAGGTCTCTCTGCTCTAAAATTGGACAGAGAGATATTTTCTTTCAATTGAGTAATGCTTGAAGTTTCCATTTGTTAAACAGTTCATTAACAATTTCTTTTAACTAAATGGTTATTAAAATGTTATCTTCCTCTCCATCAGATCAATAGGACCTTCTCCAGAGGTGCGTGTAGCCAGCTGTAACAAACAGTGTTCATATTTATACTGGGCTTGTGCTGTTCATGGTTTATTTATGGTTTGCTAGTGGTTAAATGTCCACAACAAAGATGTCAAATAAAATGTGACTTCTCTCTTGTGCCTGACCAGTCTGTTGGTGTCCTGTTACAGTGACTCCACTGAACCCGAGTGTGGCTCAACTAACTTGTTCAGGGGCGTGTGCCAACAGTTTAGGAGAGTTGAATCCTTTATTATAATTTAGGAAGAGACCCCCCTCCTGGATCTCCCTGCTTTTAGATGAGTGTCATCTGCTGCTGGCAATGCATTTAAACTGCATTTAAAGCAATACAGAGCCAAGCTCAAATCACCAATGAAAGTTCCTTGAGATAATAATTCAGCATGCACTGAATATGATTCTTACCCAGTAGGAGTCCCTATGGGGGAGAAAACAGTTTCAGCCCTCTAACTGATCCCAGAAGTCACAATGGAGTCTTCCCTGGCTTCTCTCCATCCTTAATTCACCACTGTACTATTTCTTTCCATTCATGTGGAGCCTGAGTGACTCCAGTCATACATACTTTTGTTACTGATTGCTGTAAAAGTCTCTTGCTCTTAAAAATATAGTCATTGAAATACAGAGCACATGCTCAGTGAAGGGTGGTTGTACCTTGGAGGCAGGTAGCTTTGGGATGGAGGTGTGGGTGAACCAAGTTCATCTGAGGAGAACTATTTTGCCACAGTTGTTGGTTCAGCAGCAAGACATCTCCTGTCTCCTTTGGTTGACAGCTGCTATGTGATTTATCAGCTACATGGTACCATCAGCTTCCCATCCCTGCAAGAATTACAGCAGAGCCTGGCTGCCATGTCTCCACCTGCTCCCACCTTCATTTCATCCCTCTTAGTCTGTACACAAGATTGCAGGCTGTGCTGTGTGGGGAATCACTGTGGAATACATTTTGTACATGCTAACTGCATTCCATCCTGTAATTTCTGTACTAACTTCTGCTGGAATGTGAATAATAGAACTTCCCAGTTTTCTCTAATTTTACCCACAGTCATCATCCCACACAGGGATAATTGTACTAATTAACACTTTTTAGTATAAAAAAAACATTACTTGAGAACTAAGGATTGTTATAATAAATTTCCTGGAACATTAAGTAATTTGTTTCTCACAGAGTTGTTTCTCACAGAGTTGTTTCTCTCTGTAGTCTGGTTTCAATCACTGTATACTCAAGTCCATCAGCATCTTGCAATATAGCAGAGGGATTAGCTTGAAAACTCCTAACTACCTGTCAGTGGAAAGACAGGGACAAAATCAAAGCCCTTCAGTAGCTTATCATTCATCATTGTTTTGATTTTAGATGCCACACTAGAACTCCAAGATTTTTTCAGTGCTGGAGGGAGTACTATGAACCAGGCCCACGTGACCTGTTTACAGGAAGTCAGTGTTACTACAAGGAGGAGAAACTTGATCTCTCAAGTCCTTGACTGGGCTAATAACTGGGACCCTGCACCCATTTGTGGCAGCAAACAGCTTTGGTTCTTGTTTTCGGTCTTATGGGTAAGAGATTCACAGAGCAGAAGTAATTGCCCTGAAACACTTGAGACGTCAATGGCAGAGCTGGCACCAGCTGCAAGCCACAGAGAGCTTTTGATGCAAGATGTTGCCTTGCTGTTTTTAAACACGTTCAATTAAAACTGTCTGAGCTTTGTACACCTTTCTCTTTTGTCTCAATTATGTGCAGCTTTCCTCTGTTACCTGCTACAAGAATTGCCAGCCTGGCCTCTCCCAGAAGCTGCTCTATCTGGAGGATGAAGTTTTTAAAACAGAACAGAACAACCCACCATCACCACACCATCTACAACAAACCCAACACCTCAAACCCAAAAACAAAACAAGCCAAAACCCCAAACTAAATTAATGTCGGCCGTGCCCTTGGAAGCAATACTGCAACGATAGCTGCCCACTTGCCTTCTAGATTTGCAAACCACGTAGGTTTATTTGAGAAGCCCAAGTGTGTTTTTGTGTGTCCTCATTCCTTTCTGTACCCAAACCTCAGGCTGAAGTTGCACCTTTGAGATCCCTATCTCAGAAGTTGTCTTAACTTTCAAGAAATTGCACCAGGAGCATCAAAATATATGAAGACTGCTTTCCAACATGGCTGTTGACTCTTTTTCTGTCTCTGCCATCCATAAGACTGGGGCAGGGAGAGAAGGGGCTGAGTTTTCTGATGTCTAACAGAAAAACATTTCGCAGGAAGAAACATTATTTGGGGGTCTCTTTTGTATTCATTTCGCAGGAAGAAACATTATTTGGGGGTCTCTTTTCTATTCAATTACTTGTACTGAAACTCTTTTGAGGGAGTTCATGTCTCTGAAGCCTCCCCTGGTTCATGAAACTGGTTTGAAAATGACCAGTTAATTAAAAAACCCCAGGATGGGTGGAATGGGCAGGCACTCCCAAAGGGATTTCCAAACTGTAATGAGGATGTCAGAGGGCATATAGATCTGTGAATTAATACCATTAAACTGTACTGCCTGGAGTAAGATTTGCTGCAGAGATTACTTTCAGAAATAGGAAATTTTCTTCCGCAGATATATAGATATTGGGCTGTGCACTGAGAGTGGAGATACCGAGGTTTACTGTAGCTGCCTTTGCTTGATGTTTGGGTTGCTGCAATGCATCTTCTGCAGAGGTGTTAGAATAAATTAAACTGAATTCCTCAGGGGTTGTGCTTGCTGGGATGACATGAAAGTCAACCCTGGCTGTTGTCCCAGGAGACATATGCGGGAGACAATTTGTCTGTATGATTTTACTGGTTTACTTTGAATTAAGCACTCAAACTCAGTTCACTTTGCTAAAAGCAGAATATGTTGCAGCACTGCTATAACTTGAGAGTTAAAAAACAGGCGAGCTCTCAACACTGATTGATTGAGAGGTCCCTTCTTTGCCAGAGGGGTCCTAACTGGACTGTTGGACTGACCTTCTACCCTTGTAGTGACACACCAGACAGTATGGAGTTTGCTTTTGAAATCAGTATTGCTTGAAATGGTGAAAAGCTAGGAGATGGAACTGACCTAGTGGAAATGTGTTACTCACATTACTCACGTGATTACTCCCTTTCCTTAAAGACAGGACTTTGTTATGGTCAAAGTAGTGTGTTAATTCAGCTGGGGCACTGTGTACATGACAAGAGCGCTGGTTTTGGTGCTATTTATAGACTGCTCCCAATGTTTGGTGGATGTAATGAAAGTGAGAACCAGCATCTTCCAAAAATTTGGCCCTGACAGTCTTTTAAGAGGTGCTCGTGCTTCAGCACCAGGTGTCATTATAAGAATTTAATGAATCCCTATATATTTACTTTACAGCTGACACCCAAGATAGAACAGGCTGTGCACATAATCAACTCATGGGTTTTGAAGAGTTGTTAAAAAAACCAAGAAGTCAATGTTTGGTTCTTGTAGAGGGGAAGAGAGGGACTTCTCACTTGTCTTAGTTGCAGAACAGTTTCTCCAAATTCTCAGAGTGTTTTTCCATTCCCTGCTCACCCAGTTGGGGAGTGAGTTAAGCTTGTGTTTACTAGTCATCATTTTCAAAAATCTTTTTCTCCTCATCTGTGTTATTTTAATGAGGAGCCTTTCAATTGTTTCATCACTGTTTTGTAGTGATACAGCTGTTAATCAGGTATTAACCAGGGGAACTAGCTCATCACTTTCCTCACCTATCTTTATCTTACAGGATAAGAAGCCACATTTGTGTTGTCTGATTGCTCCAAATTTCCTATCGAACACTTCTCCCCCAGCCAATTTTTTTTTTGTTTTTACCTATGTGACTGGTTTTTTTCTTTATTAAATTTTGTGTTTAGTGGGAGTTCTTTTATTAGCAGCACTGAAAACTGGGCTGCTTTACCCTAGGGTTAGGGACAGAATTCATTAAAAATAATTTTTTTTTAAAAAAAATCATTCAAGCAGAAGAAAAGCAGCATGTTCACACTCAAAGAGCAGAGACAGTTGGCTAACTGGTTTTGCTTGGCACATGGAGTTCTTCTGCCTGCCACCAGTCTGTACTCTGCCTAGAAATAACATTCTCACTCACGTTGCACCCTGATTTGGCTGTGTGGCTCTGTTTTGTAAAGAAACTGCTGGAATATCTGACACCAGTCTTGAGCCTGGGACATAACACTCCTGTGTGAATTGGCTCTTATTCCCAACTCTTGCTGGGCCTGGACTTTGCTGCCAGGCTACATGCTTGTATTGCAACTTGCCACTAACATCTGGTAATAAATATAGCACTCTCTGCTTATTGCCCTTCATATCTAATTATATTCTGAACTGTTTTTCTTCAGTGCAACTCATAATGTTATGCTATAAAAGATGAGGAGGACAAATTTTAACAATTCCCTGACTGAAAAGTAAAAGGTGATACTCTCAGTGGTGAACAGTCCTGTCTGTAACGTTATTCCTATTACACTTCCTGCTTGGGAAATTAAATTGGGTCCATATTCCCAATGGATAATAAGGACCACTGCTCGATGGCCAAAGATGAAACTTTTATGATCACACCCTAGAGATTTGATACTTTTCAGTTTCCCATAAAGAATGATGTGGTTTTTGTGTGCTCAGCACATGTAGCTTCTGGTGCATTCAGAACAGAGGATTTAAGGAGGTATCTCAGCTGAGTGTGTCCAGCCAGAGGAAGCAGGACACACTGCAGCAGTGGGTTTTGCTGGAGCTGGGCATAACACACGGAGGGCAATGGTGCTTCAGATAAAGAGTGGAAACTTGGGATGAAAAAGCTGCCAAGCATCCTGCAGCCTGGCAAGAAATGAGGTGAGTCTACACCTGTAACCACTGCAACATGGATGGATCTGCCAGGAAGGTCAGCTGCAATAATATGACATTAAAGAAATCAATGTGACCTTGACAAGCATGTGGCCTGGTCAGACAATATTGATTCACTAATGACATGCTGTTGCATAATTCTCTCCTATTTGGGTCGGATGGTTTCTAGACATGATTGATTTCAGTGTTTGCAAGGAAGTACATAAGAAACAAAGAACATAAATTGTTCTGTGAAAGTTGGTTCTTGAAAGTAAAAATGTTTTGGACAGCAGAGGAGAAATCTGTAGCAGGCTGGCAGACTTGTGTATCCTTTTCTTTTTTTTTTTAAAGCTTATTTTGAATATTTAATGCTAACTTCTCATAGAGTCACAGAAATGTTTGGGTTAGAAAGGCCCTTAAAGCCTTCTCTTCTGCAGGCTGAACAGTTGCAGCTCTGTGCCTTCACAGGGGAGGTGCTCCAGCCCTCTGATCATTTTTGTGGCCCTTCTCTGGACTTGCTCCAACATATCTGTGCTGAGTGCTCCAGAGCTGGACACAGTACTCCAGGAGGGGTCTGAGAGACCAGAAAGAAAGGGGCAGAATCACCTTCCTCTTGTGCTCTTCAAGGATGACAAAAGATCCACTCTTCCTTCCTACCACACATCCACAAAGACTCGAGTTTATTGTCACAGACTCGTGGTACTAAATACCCAACTTATTTGTATGGCAAAGTACCAGAGAACACAGGAGACCTTAAGGTCTTTGCTAAAATTCTGTATCCATGCAAAAACCAGGAACTGAAAGTTCTCAAAGAACTTCAGAATGAGTACAACATCTTCCTTAGTGGGGTTTCTTTCTGGCAAGGAGCTGAGGAAAGAGTAGAAAATGTAAGAGCTGAAGATCCTAAACCTCACAGACTTCCTTTTTTGTTTACTTCAGCAATCTCTAAGAAGTTTCTACTTGGATTATTTCAAACACTGTGTAGGGCTTGATCTGATTTAGCAGTTCTTCTCCTGCTTTATTGTTTTGTACAGTTTGAGGAACATCAACTCGATCCATTTTCTAGGGTATATTTTTCATTCTGTAACTACCTGTCAATTTGTTAGTTTTGGATTGTGTTTTCAAGGAAACTCCTAATTCAGACTTGTGCAGCCATTCATCAGCTAAAGGACGTGGATGAAAAATCTATATAGGAAATAGCTTAATGTCTTCTAGCTGGCTCCTTCCTTTCAGGCACCACATGAAGGCTCCAGTTCTCATTCAGGTACGGTCTGCACCACTGGATTGCTCAGATTTGTCCCAGGATATACTGAGAATTTTGGGAAGCTGGAAAGCAGCTAGTAAGGGAATATAAAATGGAAGTATGTTTATAATTTAGTGTTTTGAGTTTAACCAGAAGTTCAAAAGACATCCCACGCATTCAGTGCAGAATCAGTCTGTATCTGTAAAAACTGAAGAGCCATTGGTTGCTCAGTTCAAGTCCCAGCCAGGGCATTCTTTAACTGTAGGAAACTCCTGAAATCAAATAGGAATAGAAGCATTACATCTTGGCTTAAAAAATTAATTCAAAATGGTTTTCTATTTGTAAAATATTTAAACATTTGCCTGCAGTCTCAGGAATACAAGCAAAATTGTGCTACTGCATGAAAATCTTATGAACTAGCACAGAAATGGAAGTCTAGATGCAACTGCAGTTTAGTAGATGACGTGTGTACGTAACTGTAAATTCTTCTCCAGAAAAATTACTTATTGAGAAATGCTTTCTTTTATGAAAATTCCATAATGGGCCCATAGGAAGAAATACCTATCTCTATACAAGCATACATATAACGTTGTCATATGAAATATTCTACAGCAGATATTTGAACCTGCCAAAAGCAGACCTGGGCTCTGCTTTCACTGAACCTCTCTGTGCCCTTCCATCCTCCTGAGTGTCTTTTCATCCCTCCTATTATGTCTGCTCCTTTGACCAGGACTGTAGTTTGCTACAGACCGTGCTTTTGCAGTGCATAAAACTTAGCATCTTTGTGCTGCCAGCCAGCAAAGACAGTTCATGTTCAGGAAATTGTTCTCTAAATACTGCCTGCTTGAACCCCTTTGCAAAGTTCCTTTTTTACTTTACATGGTTTTTCCAGCTTCCTGCTTGTTTGCTACCTAAATATGAACACAAGGGAGCACCAGAGGGTTTTTTGTTATGTTTTCTTTGTTTGTTTTTTACAAACAGAAAAAATAAATCAGTGAGGGGGTTAGTCCAGGCATGATCTAGATGGGATCTGTGGCTGAGGTGGACAGCTACAGACTATTCTTCATTATTCTTTGTGGCCAGTCCTCTTCAGAGGACCTGGGGCATGTTAATTCCCTCCCCAATGGCCGCATCACCCCCCCGAGGGAGATCTCCAGCTGTCACCACCTCCCATGCTGGCCCCATGTGGTTTAGCAGTGGCCCAGGGTGCACTCAGGGGGTTGTGAGGCTGTTGGGCTGTTGTGCTGCTGCCTGTGCAGAGTTGCAGAGCGGCAGCCCTTCCCTCTGAGGTGTTTGCAGCCGAGAGCAGAGGCTGCTGTGGAGCTCTGCAGGGCACAGAGCTGGGTGCATTAACATATTTATGTTGTTCTACAGCCCAAAGACATGAAACTATGGTGTGTTAAAGCTACTTATCTGTTGCTCATGACTACTGCACTACTTCTGTGTAATCAGCCAGAAAACTATCTTAGGAAGCCCTATTTTGCTTCTTTTGATGTCAGGAAGAAAAATCCCATTTACAGCAGTGGTACAGAAACAGGAAGGAGCCGATGCTGGAAAAAATACATTTGAAAATTATCTTGAAGGGGGAGAGAATGTGTAGAAGGGACTATAGAATAAATTTACCACATTTGATTAGGTATGTGACACAAAAAGATCAGAAAATGAAGAAGCCTTTTAAAAGGGGTTCTTATAGGGCTGTAAACATTGAAGACTGATTTCTGAGGGCTAGGGGTGACATTAAGTAGAAATTTGAAATGTAATGAATCTGGGTCCTCCAGCAGGTGCTGCTGGGAATCTGGTGACTCCTCAGTAATGCTTGTCCATATGAAGGCACCACAGGGCCTAATGTCATCTTCCCCCAACACGTGCAGGATTGCTGTGTGTGAAGTGGCCAGCACGCTCCACTAAGCCTTATGGCAGGCTGTTTGAACCTTCATCTGCTGCAGCCTTGGACAGAAGGTTTTGGGAGAGAGGCAGCACAGCGCACAGCTCCTGGGGGCGAGCGTGCAGCTCTTTCCTATCTGTCTCAGAGCAAACTTAAAGGCTTGAGTCGGGTGCTCTGGTTTGGCTGGGATGGTGCAAGGCTGGGAGTCCCCTGTGTCCCTCTCCTGCCATGCAATCTCTCATGCAGTCTGCAGGCTGCCACCCCCAGCCAGCTCCCCCAGCTCTATTGTGCAGCATGATGCCGTATGCCCTGGGATATCCCTTTGGCCAGCTGGGGTCAGCTGTCTTGGTTGTGCCCCCTCCCATCTTCTTGTGCACCCCCAGCCTTCTCACTGGCCAGGCAGCAAAGAATCTGAAAAGTCCTTGACTTAGTGTAAGTGCTGCTCAGCAACAGCTAAAACATCAGGGTGTTACCAACATTATTCTCATCCTAAATCCAAAACACAGCACCGTACCAGGTAATAGGAAGAAAATTAACTTTGTCCCAGCTGAAACCAGGATAAGCAGTGCCAAAGGCACTGATAAGTGCAGAATAAAGTGACTACTCTTAGTTTAGAGCAGTTTGCACAGCATGCTGGGTTCACAGTTACACTCTGGCCTGCTGCAAGCTTGAGAGAGGCATTAACTTTGCAGATCTCTTTTTACTGTGTGAGTGTTGTGCCCTTTCCTTGCCTGCCTGCTCCTGGGAGCAAGGGGCAGCCCAACTGCATTTCTTCCCCTGTCTATATTGACTTACTGTTAACATTTCTCAAAGCTTTTTAAATACAAGTAAAAAACTCCTGGCCCCTTTGGGAATAAATCTGATTTTTCAGGTTTTATCTTTATCATTGATCCCTTTCCAGTTACTTCAGCCAAAGGTGAGGAAGTGATGTGTGAAAGATGGAGCATCTCTTTTTGTAACTAGGCTGTATGTAAGGGTCAGCTGTTAAGCTGGGATTCTTACAGAAGCCCCAGAAATAGGTACTTTCTGCTTTTGTGCAGCCAAGACAATTACACCAGGGAGAACACTCTACAATGCACTGAATTCTCATTTTTGCTCTTATACTTTTTTCTATTCCCCTCTTGCTCCCCAGAGGGTAAACTGGACAAAGACTACATCAGGGATGTATCCTGTGAGGTCAAACCCATTGCAGACATTTAGTGTGGCCTCTGCAGGAAGAATTGCTCAACTCCAGTTGCAAGAAAAGTGTCAATAAATGATTCCTGTACAGAGTTTACTTTTAAAAGCGTTTGAAATTGGTTCTGAGCTGACTTGAAGTAGAGCATAGAAGAGGAGAATTACTGACAAGTAGTTTCATCGGATGAGAGTCTTCAGGTCATCATGAAATGGGCCTATATTTAAGTGGTGAACCCTATGAGAACAGAGAAAGCTTCCTATCCTTAGTTGTTAATGATGCTCTAGTATTGCTTGTAGTTACCCTGTTTCTCTATTAGTTGTAAATTGGGCTGATAAAATGTCCAGTATTTTGGTGGACTAATTGGTGGGAGAAAATGCATCTTTCATGGTGCAGGCCAAAGAGAAAACGAGTTTTTCCAGAAGTTTGCAGAACGTATTTCCAGGACATTATAATGCCATCTGGCATAATGCACTTCCTAGTTCAGAGAAAGGAGGCACAAGTAAATGTCCAAGAAGGTTATGATTTGGTGGTAAGTTCCAGGTTTGTTTCTTTGGTTAACCACGTGCCACACTGGACAATGTTTTGCATAAAACCATCATTTCAAACTTAGAAAACACACCTGCCAGACTTCTGAGCATTAGAGAGGGGGAGATATGTGTAGCTGATCTGCCATCCTGCTGATGCCAACATTCATTAGCAAATCTATCCTTTGAGGGAAGAATGGAAATATGCTGGTTTTCTGGCTGTTTGGCACCATGAGTTCAGCTTCTCTCTCATATACAACAATAGACGGGGGCTTCAGCCTTCAAGGACTCAAGGCAAAATCATGCACTTGGGATAATATGATGTCACCTGTTTGGAAGGACTTTTTTCCCACCTACACAGCAAAGTCCAGCTTAGACTGAACAGTCCAGCTTAGTGCAGTCTGATTTGTCAGTGCTTTCCTGTTGCTCTTTAGGCAGTAGTTATTACTGTGGATGCTATATGATCATCTGCCTTGTAAAACATTCTCTGATATGGGTATGAGGGTTTAGTCAGACAAAGATATCTGGGAATTTTAGGCAAACTGTGAAACTGGATCTGTAGTTCTGGTCCATTGTCTTAAACAGCAAAGCTGGATGACAGGATTTCTGGCCCTTTTTCCCCTGAAAAAAGGGACATTTTAAATTAGGATAATTTACTTTTCCAGTTTCCAGGAGACCCCCACAAACAGTCTTATTAGCAGGCCTGAGAAGAAGGTGAACCTCCTCATGAACTGGAAGAGGCAGAATTGGTGGGAGAAAGAGAGAAGCATTTTAAGCTGGCATCAATGCCAAAGATGTGATGCTACATCCTAGTATCTCCACAGAGTCTGTGGAGAGACATAGATGCTTCAAGAGATGCTTTAATTCAGAGCTTTCAGTAGATGTCAGCCCAAATGAGTGTCTGACTCATTCCCGGTTTTTCAGTCTGTGCCTGGTTCTCTGGGTGCCCTTTAGCTTGACTGTGCTTGAAGATGTAATTTGATTGCCAGGGCAACCTCCAATCCCTCCTTTCTCCTTTGTGTGTGTGGAGTTCTTCCACCCTGATTTGTTCCTCCCACCCAGCCTTTGTATAGAGCAACCTCCAACACAAAGAGCCCAAAAAAGGATTGTGCAGTTGTGAGGTGCTCGTCACCATTACACCTCATCACAGCAGGGAGGTGACTCAGCTGCCACCCTGCATGGCTGGGATGTGTCACCAAGAGAACAATGACATTTTCAAATGCAGCAAAGTTTGGAAGTGGAGTAGAGGAGAGAGGAGGAGTTGGGCTATGAAAGGACATTGGGGAACACCAATGTTTCCAATAATCTGAAGCTTTTAGTTTAAGAAATACACAATTTAGAGAAGTATAATATTGTCACCTGAGCACATTGTGATCTGTTCTATTCCTTTTTTTTTATGGTAAAGGGAAGACTGGTCTAGTGCTTAGAAGTTTTGCATATGACCTGAGTAATTTAAATTCAATGCCCTGTTCTGCAGCAAATTTCTGCGATTTCTTTTACCCCAGCTCTAAAACAAGGTTGAAAATAGTGCTCCACTCATGAGACCACCGGGAGATTTCAGTCACAGTCTATATACATTGTTGTCGTGGAGGAGATCTATTTGATGGACCCCCCTGGTGCATCAGTTTGTGCAGCACTGGGAGCTCTTTCGGTGGGTAAAAGCATGAAGGTGCAAAACTTTATTTTAGCTGTTATGGAGGACAAAATGGATTCACTACTTTCGGTGGCATAGCTTAGACTAAAAATAAATCTACTGGTTTTAAGTGATATATAGACAAATGGGTGTCAAGGCTGTCGTGGAAATTAACATATGGAGGCAGCTTTTCCTGAAAGGACAGGGTACTTGCATCCTTCACATACTAGAAATGGTGAAATAGGAGTTGTTGAAACCCAAGAAGTAAGTCTGGGGTTTTGGGGAGAGACACTTTATAAGCATGGGAGTTTTTCACTTCCATGGATAAACCTCATATTTATTCTTTGCAGCAATGGACGTCTTCATGAACAGCTAAAGAAGGAACAACTGGGGTACAAACTGGGGTTCAATCCACCACAGACTTCCTCTGCTACAGTGTGGAACTTATTTAGGTACAGAGAGCCTTGTTTTATTTGTAAATTGGGAAAAATATCCTTATCCTGCCTCTCAGTGGTCCTTGGTCCTAATGCTAATTTATCAGTTTTTTTAATAGACCATTTATGTGCAATCCTGATGTCTGCAACCCTAGAGCCTCACTTGGATATAGCCTAAAACAAAGTTCCCTGTTGCTTCAGAGATATTATGGGACCATTTGGAGGTGTTAGACAGGAAGTCCTGGCCAGAGTCCAAATTTAGTGTAGTTCCAGCCTGTTTACCAGAGAATCTCCTTCGTGTGTTCAGGAGGACATGCTCTCATCTGTTATGGGTGTCTGCTGTGGGCTGTTAAAACAGCTGACACGTCTCACCCCAGAGGAGCTGCATGCTATAATTGGTAAATCTCTGTTTACAGTAAACCAGTGCATGGCATTTAAGTGTTTCGAGATTCCTTTGGGGAGAAGGAAACTTACATAACAGGATGAAAGAGCATTCTGTTTAGATGGGAAGAGCCCAGATATGTTCTTTCTTTGGTAGAGCTGTAATTCCATATCCAGTGCTTAATGAACAGGTGACAAGGATAAATGTTGGAAGAATATTGTTGTTGAACAAATGCTTCAAGCCAACAGATGGAAACATGGATTAATTTAGTCTTTAGGAGTTCAGAAACATGAAAGAAAATTTCTGGAACGAATCTTCTGTGTCAAGAAGTCCAGGTCTGTGCTGTCAAAGACATTAACTGTTTCATTAACTGAATAAACTCACTTTGTTGTTTAAAACAAGCTAGGACTTGTTTTAAACAACACTGCTACCAAAACGTTGTTTGATAGTCCGAAACTTGTGATTAGAAACCATTGTATAGTCCCCAGCTAAAATGTCAGTGCACATTAATTCTTTCCTTAGGGATACTTACTGAAGATTTATATGGAGAATGATCACATTCGTTTTTGCTTTTGTTTTTATAATCAAGGTTCCACTTTGTGAGATGGTTTTTTCTCTTCCTGATCGTACTGTTAGCTCTATTTCATACCACTTCTGATCTTAGTAGCTCTTTGTGACTGTAGGTGACAGAACTGTCTGCTTTATCCCAGCAGAGTTCTTGTAATGGTCTAACAGCTCTCTCTTACTGGAAAGAAGGCACCTCATGTATTACAAAGCTGGGTTTTTTTTCCCCCATTCCTTCATTTTGTTGGTGTCATCTGCTGAACAACTAATACAACATGCTCTGTCTTTTCTTTTGATTAGATCCTGCCTTAAAGCCACAATTCTTATTAGTCTTTAACTGCATGTTTTGACTGTGATCCTTCAGTGCATTCACTACGATTCCTTCATTCTTGCCTTTGGCCAATTTCTGTCACTTTTTAAGTTTAATTTTGTAAGTGGAAAGGCAGAGTAAGACTGCTCCTTATGGGAATTTACTAGTAAATTCCCAAGGCAATGAGAGTTTTATTTTTCAGTGGGAAAAGAAAGCAGTTTCAGTTGTGGAGAAAAAAAAGGCAGGAAAAGTTATTCTGGTAATTGTTGAGGAAGATTGACATTGCAGTGCAATAATGTGTAGCCCCCACTATGCCTTGTAGAATCAAAAAACTTCTTAAGGTGTGCATGTGTTGTCAAATTGCCTCAACACCAAACTTGAGTTTCTAGTTATGTATGACATAGTAATAAAGATGCGTCTGGGGGAGGAACCTGGGTGCTTTTATGAGTATAGATCCAAGTCTACACAGCATCCTGACTGTCAGACTTCAGTGGCTGCTAGTCCAAGTTCTCTGAAGGAAAACTTTTTGCTGAGTGGTTATTTACTTCTAATTTGCCTGTGAAATTTTTAGTTGCTTCTAAAAAGCATAAACACAATTCAGCTTTTCATAAAAGCTTTTTAAGTAAGTTCTCATTATCTTATGAAAAATACGTTCTTTTAAACCTTCTGACAGGGCTGGGAGGAGTGAGCAACTTGCATACTTTTCCAGGTCTTTGCATAAATAGGAGCAGACAGGAAGAAGTGGGGGAAAAAATGGAAGTGCTCAGAAAAACTTGTAAAATAATTGCTATTATTAAACGTGCATATTTTAGTTTTGGATCTTCTTTATGGGAAAAACAAACTGCCTGCCAATTGTTACAAATTTGAAGCGAAAATATGCTTTTATTTTAAATTTTGAAAATACTTTTTCCCCAAACTAGCTCTAGTTTTAACCACAATTTCACAGAGAAAGGTGAAAATGTGGCAATCTAGCTTCTGCAAGTAACAGCACAGTGTGAGTTAGCAGGAAGCATGAAGTGGAGGGAGCCCTGAGCAGCAGCAACCAGAGCCTGCTTGGGAAGATGAAAAGTCACGATAGAGCCTGAAATCTGAGTAGTCTCCCAGATGGGGCAAGGAAAATGGTGCTTATAGAGTCTCCTGCCTTCTGTTGCTGTCCCAGCTCCATCTGGCTGTGGTTTTGTGGCAGCTGTGATGGAGAGATTCTTGTAGCATGGGAATCTTTGGAGCTGGAGGAGGCTGGCTGGCACAGAGGAAATTGTGTGCATTTACCCTTGACTTGATCCACAACCAGTTTTAAACTGCATGACAAGCAACTGTCAGCAAATCTAATAGCAACGTTAATTAAAATAATTAATAATTACATAAATTATTAATTTTCCTCCTTTGGACTTCTCAGCAGACTATAATGCTGGTCCTTAACCCCAGAAGAGGGAGGGAAATTACATAAATCCTGGTCCTAGAGTCTCTGCTTCCTTTGTAGATCTACCACCTCTCCAGCCTTTGGTGAGGGCTGTCAGCAAGCCACAGAGGTGCATGCTTATAGCAGATGCCTGCTAACATCTGGGAAGGGAAGGCAGCTGGAGGCTTGGTGTTACCATTTTGTATCAGAGCTGTTGACTGTAATTCTCTGCCTTTGAACATGTGAGTAGGCTTACTTGGTTCTTGTCATATTCCCTTTCCCTCCTTACTAGGGAGGTTATAACATCCTCCTAAGATGCAGTTTCTGAAAATGCTATTATAGAAATAGTCTTTATGGTGAAAAGCCAGCCCAGCATCCCCATGCTGCTGCTGCTAGAATCTGCCTCCCCTGCTGCCACAAGCACTGGGAGCTGCTGACTTAGACCTGACATGGAGATCCAAAGCTCCTCACGTACCCTGCCTTTACAGAGCGTGTTCCTCAGTGTGCCTGATTGCTCTGATTGTACTCCAGGGATCTCTGTCAAAGGGGTCATCCTGAGGAGTGTGATCCTCCCAGCACAATCCTGACAGTACTGAAGTCGGATCAGAAATCAGTCTGTAAGAGCTGAGCATTTAAGGCTGGAGATTTTTGTTTGGATGGCTGGGAAATCATCTCCCTTTCTGGTCTGAGGAAAGAGTTCAACTCTTGTTCCATGTGGTCTGGTATCAGACATATGGGCTAGTGGAAAGGAGTGTTGCTGACCCTGATCTCGGTGTTGGGGAATGCTATGGAGCAGTGACATCACACAGCACATATGGGGCAACCAGGGGATCAGCCCCAGCCAGCGTGGGGTTGGGAAATGCAGATCCTGTTTGACCAACCTGTTCTCCTGTTACAAGGTGACCTGCCTAGCAGGTGATGGAAAGGCTGTGGCTGTGTCTTCAGTAAAGCATTTGACACTGTCTCCCACAGCATTCTCCTGGAGAAACTGTCTGCAGATGGATGGGATGGGAATACTGGGTAAAACACTGGCTGTGTGGCTGGGCCCAAGGCGTGGTGGTGAATGCTGCTGCTCCCAGTGGGCAGCCAGGCACTACTGGTGCTCTCCAGGGCTCAGTACTGGGGCCAGTCCTGTTTAATACCCTATTCAATGATCTGGTTGAGGGGATTGAGTGCACTCTTATAGAGCTAACAGACAACACAAAGTTGGGCAGGAGTGTTGATCTGCTGGGGAGTAGGAAGGCAGAGGGATCTGGACATGCTGGATTGAAGTGCCAGTTGGATCAGGTTCAATAAGGTGAACTGCCAGGTCCTGCACTTCAGTCACAACAACCCCACATGATTCTGTGAAGGCTGTGATATGTAATGCTTATTCTTAACTTGATGTGCTGGTTCATGTACTATGCTAATCTGGAGCTCTTTAAGCATGGATGCAGGAGACAGGCTGTCAGGTAGTTTGCACTGTGTCTGATACCTGCTGCTCCTTCTGTGCACAATATAAAATCTGCATTTGCTCTCCAGCTCTTTTAAGACAGTGCGGGTTTGATGGCTACAAATTATTCATTTCTCTTCCTACTCTTTGTATGGTCTGCTTAGTATGAAAACAGTTTTTGGCAGTGACAGTCTCTGCATCACATCCAATATCACAGAGTCCCAGGTGCGATGTGATCTTTAAGCGCATTTTCAGTACCTAGGTAAGGAATTCTTGCCAGAGTACTAAACCAAATCCTGTTGGTGTGGGTGCATTTGTATTACAATGAAGTTCTCCCTCTTCTTCTCTCTCAACTTGGTTTCCTATTTCCCAGACCCAGTGCTGACATCAGGTACATGTATCTCGTCACATGGACAATGGCTCCTTCTCTAAGCTGAACTATTCCTGTCTCAAAAGAATGGAGAATTTTGTGACTTACCCTAGGGCACTGCGGTGTAGCTGGCAGCGATGAAAAAAGCTACAGCAGGGAATGAAGGAAGGTCTTTTCTAGATTATTTTAAGTTCAGGATGTACTCACAATTGAGCTTTTGTTTGCTGTTGTTCTTTTTAAATAACTAAAAATTCAGGGAGTGTATTTGGGGGAAGCCACTTCGGTATGTTGGGTGCTCATCTGTCCCGGAGGATGTGGTGTGAACAGGGTGGACAGTTTCCTTCTCTGTGCAGAACAGAGCAAGGATTGTCTGAGTATGAGAAAGGCAAAGCAGTGATCCTTCAGACCACGGCCTTGTTACTCTGTGCTTTTATGTTTGAAATCAGGAGATTCTTTAGCTCAGCAATTTGTACTGTGCTGTAAGACAAAATGAATGAAAAGTGCAGTTTAGGGAAAAGACTGAGGCTTTCTTGGGTTTGCACTGACGTTGCCCCCTTGATATCTTTGGGGTTTGTGTTTGGTTTTTTTTTTTTTTTTCCTGAGATTTGCCATTTCTGTCAAAATATGTAGGGAGGTCTGGGACTTTGTTTTCAGAACTTGGGAGAGACTGGGATTTGAAGGAATACATGCCATCACTCTTAATGTATATATACATTATGTATAATACAAAGCTGAATTTTTCACCTTTTAGCAGCATGTATGGTTTGATTCTTACCACTGTGACACTGTTCTTCCACTTGATAATGATGCACAGCTTTAGAACTTTGGTGGAAGAATGGGAATGGGTTTTCCTATGATGTTGCTGATACCAGCCTTTTCTTGGGGGTGAAATAGTGAGTAGAAGTCCTGGGTAGCTCAATCTCATTTGTCAGATTCCAAACTCCAGTGATGTCAATGAAAGGAGACATGGAACTAGGTAACACCCCCAAATTACCTTGTGTATGTGCCTGTATTCATCAGTCCCGCGAACAATCTCCCTCCCTCACACCTGAGGGTTACACTGCACTGCTGCTGTGGTGAGGTCCCACATCTCCACAAGCTGTTCACCTCTGCAGCATCTCTCCTCAGGTTTGTGTTGCTGAGGTGTGCTCTTGGCTGGTAGCTCTGCCTCAGGCCCTTCTTGTACTCAGTTCAAATGAGACAAGAAAGGAAAGTGGAATTATTCCAGCCTCTTCCTGACTCCGCAGGGCTTTTAAAAGATGTACTGTTTTACTTTTTTTCTTCTAGAAGACTCCATGCACATTTTCCCTGTTTGCAGGGGTTTGGATTTGCTAAGCCAGTTCCCTTGATGGTGGGCACACTTTTTCCTGTTTGAAACACAAGCTGCAGGATACATATTCTGTTTGTTCCATCACTTTTGTAAACCTCATTTCAGGAAGATGAGCTGTGGAGCTGGTGCTGGATGAGGAGTAAATGTGATGAATGGCATTTCCTACCCTCATGTTCAGGCAAACATTCAGGTTTGTTTCATTTGCATGGATGTGGAAGGGTATGAACAACAACTTGAGTGCTGCTTTCTCTTCATTATTCACCTAGTTAAGTCTCTATTTTGCTGTGTTTGCCTTTCCTGTAATCACACACGTTCTTCTTACCTCCACACGCTTTGGATGTGCCTTGATAGATTCAGCTCCTGGTGTAAATTTTGAGTAACTGCTTTGAGTTTAGTGGGGCTGTTCTTTAGCTACAGCTGTCTCACAGGCCATAGAGTTAGGGCAATATAAGCCAGAAATGAATCAGGAACAGTGTTCTGGTAGCTCTCCCAGGGACAGATGCTGGACCCATTGCACTTACTGTGTTATTGGGTTAAAGTTGTTCTATTTTACCTCCCCATATGACAGAGATCAGAGCCTGACTCTGCTGCCTCTTGCCCAGGGCTGTTCCAATGCCACAGGAGGGTAAAAGGAGGAAAGCAGGGCACACCCTGGAAAAACACTGCAAGTCTTCCTAGCATTAAACTTTGAGTTTTTACCCATCTTTCTTATGTGACTTTTAAATTGGCCACAGCCAGTCACGTTAAAGGTGAGGCCATGCCCTGCATATTACACACACGAGTTCAGAAGTGACAGATCTTTCTGGGGAGCTTCCAGCAACAGCAAACACAGAGCAACTAGAGGCGAATGAATGGATGAATGTTTTATTGTCGGGCTGTGTAATGCTGTTATTGTGGCACGGGACAGGAGTATTTGATGTTGTGCTGGTCACTAATTCATGTGTGAAGCATCAAGCATTGATCAGTGTGGATTAAATGCATGCTGGAGATGTTTTCTGTGCTGTGCCACTTCAAATTCTCTCTCATGATTCAACACATTCCGAGCAAATAATTTTCTGTTTCCCATTTGCCAGTGAATGCGTGCCATTTAGTTTGTAATTGGAACACAGTATGCTGCGTGTGTCTCTGCTAAATCATGAAAAGTGGTCCATTTTCTAAATTGCACAAGTGTTTGTCACCTTTGTTTTAAAATGAGAACCATAAATTTTATGGGGCATGTGAATATATGTATTAGTTTTCCCACATAGGTGAGTAAGTCATACGGTGATATGACATGGGCTTTATGATCCTGCTCAGGTTATGTTCTGTACTAAATTTTGTCTCTTGCTTCTATATTTAGAATTGAGCTTTGAGGTTTTTTTAAGGAAACAAAAATATGGAAAAAGTAGGCATATCAAAAGGGCTGTGCTTCTACGTGTTTTTCATAAGCCAGGAGGTGCAATGAGCTGTGCCAATTTGGCATGCTGGAGGTACTTGACAGTCCATTGCGTATTAAATATGGTACATTTAAAAACTTTGATTTTACACAACTGCGGATCCATTTGATTAATGTGTTTCCTAGGGAGTTTTTAAATACTTGTATTGGCTGAGCAAAGTCCACTAATGCTTAATGGGGCATGACAGTGGCCTCAGCCTAGCTGTGATGTGGAATGTCAGCTGACAGGGGAGACAGAAAGGGTTATGTTCCTAATCTTATGGGGGATGAAATGCAAATGAATTAATGGAACAGAATTCCTTCACACTTCTGGAAATATAATTTTTTTTTTCAGGTCAGCAACATTATGAAAACCTTACCATCTCTGCCTCTGAAGAAACATGTGCCCTTCAAAAAGTGAGAATGAAACTTCTCTATTTTTTTCCTTTACTGATACTACCATTTTTCCTTGAATATGTGGGATATTCTCGGGTTTTTTTTTGGTGGAGAGGATGAGGGAGGGAAATGGGGGCAATTTGCAAACAACGTGACTTAACATGATAGGAGTTAATCAGAGTTCCTGTGCCAAGCCAGCATTAGTCAATAAAAGCACTGCTGCTCTTTCTGAGAGAATAAACATCTTTGTGCTCTTCAGCTGTCTCTGTATTTTGGTTGGGAGGGGGAGAAAAAGAGCTCAAAGAAATGGTGTAGGATTCCTGTCTGCCTATTATTTGTAATATACATGGCATCTGTAGTGCAAAGAGGATGGCAAAGTGCAGTGCAGAGAAAACTGCTGGTACAGAGTTGGAGTGGGGTTATCTGATAGGCCTAAAAGAGCTTTTGGTAAAATTTTTTCACAGTTGCTCAAAGAAATTGAATTTAGGCCACTGCTAAGAACTGTTGAAAACTCCATTTTGGGCTAAGATCCTTTTTCTGAGGTTAACTTAACAGGAGCTTTGTGAATTTGTGGTGCAGGATTGAAACCAATGGGGAAACAGGAAATAGGAGGAAATCTGGAAATGCTGAGTAGTTAATGGGTGCACTGTGGTTGGGAGAGTGACTGTAGAGGGATGAACCTCTCTTTTCAGTGCATTGGTCTGAGGGGTGCTAAACTGAGGGGTGGGCTGGTTTGCAGGAACATGTTAATGTCGGCTGGAATAAGTATGAGGACTACAGACAGATTGACCCTGGGCTTAATTAACTTTTGTTCTCAAGGACTGAGCACATGGGTAGTGGGATCTTATCCTCAAGTGGAATTGTTGGTCTATTTAAAACATGACTCTGTGCTTACTGCTCTGGGTTTCACTGGTGTTACCTCAATATTGTTATTTATCAGTAGGAAACAAACTTGAACCGAAATGTGGATACAATATGCACTCTAACACTGACCACCTTTAGATCAGCATTGTATCATGTGAAAGCTAGGTTTACTTTACACTTTAGTAAAATATTGTCAGCATCTTGCTCTGCCCACACCAGTACATTTTCTAAGGTTCAGAGACAATTTCTGTCCTGTTCTATCTCTTCTTGTCATCAATAGCCAGATTTTCACAAGGGAGAGTCACTCAGCAGGTCTTATTTTCACACAGACCAGTTTCCTGTTCATTGCTTAGGGTGTCATAGGGTGTTTGTAATTTGTGTCTATACTAAGGAGGCTTTACAGAGGATTTAAGCTGATTTAGCATAGACAGGACCAGACAAAACAATGATTTGGCTTCAATTTTTGCAATTACACAGTACGAGAAGGATTTTCTGTGCCAGATGCCCAAGGAGTGGTGAAACCTACTCTCCTCCCTCATAAATTGAGGAGTTGCCTCAGAGCACACAGGTCTTATTAGATCTGGAAATTCAATGCCTTGATCCATCATAAATGTTTTAAGATTAATATGGAGGAGGCTAGCTTTCTTTTAGTACATCACAATTTGATTTTAGCCTAGATATTATTTCCCAGTGGAGGAAGAGTTGTTTACTTTGGAAATATCACAAGTGGTAGAATATTGAGAATTGAGCAATCATTTTTTGATGCTTACACAGAGACATCACCAAGATGCAGGGATACTTACAAAATGCAATGTTCAGGTAGAGTGACCTAGAGAAGTTGTTTGATTGAACCCCAATAACTAAAGGAAGGTGAGTGCATCCCTAGCAGTTACTATGAGTGTGTAATGAAGGAGGAATCCTAATTTTTGTCTTTGAAATGTATTGTATGATTCAGAGATACTGGAGTGTATAAATGATACCACCTTTGTTAACTTAAAAACTGTATCTTCTTGATTCGATTCTATGTGTTCCCAGTGCTAATTAAAAGCACATCCTTTGACTCCTGGAGAGTTTCTTTGAAGTGGTGCAGCTCAGAACAGGCTGTGGTTCTGAATTTCTTTCGTTCTTATTTGCTTATATTGACAACCAGTATAAATCTGAAGGCAAAAAGCAAATTTGTTCTCCCTTTAATAGGACCACTCATGCAAGGGCTCTGGGATTAGATTTTAAATTGGCACTTTTTAAACCTTTGATACAGTTACAGACTCAGTGAGCCATACTCACCTTTCCTACAGCTAGACCTAGCTGGAAATTAGTTTCCTCCTTTGTCAAAATATTTTCTAATAAGCATTTAGCCTTTCTGCTAAAAACAGTGCAAAGCACTTAACAACTAATATAGTTTAGCTGAAAATATACAGCTTTATTTCCTCTTCTAGAGAAAGCAAACAGACAAAAAATAGCTAGGACAAAGTAGACAGCATCTGGGAATGCTGTTTAAAAGAAAATCTTGGGGAGGGGAAAGAAGAGGAAAGAAGCATCAAATGAGCAGTTTCATGCTTTTGATCACCAGTAAAGACACACCTCCTCTTTGTACCTCCTTTACCTTCCTCAGGTTCCCTTGCATTATCTCTTCCCTGTAAGAAAGAAAACAGTTGAAGTCAGGTGGGAGGTGCATCCCTGCTGTTGTGGCTGTGAGAGAACTGCTCTTCCCTTGTCACTCTTGTGATGACAATCAAATGGGGAAGCCAGGGCACGTGTCCTGAGCACTCTACAAGGAAATGGAGTGCATCAGTCTCTGCTGGGTTTATCAGGGGTTTGCATGTCTGAATGTGTTGTCTCCGGAAGACACAAGTGAACTTCTCTCTGTGAACAAGGGTGAGCAGGGGCTGGAGGTGGGTTTGTGTGGTAGGGAACTGTGTAGTCATGAAATGGCTTGATTTTCACTCTGTATCCTGGATGTTTGAGTCTTCAGTGTCTCTAGGTTAGGACTGGAGCTTGTATTTAAATAGCAGTGCTCAGATATTTAAAAAAGGTGCTTCCAGTATGAGACCCTTTTGTTAGTGAGACTATTGTAACAATGTAGGCTTTAATATTGCTCTCTTGGGAGTTACTGGCAAGGAATTGCTGATTGCACTTTCGCTGAGTACACCTTCATAATCATTGCTATGCAAACCAGCATAAATGCTACTCCTGCAGGCACCTATGTCCTTCAGCCTCAGCAAGAATAGATCAATGCACCATGCAAAATGAGGAGGATTGTGGAAAGCCAATATGAAGGTCTGGGACAGAATAAGACTTCTGAGGCAGTAGAATTGGGAAAGGGAGCATACAAATAAGGAGAAACTCCCTTTGGAGGTGAAGTGCAGTCCCTGTCAAAAATAAGCAAGTTTCAGACCTCTGCTCAGAGCAGTGAGTGAAATGAATTTAAGGTGTAGAAAACCTGACCAGAAGGCAGAGCAGCATCAAGATTTCTGGGCTCTTTAGCTAATTTTGCCATTGATACTATCATAGTCACCCAGCTGAGCCTGTTCTAACTTTACATCCTTTAAATAATTTAAAAAATCTATGTATAACCTGCATTTCCCTTCAAGACTTATGCAGTTTGCAAAGCCCTCTGGGTTCTGCTGGAAGAAGGGGACAAGAATGTCATACACATTCTGTTGGTTCCTCTCGTGGCAGGGTACATTCAGAGCAGATGGGGTTGCCAGCTCCCTGGTTCATTGTGGAGGTATTGGTTCAGTGATGAATGAGGCGGAGGAACAGACTGAGAATTCTGCACTCCGATACCCCACTGAGCCTGCTCAGATGGTAATGTGGAATGCCTGTTCTCTTCAGGGATGTGAAGTACATCATCTCAGTGCAGAAAAACAGGCCTTTTAGAAAACTGTGCCTCTAGATATAAGGAAAATGGAGAAATGAAGAATTAAATGAAGCCAGTTTGGGTTTTTTTTCCCCTCAAATGAAGAGTGATCTCTCCTCACAAATGATGAGAAGCCTGAAAGATGATGCACCAGCTGGGTACTTCTGTATGGATTTAACTGGAAAGAGGACAACTAGCAACAGCCAGTGCATCCCAGCAAGAAGGTTGCAAATAATCACATTCCTGCATCAATCATGAGCAGTAGAAATTAGGGAAAATAAGGAAGAAGATAAAAGTCAATAATCTTCCTTATATCGAACAAAGTCCTTTTGGACATGTGATTTCTTCTGGGCTCTTCTAATGCATCCAGGTTTATTCTTGGTGCTGCAGCTGTTACAGATCACTATTGCTCTGGTGTGCAAAGAATGCCTACGTCGGGTTTCATGATGTGAGGACAGCAAAGAAATACAGTAAATCATCACATCCTCCAAAACCTCTTTTGAAAAGGGTAGAACAAAGCTGTCTTTCTCTCCAGGATTTACCTGACACTGCTGATGTTAGAGAAAGAAGGAAGACCTAGAGTAGGCCACACTGTCAGTGTCTACTCCATTCTTTATAGAAATATGAGCTGAAATAAAATTATGTGCTCTTTTTGGCCATAGTCTGGCAAATGAGCAAACACTTGGTATCTGCTCACAGTTGTTTGACTTCGAGGCGATTTGATCAAAATCTTCATTAAATTATGTCAGCTGCCTCCAGGGCTCCCTGGCCTCATGTGTGTGATGTGGAAACAGGTGATGATAGCTGCTGAGGGCTATGGCTGTAGATTCTCCCTTCAGTGAATTCATTTTAGGTGCCTGTAAGAATTTATTTTGGATTCTCATGCACTGCTTCATTTTTAATGAGGATTGTGAACCTGGGTTAAAGCAGCAGTTTCAAATATTTTTATTTTGGTGCTGAAAAACTGGACATAAGATGGTGATGTGTTCTTGCAGCCCAGAAAGCCAACCTGCATAAATAGGAACACGGCCAGCAGGTCGAGGGAGGTGATCCTGCCTGTTTATTTCTGCTTCCCTCCTGGAACAGTGTCCAGCTCTGGAGCTCTCAGCACAGGAAAGGCATGGACCTGTTGGAGCAAGTCCAGAGAAGGGCCACAAAAGCAATCAGAGGGCTGGAGCACCTCTCCTATGAGGAGAGGCTGGAAGAGTTGGGGTTGTTCATCCTGGAGAAGAGAAGGCTTCAGGAAGGCCTTATTTGCAGCCTTTCAGTATATAAAGGAGATTTACAGGAAAGAAGAGACTCGTTACCAAGACCTGTAATGACAAGACAAAGGGCATCAGCTTTAAACTGAAAGAGGATATTTTTTATTGAGCATAAAGAGTAATTTTTTTATGAGGAAAGTGGTGAGACACTGGCAAGGTTCCCCAGGGGACTTGTGCATGCCTTGTAATTGGAAGTATTCCAGGCCAGGTTGGATGGAACTCTGAGCAACGTGGTCTAATGAAAAGTGTCCCTGCCCATGGCAGGCAGGTTGGAATTAGATGACCTTCAAAGGTCTCTTCCCATCCAAACCATTTCATGATTCTATGAAATATTCCTATGAAAGGCAATGGGAAAGGGAGACAAAATAAGGGGGATGAAATCTGTCGTAGAAAGGAATGCAAAGGGTAAATGAGCATTACCTTCAAGAGCTTTGCCTTGATGGCTGCACAAATAAAAAATCCCCTGAAGAGAAGGAAGTCCTGCTCCCTGTTCCCCAGGAGATATCTTCTGCTGCACCCATGGATTTCCAGCTTAGGCAGAATAGGAGGAGGCTAAAGAAGAGAAACTGCTAGGGCTTTCTTTGTGAGGTCTAGCAAGGAGAAAGAAGTAGACAAGTAAGAACAAACATAAAAGGCTTCCGCCAGGAGCACTAAGAACAGTGTTACATTGCAACCACATCTGCAACTGCCAAATCTGGCGAGCAGAGATTTCATCCCTCTGGTCTCAGCTCAGGCAACACTGCTTCAGATTTTCTTTTTCTGGTATGCAAGGGGGCACATATCAGTTGTTTTGTTACCTAAAAAAGGAGACTTCTATTCTAGCAGGTGTGGAAATCTAAGTCCAAGACCTAAAGGAACCCTGAATTGAGAATTAGAGGTATTAAATCACTTCAGCTGCTGCAGGGTGACATGTAACCTCAGTGTGAATGGGATTGCTTGAGCTCCCTCCTGTGTCTACTTGTGTGATTAAGGTGGGCCTCAATGAGAGACCTAAGCAGGGAAGACTCTTTAGTTGCCAGTTTAAAGTACTTTTGAATCTCCTGTGCAGGTAATGCAGTGATGAAGAGAGTATAGGGGAAAGTCTAGCAGGAGGAATAAGAAATAGTCTGTTTCAGTCTGGGATGGGAAAAGTTAATTGCAACACAAAAATGCTATTATGGTAATAATGAGAAATTCACTTGTGGAAAGCAAAGTGTCAGGCTGAACCTGTTATTTCTAAAATTTACACAATAATTCAGGGTTTCATTTAATAAAAAACCTTGTTTAAAAATAAAGAAAAAATTTAAAGATATAAAGAGAATATTATCTCTGTTAAGGTATTTGTGATTTTTTTTCGTCTTTCCTTTCTCAGATTTTCACTGAGACAAGAAATCTCAGTATTTCAGATCAGTGGTCTTTGAAGATGATATTTTAACCCCGTTTTGTCCTTTTTTACCTTCAGTATATTATAGAATACTGGAATGAATAACTTCCAGCTGATTTCTTGTTCTGTTTCTGTGTTACTTTAATTGTTTCTTTTGCCACATTGTCAAGCTTCCAAGGCTGAAAAAGTACTGAAGAGGTACACTGTGAGGAAAGGGAAAACACACACACACTCCACAATGGAAAAAGAGCAAAGCAACCCAAAATCTTTAATTTCTCTGGGTTAAACTGCAAAATGTAGAAAGGAGGAAAGAGGAGAGGAACCTTTCCTTCCCTCAGAATAAGGAAATGGAACTTGAGATGCTGTGTGGCCAAATGAAGGGCTTGTGTGCCTTTATCTTTTTCCTCGAGGTACCTGGTGAGACCTATGAGAAGCTGCCATTCCCTTCCAACAAACCTTGCTTTTGAGGATCAACTGCTTGTAACTTTGAAATGATTTTTGAAAAGGGGGGGGTGGGGGTGGGAAACCAACCCAAAAAGCCAGCCTTGTGAATGGAGAGCATATTCTATCTTGGGATAAATTTGGGTCCAGGTGGTCCCAATCTGTTATTTTTCATCCAGATCTGATTCAGTGTTGTGCTGTTGCCAGCCAGAGGGCAAGTGAGTGGGGTCAATAACAAGGTGTGGTCATCAGTCTCGTAACTGGCCTGAGAGAAATCCCTTGGGTATTGAACTTATGTTTCTCAGTTCCTTAAAAAGGACACTCCTCTTAAAAGGAGCAATTGTTTTAGCACAGCCACTGTGAGGAGCATGAGAGTGAATGCTTTCTCTGGAACGTATATCAGCATAAAGAGGTAGGAGGTGTGGGATGCCCAAAACCCTGTTCAGAATTTTGCCTTTGAAATGGTGAGGTAATTTCAGATCTATTTTACAAATGGAAAGAGGTTTTAAATTCCAGGGGAAGGGAAATCAGTGCTGGTTTGACCACTAGAACAATCACCTTTCTCTCTGTTTGGACTACAGTCAACCCCTTCCAGATTAATAATCATAATAGAGCCTTTGAGCTTTTATCAGACCATCTGATCTGATCTAACCTGTGGATGTGAAGATGAAAGGTTAATCCCCAGGGCCATCTGCTTTCCTTTACCTTTTCTGTCTGAACACATTGTTTCTTTGTCTTGCCTGCCCACTTTTGGCATGTCTCTTGCTGTCTCTTAACACTAATGCTGGTTTACATCTGACTCTCTGCAGAGGATGCAGCCTCTTTGAGCAGCAGCTGCCTATTCAGGGATGCTTGCAAGTTTCCTTTAGTATTTCCTCTCCTCTCCTGGCAACTCCTCTCAGTATGATTTATGAATTGCAAGCATAGCTGGGGGTGATGTGAAGTATCAACACCTCTGAATTCCAGTGAATAGGAGCTGGGTAATTAATAATAACAAACCAGGAGTGTTTGCTTTGCATGGAGATCACGTAGCAGAGAAATGTTGTTCTGTATTCTTTGGGAATGGGGGAAGTGAGTCCTAACCCTTCCCCGTGCAGTTAAATCTGCATGTCATTTTCCCTGGATAATTAAGTAATTCCAGCCTTTCGAGGAGAGAGACTCCTTCCATTTCCCTTGTTAGCTTGCAGATGTAGTACATGCACCTTGCGGCAAATCAATGCTAACGGTATTACCGTGCGTTATTGCAGCAATGGAGGAGAGGAAGCCCAAAGAAAAATGCTCAGCCCTTGCCGATTGCATTATGAGCATGAGGATCTTTTATGTAGCAGACTTATTAATTGCGTTTTCATTTGTGTCCCTGAATTTTAACCCTTTTCAGATTGCTCTTCTGCTTGTGAATGTGTCTAAAATTGCCAGGTGTTGGGCAGAATTAGAAAAGGGAGAAAAGACAAGAGTGGTCTCTGCAGTACTGCCCTGGAACCTGGACATCTGCAACAAAGCTGAGGAATAGATTTAAACCACCAACAAAAGAAAAAAGCTTTTTAATCACTTGGTAGAACACAGAATAAATACACTCTGTGTTGGAGTAACAAATGTTGTGGTCAGGTGGTCTTTCAAGGGAAGTGGTTCCCTTGAACCTTCCCAAACCCATCAGGTTTTTGGCCTCTCCACTCTCTGCCTGCAGCAGGTTTTGCGTTGCAAAAAATCCCTGTGCAGGTTTTTCCTCCTCCTTCCCCAGATGAACTCCCTGATTTGCCCCGGTACATTTTTATTTTGTGAAGATCAATCTCCTTAACTCTTCTCATTTTCAGTCTGTCTTGAAGGCAGGGAACTTGCGTGTTATCTTCAAGTCATAACCTGAACTTCAGAGAGGGGATTGTCTCTTCACTGCATTTGCAGGCCTTTCCCTGGAGCCTGACAGAAACTCTAGGCAGTGCTAAAGTTTAAATTATTATTAATTTAGTAATTGGCATTTTTATCATGGAAATACATACAATTGTGATGCCTGGCCCTTGCCAGCCAGAATTCATTACACTGTGTGCAGGCTGCATGGTATTCTCTTCATGGGGCCAGTGTTATCTTTCCTAATTTCCTTTGGTGGTGTGAAACTTCAGTTGGTCCCCTGTGAGTTGAAGCTATTGGCCAAGACAGTCTTGCAAAGGCTGTAAAAGCTGCCACTTAATTCTGTCCTAATTCCTGTCTTAGAGGTGCTGGGAGCACACATTTGCGTGAGATTCCCCCCTTCAGAATGTTTCAAACTATTTATTTGATATTTGATTTAACCTGACTCCTTTTAGGAGTTAGTTATTGCTGATTCAGTGCACAGGAGATCTGGGGACTGCCAGGACTGGCTTGGTAAGAAACACCTGCCTACAGCCAGCTGCCTACTGCTGTAGTTTTGTGTTATTTTTCTTTATTTCCTTTTTGGTTTGTTTCTTCCGTGTTAAGTATACAACCTTCCCTTCATGTTGACTAGTATAAAGTCTTTCCTCAGTGCTGTAGCTCAATTTCTGTCTTGTTTGGGGTTCTTAAAAGAAGGGAAGGAAATAGCCAGAGGTGAGAATCTTAAAAGGTGGTGTTTATTGTGGGAGAGAAAACAGCACCAAGCTGTTGCAGGTTGAACATCCTCCTGTGAAGTCCCGCCATCAAAGCTGGGGTTGCTGCCAGACTTGTTTCTCTCTAGCTTGCTAAGAAAATTCTGCCTTTGTGCACTCACACACAGAGAAATCACTTTGTATTTAGCTTGAATAGAGGAGAAACAATACCAGCTCCTTCCCCTTCTGAGTCTACCTCAAACTTAGGGGAAGGGAAGAGTGGAAGAGGAAAGGATTTGTCTGAAGAGGATAAAAAACAGAAAAAGGTGCCTGGGGAGGGAACAGAGTCTTAGAGAGAGAGAACTGTTGCTGTGTCACTGACCACATCAGCCTCATTCTCCCAGTGTGTGCTCTCTGGGGTGGGAAAAGACGCTTTATATCATTTTTCTGTCTTGATTCTGCAGGAATGGAACAAGCATAGGGGAAGCTACATATTCAGAAAGATTGTCTTTGCACAGCAAGGCAGTATTTGCGCTCTGCCTTTTAGCAGCTGTAAAGCCAGTCCTAAACCCTCTTAGGCATGAGGCTTCATTAACAACCAGAAATGAAAACTCGATGAGAGGTGCACAAAATTTCTTACAGTAAGGAGGATTCCCTTTCTTCATGGAACCTGTGAGACTGAGGCACACCTTGGGACAGGAAGGGAGATGAGGGTCATTTAGTCTTTCTGAATCAATGGTCATATGACAATTAGGCACATTTCTGGTTTTAATCAGCTTTTTTTCTGGTTTTAATCAGCTTTTTTCCAAGTGAGGTATCTCACTACTCATAGAGTATTCTTAGATATTGTAACAGCTCAAGCCATGATTCTGCCTCTCTTCATTACATGCAGCAGAGCTGGACCTAACTTCTAGATGAGCTCATTGAATTCAGAAAACAAAGAGGGGCTGAAGGTTCAAATGTCCTGATGCAGAACTCTCTAAGTGGTGCTAAGGAGCATATTTTCAAAAACCTGGCAAATGCTTCTGAAAATCCAGTGTCTTACTGTGGTCGTGGTTGATTTGAAATCTGGGAGATGGGGGATCCTGTATTTTGACTGGGATCTCTAAGATAAAAATATATGGAACCTTCAATATACAGTGAATTCAACACAGTGAACTTGTGTGCTGCACAACTTATCTTTGTATATGCTGCAAATCTGTGCACTCATTTCATTCTGATAATCTCTTTGGCATTCCTGATGATGCTGATTATCAGCAGAAGGGGATTTTCTTATCTTGGCTTTAAGATGAACAACAGAACCCAACCTTAACTAGAAACATGATTTAAAACCTGCTGAATTTCCCCAGGTAATTGAAAACACCTCTGCCTGCTCTGTGCCTTGCCAAGTCTCTTACCTGCACTGTGCAGGTTGTGCACCCTTTGGGCAGCCTTATCAGTGGGTGAAGATAGTGTGGCTGTCTGAGCATCCCTCAATGAAAGGGGCTCTTCTGTCTCCCACAGATATGGTGTTGATCGATAAAATCAAAAGGAGGGATGCAGTCAGGTTGTTCACCAAACCTGGCATGACATCTGCTCATGCTGGTGAAGTTCTGAGCCCGAGGTGAGATTCTCAGAAGTGGTTCTTCACTGTGCTAAGGCTCTCCCTGTCCCAGTCCCAGTCTGGCCTGTGGCTCCCTCTCCTGCTCTGGGGCATTGTGTCAGTGGTGTTTATCAAAGAGACAATAGTGCTGTAATGCAGTGAGAGCATCCAGTATTTTGTGAGGAGCCTGTTCCAAGATCAGCTGAGATCAGCTAGTCCCACCACTGTCCCCTGACCCAGGCTGTGTAAAATGCCTCCCTAGGTGTGCTGCTATGTGGTACCTGTGTTTCTTGCTGCTGTGCTGGGCTGCTGGACTCCCACTTCATTGTTCAGTGCAGGAACCAGACTCCCTCTTGCAGCATCTGCACAGTGTCTTCTGCAGCCCCTGTTCAGGAGCTTTGCAGCAAGTCTGTCAGTGCCACGGGCCTGCTGTGCTTCAGAGCCAGACTGTCTGCTGCACGCCCTGGCTGGCTGTGCTCAGGGAAAATCTGTCCCACAATGGGGGTAGTACTGCACCAGCAAAAATGGTGGACGCCCTGCCTGCAGGTGATATTTTGTCTGAGGGTATAGGGACACTTCAGCTTTTAATGATTTTTGTTTAGGTAGATTCAGGCTTTTCCTTGGTAAACAAGACAGCATTATCACAGAGCTGCTTTGTTTTCCAGTGACTGGTCTCACACATAATAAATAGGTTAAAGTTAACTGGAGCAAGCACTGATTTTTCTTTTAGTACATGTGGGATTTCCTCCCCTGGGAGGGCTTGAGTAGTGCAGGAGACCTTCAGGGGAGGATATGAGTGTGGGAACAGTGCAGTGCAGCTGGGACATTAATTTCTTTCCCCCCTCTCTGAATTTTCCTCTTATGATCTCTTTTCTAACTCTCCCTCCTTTCTTTCATGTTCCAGCTCCCACTCAGAAATTTCCTGGGGTGATAGTGACTGGGAGACACGCTATGGGCTTCCAGGGAGGTCTGCGTGTGTGCAGTCCTGCAGGAGGAGAGGGACATGAAGCAACGATAGGCAGAGCTGGGCAAAACAGAAGGGTTGGGGTGCTGGGGAGCAGGTCTACAATCAGCAGTGGAGGCAGTGATGGTGAAGTTATTGATATGTGTGATAGGAGTTAACACTTCATAATTATTTTTTTTTCCCCAAATGAAAGTCAAGAATATGAAGGAAAAAAAACCAACCCCAAATAACCAATGCTGCTTTTGAAGTCTTTGGCAATTGCCAGGCTCTATTTGTTTCTTTCTTTAGATAGTGTCATTAGTCTTCTTCCATCCAAATCATCCCCTCCAAACAAACATAACTCCCCCAATTGCTTTTCTCTCCTTAACTGAACTCAGCTCCCCCTTGGTTATAGGCATGTTCTGCTACTTTATATTTGTGCCACAATTTGCCTTCCGGAACATTTACTTACTTGCTTACTTAGAAATCCTCTGCATTGCCTGGTGTTAGGGCATATGGTTGTCTTACATCAATTAAAAATCAACATGGTCCAACAGAACATAACACCAATCCCTGCTTCTTTGAATGGATGTTTGCAGCTGGATGGGGATTAAAGCAGCTCATAATGGATTAGATCAGGGATTAAAACAGCCTGTAATGGATACTGTGTTGAACTATTCCATTTCTATTCTTGGATATAGGCTGTGCAAATCTAGGGTTGTCAGATGACATCCTCACTGTCACCCTGTCATGCAAGAGGCCAGGTTTTGATGCAAATCTGTTATTCCTGCATCAGGGATGGTACAAACTGGAAAAGCCCTTTTTCTGTGTGCTGGTGATGGGCACGCAGTTCGCGAATCGTGCAGGAGATGGGGGTGTTGCTCACATTACCTTTGTTTTCTAGAGAAGGAAAGATCCTAGCGCTGCTGCAGCTCTCTTCGGCACGGCGGCCTCTGCTAAGGAGAGGGAGACGCGGAGCAGGGAGATCCTAGTACGCAGTCCCACATCATCCGTGGGACTCCCCCGGCTGTGCATCCTATTATTTAACAGTATCAAGCAGGCACTGGTGAAGGCATTTTAGAATTTGCTTTAGAAACACCAGAGCTTCCTGTGGGTGTCTGTCTGAGAGATTAGGGCTTCGGGTAATCTCACTGACATAGTTTGCACTGAATGTCTGGGACTATCCCTGAGTGTGGTAGGTTGTGGATGACATTCACAGGAGGTGGTTGCAAGTAATGGCTCTTCAGTCTGCAGGGCAGAAAACACCTGCTATTGGAGTGGTGAAAGTACTGTCCTAAATAAAGTGTTAGGCTTCGTGGAAGTGCTCACCATCACATTCTGTGCCATGTCCAGCACAGCTGGGCTCTTGTGGTGACCAAGAGCAATGTGGTGGACATAAAGAAATGCCTTGTGCTGGTAGATTTGTGAAATGAGGTGGGTCCACAAGTCCTGTCTTGGTGTGGTGGGCTTTGGCCATGAAGTCAAGGATGTTGCTGCACAAAGGAGTGACTGATCAGGATCTGAACAAGGACTAGGTCTTAAGCAGTGTCCAGCAAGGCTGAAATGATAAATGGGTCTGGGTAGACTGCACTGCAGGGGACTGGCTAAGTAGTGACAATTGCTAGCACCACAGTAGCTTTTACTCTGTGGTGTCTTCAGGAGCAGCAGTGAGCTGCTGCTGGGTCCAGGGGGACTGCAGAAACTTTGATTATAATTTAAGAACAAGTTCTGCCTGGCACAGCTGCAGCCTCACTGCCATAGGATGGCATTAGGTGGGCAGTGCCTCCCCTCACAGTGCACAGCAATGTCAAGACACTGGGGTGGCACGTGTGCTGCTAATGCCACATACCTGGGGACTCTGTTCGAGTTTGGGGGGCAGTGGGGTCCTTCCTGTTCGCCACACCCTGCTGTTTGCTTACAAGCAGCAGCAGGGTGCAGCCTCGGGGCTGGCGTGTCCCTGTGCATGCAGGGTAGCACCTGCCACGACTGTGTGCAACTTGTAAAATCCCCTTGCCTGAGGTTTTATGGAGCAGCTCTGGCTCAGGCCCACGTCACTGCTCCCACACAAATAAAATGTCATCTAAACATTTTGGCAGCACAGTACAAAAGGGAGCCGATTCCAAGACAGGAATACCATCCGTTCCGTTGGGAGTGGGTGATTCGCTTCCCCTACCCACACCTCCCACTTTCCCTCTCTGCGTCGGGAATTGTGGCTAATAAGGGACCGTGTCTGTGGGTAGGGCCCCCGCCGCCTTCCCGAGGCTGTCAGCACCGTTCTGTGCGCACCGGCTGCCACCCCGGCCCCGCTTCCCACTCTTGCAGGACAGCCCTTTAGCTACCGCTCCCCCGTCTGCAACAGGCGGCGATGTGTGCAGCCCCTCTTCCCTCCCCCGGCCCTCCCCTCGCTCTCCCGGCGGCAGCCGGGCTGCACGGACCCCCCATCCCGAGCCGGGCGCTCTGCAGCAGGCGCTGACCGAGCGCCGGGCAGCAGCTCGCCAGAAACCTCCCCGCTCCCCAGGGCCGGCAGTGCCAGCTCCGGTCCTGCCTCTGTCCCCCGCTCCCGCCGCTCCCTGCCGGGCTGGGAGACCCGCGATAGGCGGGAGAAACTGCTGAGCCGCCCCCGCACCGGGCCTGGCGGTGGGGAGGGGGGAGACCGCGGGCAGAGCCGTGTAGTTGGTGGATCCGTCCTTGGACGGCAAAGAATGGCTGATGCGGGAAGTGGGAGGGTGGGACGATTAAAAAATCGCTAATTATCGACACTTTTCAAAGGGAGGAGGAGAACGGGAGAAGGTCGACCGTGGGTTTGATCCGAAGAGAAGGTGCCGACGTGTTGCTGCGATGAATCGGTCCGGAGGGACGTGGCACTGGCACAGATGGCGATGACAAGGGCGACCCACGGGGACGCCCCGCAGCCGCGGGAGGCGGCAGCCTCCCTCTCCCCTTCGCACCCTGCCATTACTCACACCTTGTCCGGGGGCTGAAGCTGCAAAGGCTTCTTGAGCTTTGCCAGCAGAAAACAGGTGTCCTGGCCAGGGAAAATGCGATGGGAGCGGGAGCGCTGCACTGCCGTGACCTAAAGAAATACATCCCCCTCGCTCCTTCTCCCGACACAGTTCCGAGATGCTGCTGCAGGGAGCTGCCTGCAGATACTGCCCTCTCTTCGTTATTGGCCCCACACAAATCCTGCTAGTCTGCCTTGCTGGACGGTGGCAAGGTTGCTGGGATTCCCACGCACACGCGTGAGTTCCCACGGCCGGGAGGTTGCGCTTGGGACGGGCACATCCACACGCACGGAGAAGCCTCCGGAGGGATGCTGCTGGATGGCCGGGTCCGTGGGTACGCTGTTACACACGGGAGGCACCCAAGAGCCGCTCATCCCAGCTGCGTTCCCCTGTGCCCCTTTACCCGTGGCTAACATCCAGCCTTTGTGCGCACATGTACACGCACACACACAGGGCGAGGAGTACCCACAGCGCTGTAAATACGAGTCTATGTACATATACATCAGGAGAAACGGGGAATGACGGCTGCTTTATCTCGGCCAGGAGCACACATACCAAATCAGGAGAAAAGGCTGGGTGATGCTCCAGCTGATTCGGTGCAGCGCGGTGTCCCGCTCCCGCCCCCGGCCCCGCTCCCGGCCCCCGGCGGCGCGGCGCGGCGCGGCGGGTGACTCGGCGGTGTATTTCAGCGGCGGCGGCGGCTTGGCAAGGCTCGGGGCTCCTCCCCCCGTGTGGTGGTACCCTCTCACTTGATCAAATCCTTGAACGTGAACAGTTTCACTGAAAAGCACTTTTGAAAAAAAAAAAAAAATCCAGCAACAGTAAGGAACAGAATCCAACTACCGGGGAGAGTTTTTTTTTCCTTTTTTCCCCCTTCTTTCCTTTTTTCCTTTTTTTTTTTATTTTTTTTCCTGGTCATCGTCTCAGAGGCTGAGAAAGAGGGAAGAGAAGAGGGAAGAAGAAGAGAAAGAAGAGCGAGAGAAAGAGGAGCCTTTTGCAAATAATAAATATTATAATTAGAATCCGGCCCCTTTCTTCCTAAAAAAAAAAAAAAGCCCTAAA
>VXAD01012863.1:9199-21339 GCA_013399195.1 Dicrurus megarhynchus
TCTTTCTTTCTTTCTTTCTCTTTACCTCTTTTACTATTAAAATACATCAAGTTGTTTTGGCATCAACATCTAACCTTGTTTGGTTTTAATCATATTTTTTTCATATATTTTTGGGTTTGATCCATTTTATTCACAGAGGCTTAGTTTCCTTTGGTCTTTGGTGTTTAAACCAGTTTGTAACAGCAGCAAAAGTCCTATTCAGTAAAAACTGTGTGTATACACACAAAATCTTCTCATGAGCACGTAAGGTTGTATAGCATGTAAGCGCACAACTGACTTTTCTGTGAGATGAGAAGTATAGCAGAGGTGAGCAGTAAAGGTGCTACACTGCTTTTGCATTCCAGGAGTACCTGTAATGAAAGCTGTTCCAGCATTCCTGCATATTGCTTTACACATTTTGATTGATGCTGAAAAGTGCTGGATTCTGGAGGAACTGTGTATATTATAACTTCTTGTGAATTCCAGAAGGAGATTTTCCTAACAATGTAATAGGAGAAATCTCACAGCAGACATCTCTTATTCTCTCCTTCTTTAGAAGGCAGACTGGGAAAGAAAATATTGTTGGGGCAGAAGGGATAGTATAAGGAGAAGGTGATTATGAAGCTCAAACTATCCAGTGTTCCTGATAAGCTTTCATAATCGCTGTTCCACATTTTGCCTTTGAGTGTATTTTTTCACCACATCAGGACCAGAAAATAGGCTAATTAACATGAGTGCTTGATAGGATGACTTGTATGCATGGTAAATACTGGTTTGTTTTTTTCCCTTTTCCTAAATCATGCACAAAGTTGAGATCCTCTATGCAGTAAATAACTGAGTGTACCTTGCCCTTGAATCTTCTTAAACCACTGTCACATTTACTATCACCTTTGTTAAATTACCATTTTATATCAATAAACATATTGCTACTTCTCTCTTAAAAGTCACTCCATCTGCAACAAGAAAGTGTTTAGTTGTATTGCCATGCTTCAACCAGAAACATGAATGTTGTCTTCACAAAGAGAAATGTTTACTGTTAACAATTGACCCACATATTAAGTCTATTTTGAGAACTAAATCTTAGGCAAAATGTCATTTGAGGGTTTTTCAATTCAAATTACCATGGATTTTTAAGTGTATCTTCAATTTTTTCAGGTCCTGTCTCTCAGGATGAGGAATTTAGAATTTTTTTCCGTGAAACTATCAGTTCTTAAAATGATATTGTACTGATGGATATTGTACCAAATGTGTTTTATATTGATGAATAATCATTGGAATATCTATTAGTTTAAAGAAATACAAAGGCCATACTTACTGCCTTTTAAATTCAAACTGTTTTCTAGCTACAAATCTCTGAGGATGCTGTCAGTCAAAGATAGACTAAAAAAATGTGGATAAGAATAAATACATTTTATCCTGACAAGTAGTTTCTCTGCTGAAAAATGAAAGTTTCAACTGACTGAGAATTGACAGGTTTTGTTCTGAATAAGCCGCTAGTGTTTTTTACCATTGACCAGAGCATTTTCCCATGTTATTCGTGGTTGCTGCTTACCCTTGGACATGGAGGATCTACATTTGGTTCAAAATGTGAACATGACAACATACATCTGGATTTACAACATGTACTCTGATAACTAAATTTTGCCCTGCATTAGGAATTTACTTACGGAAGCCCACTGGCCTACTCTTCAAAATGGATTAAAGTGACACATTGAGAATTTCTACTGGTGTCTGCTGCCTTTAGTCAGCAATAATGGACTTGTATTCTCTTTTGGCAATGATGGCACTAAAAAACTAATTTTGCTGGGTAAAGTGAGCAACATTATACAAGTTCTCAGGAGGTTCCTACTCTGGTAGGACTCTCTGCTGCATTTATTGTTATATTGAAAACTTTGTTTGAACAAGATTTGATCAGAGGGTTGGAACACCTCTGCTATGAGGAAAGGCTGAGAGAATTGGGATTGTTCAGCCTGAGGAAGAGAAGCTTCAGGGTGATGTAATTGTGGCCTTCCCATACCTAAAAGGAGTCCACAGGAAAGATGGAGAGAGATTACTTACAAGGGCCTGAAGTGACAGGACAAGGGGGAATGGCTTCAAACTGGAAGAGAGTAGGTTTAGACTAGATGTTAGGAAGAAATTCTTTACTGTAAGGGTGGTCAGGCACTGGATGAGGTTGTCCAGAGAAGCTGTGGCTGCCCCATCCCTGGAAGAGTTCGAGGCCAGTTTGGATGGATTTCTGAGCAAACTGGGATAGTGGAAGGTTCCAACCCCCCATGGCAGGGGGTTGGAACAGGGTGGTCTTTAAAGTTCCTTCCAACCCAGACAATTCTATGATTCTATGGTTTACACAAGGCTTATGCTGAAATCCCCTGTAGCCTTATGGTTTGGGGAACCCACAGAACAAGAAAGATGTGATATCATATTTTGTCCAAAAGTGGAGATAACTCATGTGAGCTTCTAAATCTGGATGAACATCAGAAGCCCCACATTACTGGGTAAAAGCAAGTATAGTCTACCTCCCCAGGTGATGCTAAAATATTACCTTATTTTTCATTTGATATATTTTCTCCAAACTGAAATGTCTAAAATAAAACTAAACAACCCCCCCCAATATATCTAATCTTTGTTTAAAAAAAAAAAGTATAGAACATGTAAATCAAATTTGATTTAATTTTTTTTCTTCTCTTCTTCTTTACTTAAACAAGTAAAAGTAATTTTATTGTATGGTGATAAAAGTTAAGACTTCCCATGACCTTCAAGGTGTGTGTTCCCTTTCTATCTAGAATAACTAATGTTTTGTCATTTTCTTCCATAGAAATAATAGTAGCAATTGCAAGGGTTATAAAGTGTCAATAGCAGCAGCAATAATTCTTTCCCTGTGAAAAACTAATACAAGGCAGATGAGAAGCCTTGTAGTACTTACTCTGTCCATAGCTAATTTGGAATGGGTGAGCTGCTAAGCAGGCTGGAATCGCTCCACAGTGTCCCTTCTCCCTTACCAGCACCTTGGCTAGAAATTGCACTGTGAAAATTCCAAGAGCTGAATTTAGTGATACTCTGCAAAAGGCAGGTTCTGTATCAGGTCTGGTTCCTTATCAAAGTGCTGAATTGGAAGAGAAAGAAGGCAGTGCTAGAAATTAATTTGTTTTAGCAAGAAACAAAGACGAGTTGTGCCTTTTTGCAGAAAATCTCAGTGGTATTTTGTTGCCTAACTCTTTAAGCCATTGTGGGAGAAGAGTACAGAGTGAGGTTTTAAGGACCTGGTGTTACCTGTTACTTTTTCAGGCAAAGAGGATGAATATGTAGCAGAATTTTGAAGGCTTTTGTTTTAATCTTAAATTGTGTTGAATCCTCAAAAGGTTCTGCCTTAGAATCACAGGGTCATAGAAACATGGAATCATTTAGATTGAAAAAGACCCTTAGGATCGTCAAATCCAACCATTAATCCAATAATTTCCAAGTCCACCACTAAACCATGTCCTTAAGCACTACATCCACACACCTTTTAAATACCTCCAGGGATTGTGACTCAACCACTTCCCTGAGCAGCCTTTTCCGAAGCTTGGCAACCCTTTTGGTGAAGAAATTTTTCCAAATATCTAATCTAAACCTCCCCTTGTGTAACTTTAGATTGTTTTCTCTCACTGCATACTTGCTACCTGGGATCAGAGATCAATCCCCACCTGGCTATGCCCTCCGTTCGGGCAGTTGTAGAGAGCAAAATGGTCTCCCCTGAGCCTCCCTGGAAAGGGCTTTAGCACCCCCAGCTCCCTCAGCTGCTCCTCATCAGACTTGTGCTCCACACCCTTCCCCAGCTCTATTGCCCTTTTCTGGACATGCTCCAACACCTCAATGTCCTTACTGTCTTGAGGGGCCCAGAACTGGACACAGGATTTGAGCTGTGGCCTCCCCCAGTACAGGAGGACAATCACTGCCCTGGTCCTGCTGGCCACACTATCACTTATCCAGGCCAGGTGCTATTGGCCTCCTTGGCCACCTGGGCGCTCTGCTGGCTCATGGACAGCTGGGGCTGTTAACCAGCAATCCCACATCCTTTTCTGATGATTCCAACTTGACTGATTTCAGCAGATAAATGCAATGGAAATGTAACTATCACAGTGAATGTGTTCATACTATACTTTAGTATGCTTTACAAATTATTTGGTGAAACCAACAGGCCCTACTAACAGTGTTCTCTGTTGGATTAAATGTGTTCCAATGCCTCACCACTCTCATAGTGTTCCTGATACATAATCTAAATCTACCCTCTTTCAGTTCAAAGCCATCACCTCTTGTCCTGTCACTACATGTCCTTGTAAGAAGTCCCTCTTCAGCTTTCTTATAATCCTAATTTAGGTACTCGAAGGCTCCCGTAAGGTCATCCCAGAGTCTTCTCTTCTCCAGGCTGAACAACTCCAACTCTCTCAGCCTGGCATCATAGACAGCTCTCTGATCATCTTCATGGCTCTCCTCTAGACCCCAAGAGGGCCACATTCTTCTTATGTTGGGGGCCCCAGAATAACTTTTCAGAAGCTTTTTATGAATATTGGAAGAGTGATCTTTTTCTCTGCTCAAGCATGTCTTGTTGCAGTGGGTTTTTTCAGTATGTCAAGATGATACCTCACTCTCTCATTTCCTTCAGCTGCTGCTTTGTTGATTGTGCCTGCAGCTTTTAGGCTTCCAAAATTTATCCAATAATATTATTTCATTAAGTTGGTGCTGGGAATATTCTTTGACTGGCACTGATTTGGATTCTAAGTATAAAAATAGTTGGAGAAATACCTTTTCCTTTCTTTGTTTTTCAATACCTCTGATTTTGTCCAAGTTGCTCTCAAGTATGTGCCTTGGAGAACTATCATCACCAGTGAGAGAGCACTGCCAGGAATTCTGTCCAGCAAAGATCCCAGCAAGAAACAGGAGAGTGAATCAAAGGAAACTTCCACACATAGCAGCAGCAATTCAGTTGAGTAGTGAACCCCATTACCAGAGTTAACTGTTTGAAAACAGAGGTTTCAAAGAGCTCATCAGCTTCCTTAGGCAGCGATTTCAAGTGAGGTGACGAATACACTGAGCTATGTTATCCATGAAAATAGAACAATTTCCTCAGTCATATGAAATGATGATGGATTACCCAGTAAACTTATTTTTATGGCACATAAGTGCTAAAGGATGTGCAAAAAGTACTCTGCAATAATGCCAGCTTTATCTTTTTTTAGTGTTAATGAAAGACACACCAAAAAATGGTTTTAAACAGGGGAAATATTTGTCTTATGCTGTGTCCATCACCTCTTCACAGCCTTGGGTGAACTTTTAAGACTAATGTGAAATGTTAAAAATTATTACCAAAAGCTTTTATTAAAAGATTAATAATGGTGAGTTTTCTAAAACACATAGAAAAATGGCATTCCTATTGAGAAATTTAAGGGGTCAAAGTACAAATATTAGGTGCATAACTGTGTCAAAAGCTGCTGACAATAGCTTTTAAAACATCGATGTTTTCAGTCTCCCATGATCAACTTGAAAATCTGCATAGACTTTTTTTTTTCCCCCATGGAATTATACTTACATATAAAAATATCAGCAAGGATCTTGGAAGCAGATAACTTCTCTTATTTCAGTTAGCTACCTAAATACATTCTGAGCTTAAATAATTTTATTTTTTGTGTTCTATTTCTACATCTATCACCATACTTATTCCTTAACATGACACCGTGCCTCTCTGGAAAAAAAAAATCGAGAGAAATGTTCCACTTGGAGGTTAGAAACCCACCAATTCTCCAAAAGATGAACATGTGCATATGATCTGTGCTTTTTTTTTTTTAACCCCTGTCTTTTACATACCTGTAATTGTTTAAGTTGGGTTTTGTTCATAATCTTGCTTGAATCCTGACCATCTGATATTTGACTCAAAATATGTTTAGAAAAACAATACTCTGTAAGAAAGACACTTACTGAATTCAGAAGGTGACATCTATACGATTATGTATGTAAGAATCCTAAGATAGGGATTAAACTGCAAAATGTGTGAAATTTGACTATGACTTGGCTGTATTTTTTTTGTTTGTTTTGTTTTAATTTGGAACAGTAAATAACTATATAGAACCTAGACTGCAGTAAAATCTGAGGGGAAAATGACTGAAAAGTGTATGCAAAGGTTTACTGTATTCAGTTGGAGTAGCAAGGGGCTAAAGCTGTCCTTTAAGTTTCTCCTTGCTGTTTATTTTTGTGTTCCAGTGCTGTACATTGGTTTTTAATTGGAGACTCTGAGCATCTTGTGTATCTCTTACACACACATCTGCGAATCTGTGAGTAAACAGTCCAACTGGTGAGTATGTACTTGTCAGCCTAACTAAATATTAAAGCTTGGTAAATGCTTGCTCAGAAAATAATTTAGGATTATTTACTTACTTTTGAAGACAGCAAATTTCCATAAGATGTTTGCAATTTACTGATGTAAAAAATGAGAAATTCCTTTGAAATAAGGGGCGGTATATGCAGAAATATTTTTTATACTGATCTGAAAATTTTCCATTGCCAATTTCCATTTTCTTTTTCATCTGAAAAGTTGATACAGTGAATTATCTTCCAGTGAAAATGAGAGAAAAATCATCAGTACTCAATAAAACTCATCTAGCAGGAGTTAAATGATTTTTATTCCATTATAGCTACTCTGAACTTTCATGCAGTGAGGAGCACATCTATCCGCTTTTGTTATTTTCATTCTGCTATTTTTTAGAACATGATTAAAAGTACTTAGAATCTTTAATATGCATAATTTCAAGATAGCTTTTATGTTCTGGGAGACATAACTCTTCAGAACTGTTGTAATTAATCCTTATTTCATGAAACTTCTAAAATGGGCAAAAGTCACTAACTTGTTTGCTCCTCTCATGGAGCATCTTGGTCAATGTCTTGTTCCCCTTTTCCTAAGGTACTGGTGATGAAAAAAGCCTTTGTATTCAGGAAAGAGAAAGAAAATTCACTTCTCCTACAGAATGTTTGGGATGTTTCATCTCACCCTTTAGGTAAACAAAAATATTGTTCCCATCAATAAACCTCAAGGGAAAAATATTTATTTCAGAACACGGTTCTGAGATTAAGTTCTCATGTATTATTACTACACTTCATGTTAATTAAATGTTAATTTGTTAAAATGCATATCCCAAGTGACCAAAACATGCCATGGGTGTCAAGGAAAACCAATGCCAACAGGAGCCAAGGCCAAGCCCATCAGCGATGCTGGTAGCTCCTCTGGGCTAACAGATTTAAGAAGGAGGGAAAACTGCTGGCAAAGCAACCAGAGAGAGGAGTGAGAATATGGGAGAGAAACAGTCTTGCAGACAGCAGGGAAGAAGAAGGGAGAAAAGATCCTCCAGGTGCTCCAGATGCCAGAGCAGAAATTCCCCCGCAGCACCTGGTAAGTTTTAGTTCACTGAATGCTTTGTAAATGTCACTGACAGCTCCAAACATGCCTGGTTAAATGGAAAGAGATATTTGTGAGTTATATGCTACCTTGGTCAAGCTATGCCAAAAGGGAGTAGCAGCTGGAATCTTGCTCATTAGATGCCTTGTTAATATTTTGGTATGTGATAGTGTGCCTGTGTGAGCCCAAGCACACCAAAATACTGCATTAGGTTTTCTGATTCAGATTAAAGAAAAAATCCTGTTTCTTCTGTACATTTTAGTTCTCAAGAAAGCCTAAAAAACACAAAAAAGGGAAAAATAATTTTATATAATTAGCACTTTACTTTTTAACCTTTGTGTAATACCCTGTCTTTATTTTCAACACTCTTATTTTTGTAATTCTACAAGCTGCACTCTCTGATATCCTTTGATTGTAGGTCAGGTTATTTTTCATTTGTTGTTAAGAGTACTACTATTTTTTTCCCAAATCATTATATCTCAGAAAGGCACTATTCTGCTCTCTTTCTGCTTGTGTTACACAACATGTTTTTAGGCAAAATGTTTTTGTCCCTCCTTCCTCAAACTGTTCTGTGCTGTATTTCAGTACCGAGTCAGAAGAATCATTTTCAGATATCTCAAATATATATATAGAGACATATATATTTACGTATTTGTTATTAAGTTATTGTTTTACAAACCTCTGGGATTTTTTTTACTAGTTAAAAAGCTTTAAAACCTCCTGCTGATTGACTCTCTTGCTGAAGAAAGGCTTCATAACTGTTATTTTCTTCTGTGGACAAGATGTCTTAAACAAGGTGACAAGCAAAGTTAGTTTCAGTACAAAGTTAAAAGAGGAAGACACATCAGAAGACATTCAAGATTAGGAGGCAGTATAACAGCATGACATGCTTTCTTACTTCCATGGTGCTCAGGCTTTATTCAGATTTTTATTCTAAAACAGGAAAAATTGACTTTAATAGAGCTATATTGCAATGTAGTGGATGGTGATTAGTTTACACATTAAGGCAAATCCACATCATCTTCCTTTATATGAATTCAGAGCTTTATTTAATTAATTGTCTTGGTTGATAGATTTGGAAATACTTGAAAGCAACTGAGAAAGGTTCACGACAACAAAGATGTAAGATACTATTTTTTGCCACTAAAATTTGCTTTCTATTCTTTTTACTCTTACCATGTAACAACTGAGTTATCTTTATCAGAGTCTATTTTATGGTTCTAGTAATTATTTCTTGCTAAACACAGTGAAATTCTGGCTTCTTTAAAAGCAGAAGACCTTACTTTGCCAAATATTTCCCTATTCCCAGACTTTTGCTTAGTGTCTTGAATGTAAGTTATGAAAGAAGATGGTAAATACAACTCAGAACTACTGTATCTCATGGTTAACCTCTGTGTTCCTGATTTGACATGACATGGTGTGATGAAATTTGACTAGAAAAGGATTTCACTGTGAAAATGATTTGTAAAGGAAGGAAAGCAAGGGACCAGAAAAGAAAGTAATAGCATCATACGCACAAGATACAAACAGGGAATTATTCCTTGCAATACTTATAAACTGTTATTATTCAATATTTTGTTCCTGTGTGGCTTGAGCATTTTGGTACTTTAAAGGCAGATGCTGACTGACTGGTATGACCACTTGATTGTATGTATCTGTGTGAAGATACGTATCACCAGGACTAGAGGTGAATAGAGAAAAAGCGTTCATTTTCCAGGAAGACTGTGGTAAGTTTGATGTGTTTTTCTAACAATTCTACCTATTTGGGGATAGATTTCTTTGAGCTATCAGCAGCAAGCCAAAAAAGTTTTCTTTAGGCAGGCCTATGAAATAACATGGAATTGTGCAGTCTCAATGTTTCATACGTTCTGGCAACCTGGACCATCAAGGCATACAGAGGTAACATGGCTTTTATCAGTACATGAACACTACTCGGTGTGGCAGATAAAATGATTAGGTGTGGATGCTGAAAGCATGCAGCAGGGAGATATCTCAGCTTCTCCCGGTGTCTGTGAGAAAGGTCTGCTTTCTCACGAACGCTGTGGGAGAACAGCTGGAAGATTTTGTAAACTATGGAATTGTTATTGATACAAAAAGAGAAAATATCTGAAGTAAGTGTTATTTGGTTCAGCCAATCCCTCTGAGGGGTGGCTGGTCAGTGAACCAATGACCTTATGCCAGTCCAGTGTGCTAAGGTGTATAAGCGAATTTGTAAGTGAATAAAGTGTCAATTTAATATCACAATAAATCGTCCGTGTCGTTCGTCCTCCGGTCCCTGCTTGCGAGCGACAATTAGGAGCTCAGAGCAGCTTGGGGTCTTCAGCAGGGCACATCTGGATTACAACCAAAAATTAAATAGGAGCGACTGAAATCTTGGTAATGAGAATTGGAGCCTTGACCTCAATCCCATCTTTTCCACCCACGAATCTCAGTAGGTAGGGTCAGCTGTCTTTTAGCTTCTTAGAGTCCTTTGTGCTCTCCCAAAGCTGCATGTACAGACTTTATTATGTTCATAATGGTCCTCCCTGATGATGGAAAGGTCATATGCTGTGGTGATGAACATCACATGAATCTGACATTGCCCATCCAGTTAGTAAGATGAATAAGATGTCTGATGTACAACTTCAGCAGTTGCCATTAGGCAAAGTAAGATTTGCTTTGAGCAAAAGCTGATATTTAGGTTCAAAACCACTTTGCATTACATTTTAGTCACCGAAATAATCAATCCACTGTACCAAGGAATGAAATTAACATTAGAGATAGGTAACATTTACAAAAAAAAACCAGCTTAAAGGATTGAATCAAATTATGATATTCCAATTCTGCAGTTCATTTTCAACATTGTTTTCAGGAAAAACACAGGTGTTAGCTGTTGTGGAAATGCAAGGGAAATGGTGTAGGTGGATGCTGCAATTGCCAGTCCCTAATCTAATTTGCTCAAAGTATATTTTTAATGTTTATTTATTTATTTATTAATTTTTAGTAATTGAATTCTCATTGGCTGAAGGACCGAAGCAAAATCTTAGCAGGCAAACTCAGCCCAAGATGTGGGACTGATGATTGTGTCTCTTCATTTGAATAATCATTTTTAAAATCTTGGGGCTAAAGATTAGTGTAAGATATTACCATTTGGTGTCAAATGATTTTCAGTTTTGTAATCTGATTTTTAAGCCAATATATTCGAAAGTAGTTTCCTAAAAGGTTAAAATTTGTTGTTTTATTAGTATGGCTGTTATAGTGGAGTACAACATAAGTTTGTTCTGCATTTTGTATATTGAAATATACTATACTGACCATCCAAACACTGTACCTTAGATGAGCAATTGTACCTATTTATTTTTACAAGTAATTTGTTGTGAAATTATTCCACAGCGGTTTTGAAAATGAAGTATTTCTGTAAGTATAGTTTTCCTTTTAAGCTTTGAATTTCCATAGTGAGGGATATCACTGTCCATTCCAGCCAAATGGCTTGTCCCCAGCAATAGCCAGTAGCAGATCCTAGGCAAAGCATAGAGTAAAGCAGAGAAGCCCGTCCCCCTTCAGCTTCCAGACATAGGCAGATTAATGGCTTTATTAGCCAGCAGCTACATCAAACCACTGTATTTAGTGGCTGGGAATTGATATCTCTTGCATGAACTTATCTTCTTATGAATTCATTTATACTTTTGGTCTCTTGTGAATTTCACTATTTAATCACATTTTATGTGGAGAATGTAATTCCTTCTTATGACTTTGAATTGCCAACTGTGACTGTGGCAGTATCATGATTTTCCTTTTCTGTCTTATGAAAAATAAGGAATAAACGTTCATTGTTTAACTTTGTGTATATTGGTCATGATGCTGTAGGCATCTGTTCATTTTTTTCATAATTGCTTTTTTTTTTCCTCCAAAGCTGATAGGATATATTTTGTCTACTCATTTCTGAATAGACAAGCTATTATTTATAGAATCCTAGAATCATGGAATGGTTTGGGTTAGAAGGGACCTTAAAGATTATCCTGTTCCAACCCCCTGCCATGGAAAGTGTATGGAAAATCACACTGTGAAAAGCCAGTGTCCATAAAGGAGACAGAGGAGTCCTTCAACTTTATTTGTATAAAGGGAGAGAGTCCACCTGGGCACACACCTGCAGGGTTTTCTCTCTCAAGATTTCGGAGGGCACCAGCCTCCTTTTATCCTGAACTCCCAACCGCATGTTGCCCTCTTCCTTTCTTCGTTGGCTGAGGTACTGGGAAGGTACAGCCTTCCCAAATCACCTATCCCCGCCCTTGAACCTGTTGTTTTACCCCAAAGATCAGAAGTTTAGGCTTGTGCAGACCCAGTTGTCTGTTTCAGGCGGCAAGCTGTCTAGGCTGTGCAACCAACCTGCTGCCCAAAGTTAGTAGAAACACTAGGACTCATTTCGAAGATTTAACACCCATACCTTCACCCATCGAATGCTTGTAAAGACATTAGCACACATCTTACCTCTCAACAGGGACACCTTCCACCAGACCAGGTCGCTCAGAGCTCCATCCAAACTGGCCTTGAATATTTCCAGGGATGGGGCATTGTCTCAGTTTAGAGAAAAATTTACAAGAAGGCACTCTGGAATGAGTCATCTCCTCTAAGAGGGTTCCAACAATCCCTTTCCTCCAATATGAATTGAATACTAATGGATGAAAGTAAAAAAAAAAACCCAAAACCCGAACAGTTTATTAACAGAATGCCCACAAGGCACAGGAAGAAAAGATAAAAA
>VXAD01012866.1:14100-47192 GCA_013399195.1 Dicrurus megarhynchus
TCCAGGCTGAGCCCCTTTCCCAGCTCCTTCAGCTACTCCTGGTGCTCCAGCCCCTTCCCCAGCTCCGTTCCCTTCCCTGGACACGCTCCAGCCCCTCCATGTCCCTCTTGTGGGTTCACTACAAGAAGGATTCAGTGTCTTCTGACCTGTGCTGGTCCCTCTGCAGCTTGGCCAGCAAAGCCTTTCATTTTGAATTCCTAATTGCTGTAAATTTGGAAGTTTCTAATTTTTGCTGCCTTTTTGTCTGGCGGCAGCAGCAGCAGTGCAGCTCTGTTGGATCTGGAAGAAGCAGTTGTCACCCAGTTGCTCAGAGCAGCTGTGGCTGCTGCATCCCTGGAAGTGTCCAAGGTTAGATGGGGCTTGGGGCAGCCTGGGACAGTGGAAGGTGTCTCTGCCCATGGCAGGGGTGGCACTGGGTGGGCTTTAAGGTCCCTCCCAACCCAAACCATCCTGAGATTCTGTCCCCCACATACATTCAAGAGCTGGAGACTCCTTTTCCAAAACCTGCAGGTTTGCATTGACCAGCGCCTGTCACACATTCGGGCTTTTCTGTGTTTAAAGCATCTCAGGTATGTGCTGTGGTAGGGCTGGACAAAAAAAAAAGAAAGACTTTTCTCTGGAATGATTCACTGTAAAATAAGTTTTACCTTCACCCAGGCGACCTTGTCCTCCCACTCTTCTTTAATGTCAGCTTTGTTTACTGCCCTTGCCTGTTGCCCAAACTAGAAGGACCAGTGAGGAGTCTCTGGCTCAGGGGAGCTTTGTAATAATCCAGCTCCACCTTGGAACTGAGGCCTCGTGTCCCACAACCAACGTGACATTAATCAGGGAAAAAATGCATCAGCCCGTTTTTTATTTTAGGCAGAATCTTGTTTTATGCTTCCATGTTTTCTGTGCTGCAATGGCTGATTTAAGCACAGCTCAGTTGGGTGTGTTCTAAAGCAGTTCTGGGTTAAACAGAATGTTCACTGAGGTTCTGTGTAAAATATTAATAACTTGTTTTCTATAATATTGATGGTAACCTCACTTTTTGTGTCTCAGGAGGGTTATTTCATATGGCTGAGGTACATTAATTCATTAAAACAGTTTGTACTTTAAAAAGTGTTTAGTTCACAATCCTGCGAGGAGTTGGCATCTCAAGTCTCATTATCTCGTGATTCCCAAAGGTCAGAGCAGACTCTGCTTTCCATCCCTCCAAGAAGAGTTATTTCACTCTGAGTGCCTCTCACTCCTTTTGCTTCCTCAGGAACTGCAGCCATTGGTACATCAGAACAGCAACCCCAGTGCAGCTCACCCTGTACACCCTGAGCAGCCAGCTTAGTGAAAGGAAGAGGAATAAAGGAAAAGGTGAAGCACACTCCTTTGAGTGTCACATCCCAGTGGTAGGAAGATCCTCCCCTTTCCTGGTTCCTGGGAGTGTAGTTCGGCAGCTGAAAAGCTGCTCTGATTTCAAATAGCAGATTGAAGATCTCTGATTTGGAGACTTGTGTGTTTATGCCTCATCCCTTATATATGTACAGATATATGTACTTGTGTGTGTGTTTTCATATAAATAAACCCCCCTCCTGCTGTGTTTCTGCTGCATTACCTGCAGATGCCTCGTGGCCAGAGGGGACGATGCTGATGGCCATCGTGGAGCCACTTACACCAGTCTTTCATGGCCAGGCAGCCTTTGATCAGCAGTGCTGGAGAATCCATCAGGCCTCCCCCACACTTCCACAAGAGCTCTTCCCCTGCCCTGTCTCAGAGCCTGGGGCTTGTCCTGGGGTTACAATGTGTGTTTTCATCTGGCCATTCCAGCCACAGAAAGTGTGCCAGGAGTTTTATGCTGGAGATGAACAGCAGAGACCCAGACGCCACATCTGTGCTGGGGTTGCCCTCTGCTTTCCCTGATCCCGATACATTTAAAATAGTTTGGTTTTTTGCATGGACAACATGGCTTTTGTTTGGTTAGGGTTTGTTGCTTTATTTTGGCAAGTCTCTAGATCCAGACTCCGTGTTCTCTGTTTGCGGGCCATCTGATATTTAGCCCTGCATGAATTATCAGGCTTTCAGCCGTTCCCTTAAAATATTTGTGCTGAATTTCAGGTCTCAATTCTGATTTAGAGAGTAGTATCTGACCCCTCCAGGCTTCAGTGCACCGGTCCTTTCTGCCAGTGTGGAGCTGATGTTTCACACCGGGCTCAGAGATGAGTGGTGGGCATGGAGGGCTGTCTGCTCCTTATCACTTCTTAGGCTGATCTTATCCCTAATCATTTTGGTAATCTGTACATATCCTTACCTTGATGCTGCTGCTGTTTGTGTGTGGGTTTGTTCATGTTTTTTCCTTGTTGCCTGCTTTTCTTCAAGGTTTCTAACCAGGAATTGGCCTGTCCAGTGCCCACTGCCCTGGTTTGTCACCTGCTCCCTCCCTCTGTCCCTGGCTGTGCTGGGTGTCCAAGGGAGGAGCACACCCTGGCTTTGGAAATGCTCTTTGTGTCATCATTACAGCTCTCTGCAATAGCTGGAGGGGAACTGCTTGTGGAAGTAGCACCTTGTTCCTCTTTCCCCATGTTTCTGGCTCTGAACAGGGCTCAGGCCTGTGGAAGGTGGTGACATCACATTGCCATTGCCCAGAGTCCCTGTTCAATCAGGAGCTAATTGGTTTGGGAAAAAACCTCGCAAACCCGAAGGGATAAAAAAAAGTATTTTCTGAAACCGCTCCCTTTATTTTAACCCAGCCTCTTTCATTCTGCTTCCTTGGGGGCCAGTTCTGCCAACTGCTACACAGATCCTTTTCCTGTTGCCAAAGGAAGCTGGGCATTCATGCATCCTCTCTAAAAAACCCCAAACCTCCCCCTGCCTCCCCCTCCAAAAAACCCCAAACCCCTCGGTCTTACGAGAATGGTAGAAACAGCTCTTTTAACACTGTTTGCTTCTGGCTGTTACAAGAAATTCTCTCATCCCTCTTAGACCTGAGAGGTTGTTTATTTTCTGTCTTCTATCTCTATGCTTATTGTTTGGGCTTTCTGCATATCCATGTTGGAGAGCCAGTTTTAGTGCTGTCCTTGTAGCAGAGAACAAGAAGTTCCTCTGGAATGTCAGCATCCAGAGACGCTGTGATAAAACAAGGACTGAAAACAGTTCAGAGTCTAAAAGCAGCCGTTAATGTTCCTGTAGCTTCTGTGGGTTTGCTAAATGCAGCTGTCTTTGTTGGAGGCCTGTAATAGTGTGGGTTGGGAGGGACTTTAAAAATCGTCTCATTCCCACCCCCTGCCATGGGCAGGGACACCTTCCACTGTCCCAGGCTGCTCCAAGCCCCAATGTCCAGCCTGGCCTTGGGCACTGCCAGGGATCCAGGGGCAGCCACAGCTGCTCTGGGCACCCTGTGCCAGGGCCTCCCCACCCTCCCAGGGAACAATTCCTTCCTAATATCCCATCCAGCCCTGCCCTCTGGCAGTGGGAAGCCATTCCCTGTGCCCTGTCCCTCCATGCCTTGTCCCCAGTCCCTCTGCAGCTCTCCTGGAGCCCCTTTAGGCCCTGCAAGGGGCTCTGAGCTCTCCCTGGAGCCTTCCCTTCTCCAGGCTGGATGTGGAAGAGAGGCCACTGAATGGACTTCTCTGAAAAGGGAAATGTTTTGGGTGTTCAGTGTTCTTGTCTTGGTGGTTGCTCTGAGTGGCTGAGTTGTGATGCCAGTTGTAATTTTTCCTTACCAGCAGCTCTCAGTTTGTCAGTCCAGATCAGACTGGTTTTCCTGCAGCTGCCATGAGAAACACTGAGCCTTGAGGAATATTGGAGGCTCTTGATGGGCTTTAGGTGTTGGCATTGAGAAGTGAGAATCTAATCCACAGTTTCTTGCAGGAATCCTCTTTCCTCCTTGGTGGCTTCCTTGAATTAAGCAGATAATTCTGTGCACAGTCAGCTCCCCTTGGGCCTAATACAGTGATTATTCTTTGGTGCCCTGAAGAATATTTAATTTATAGAGCTTTTCCGTGAGTATTAAAAGCACTTTGTTAACAGATCTTTAGTCCTGGGAGTAGTTTGTACAATCTGGTCTAGTCTAGGCCAAAGAACATCACTGGTGGCTTTTGCTATCCAACATTTATTTACTCTGTGGTGTAAGAGTGTGGCTTTTGGTTGTGTCATTCAATGTTGGGGTTTGATCAGAGCAGACTTTGAAAAGACCTCTTTTAAATTTTACTTGAATTGCTGGCAGTAAATGATTTTCTTTCCTCTTTCCAGAGCGAGGGTATGATCCCTACAACCCAGAGCTTCCCAGGCCCTCGCTGGAGACAGAGGATGGCACTCTGGCTGACATTACAGATGTCACACCCGGAATTCTGGAGCTGGAGCTGGTCAACAAGGCCATCGAGGCGGTGAAGAACGAAGTGGAGAGGGAGCAGAAGAAGTACGAGGAGCTGCTGGAAACCACGAAGGAGTTGGGTGCTTCGGAGGGTTCCTCACTCATTTCAAACTCGCCCGTGTCGGCTGCTGGGCCTCAGAATGATTCCTTTGCCTCCTTGGAGTATAATCCAGGGAGCTACAACTTCAGTAATAACTCGGACTACAACCCCACTCCTCTGGCTGCTGCTGGCCGGTCCAGTAAATACACTCTGGATTCCTCGCGCTCCAAAGGGAGCTCACTGGAATATGTCCCCAAGGCTGTAGTACAGAATAAAAAATACAGCAGCACTGTCACTAACAATAAATACGTGATTGATGACTCCAAGCCTTCCACGGACTTGGAATACGACCCTCTTTCCAATTACTCTGCCAGGCTGTTGGGCAAAGCCACAACCAAGGGGTCCAAAAGGGAAAGGGCCTCTGATTATGAGGAGTCTTATTCTCCGTCACGGAAGAAGCTCTGTGAAGATCCCGATGATGACGAGGTCTTGGCCAGGTTCTCCTCCTCTGAAGATGAGGCTGAGGTGGAATATAAAACAGCTTCTGGTAGTTCACCCTCAAAAGGTGGTTCTGAGAGTGAGTCAAACAACGAATTGTCCGGCAAAGAGCAGAGCACCAAAGTGGATGGCTCTGCTTCCCAGGAGAGCAAAGAAGCAGCACAGCACAGGGAGGACCTTCCAAATTCACAGAAAAACCTTGCCAAGAACTCATCAGACAAGAACGCAAAAGCAGCGAAGTTGTGTTCTGGTAAGAACAACAAGGAAATTGAAAATAAAAACAAAGACTCCAAAGACAAAACAAAAAGGAAGAAAACAGATGTTAGTAAAACACCAGGCCTTAATGAGGCTGGGAAGAAGGAGAAAAATAAAAATACAGACAAAGACAAAGTGCTCAAGAAAGAAGAAAAATTAAAAATCAAGAATGAAGAGAAAAACTGCAAAGACAAAAGCGTCAAAGTGAAAACAGATGGGAACTTGAAGAAACCTGAAAAACAGAAGTCAGAAAAGGTGGATGGGTGTAAGAAAGAAAAATCCAAGTCCACCACCAGCAGTTCAGGGAAAAGCAAGAGCGAGGGTGTCACCAAGGGTACAGAGAAAGTGGGGAGCAGCAAGAAGGACTCGCAGAGCAAAACAGCTGATGTGAAAAATGGCAAGGAAAGCTCTGGTCGTAAAAGCAAAGAGAAAGGGACCAAGATTTCCCTGGAGCAAAAGAAAGACAAGGTCAGTTCTGCTGGAAAAGGAGACCCCAAGAAGGGTCGGAAGCAGCCGAGTTTGAGTCACGTGGACCTCTTTGGAGATGAGAGTGGAGATGACGATGACAAAGGCCGGCCTTTGTCCTCCTCGTTACTTGATGTGAGCTCGGACTCGGATGGGGCCGACTCTGGCTCAGCCTCTGAGAGTGACAAGGACAGGACGAAGAAAGTGAAGCGCTCGAAGTTGTCCAAGTCGTCATCATCCTCCTCAACATCTGATGACATTGATTATTCCATCCTTGAGAAAGATGTGGACTTTGAGTCAGATCCCATGGAAGAGTGTCTGAGGATCTTTAATGAATCTAAAGATGTGAAAACCGAAGACAAGGGAAGGCTGGGGAAACAGGTAATGCTGGATTGGGGTGGTTGGTTCTCTCCCCTCCAAAGGTGGAAGGATTCTGGTTTGGTTTAGTGGTGTTGCTTATCTCAAGTAGCTGAAGAGGGAGACTCCAGGTGTTGGAAGACTCTCATCCTTGTCATGACTGAGTGCTTGGAAGAGTTTGAACCTGAGTTTACCTGCTGGATTGAAAGCTGCTGTGAAATGTGAGGGTTCAGTTCCCTTTTGTGTGGAAGGCTCTCAGGGTTATCAGTTACTGCTGTCTCCATCTGGCCTGAGAACCTTGGGGGTGTGGATGGCTGGAGAAAAGGCTGCAGGGAGTGAGTTTTGGGGGTTTCAAAGCCAATCTGAGATTGCCCATCTGGGCACTGCCTTCTTGTTGCAGCAGAGTTTAAGGAACACAGAGGCAGGTAGAACCTGGACAGGGTGTTGTTACAAGTAAGTCCAGTATTTGTCACCAGACACTTTGTCCCCAGATTCCTCTTTCCTATTCTAAATGCATGCTGCAGGTAGTTCCTGAGGATCTCTGGATACCTTGTGGGTGGCACAAGCAAGAAATGGAGGGTAAAATTTCTTCCAGTGGTACCATGGGCTTCAGACTAAGGAGGTAAAAAGACAGTATTTACATAAAAAGACTTTTGGCAGTGACTGACTGGTCCCTGGAGAATGGAAACCTCTTGGTCTTGAAGATTAGAACAGAATGGAGAACTCATGACAAGAAGGACTTTCAGGGGCTGGAGTGTGTGTGGAGAAGAGAACAGAGCTGGGGAAGGGGCTGGAGCACCAGGAGCGGCTGAGGGAGCTGGGAAAGGGGCTCAGNAATTTCTTCAATGAAGGGGTTGTGAAGCATTGGAAGGGGCTGCCCAGGGCAGGGGTGGAGTCCCCACCCCTGGAAGTGCTCAAACAACGTGTGGATGTGGCACTTGGGGACAGGGGTTAGTGGTGACCATGGTGGTGGTGCTGGCTGATGGTTGGTTGGTTGGTTGATGATTTTAAAGGTCTTTTCCAGCCTTAACAATTCCATGTTTTCTACATGTAAAAGGTAGAAAGCAGCTTCTGTCAGTGATCCTCCCACAGCATCTGAATCAGGGAAGTAGGAGCAGACAAAACTCATCCTTCGTCTTCTGACATCCCAGTTTCACCGGGCAGCAAGACAAACCCTCCAGCTGGGAGCAGCTCCTGGGCTCAGGCAGGGGTGTGTGACTTGCTCTCAGACCCAGCACCCTCAGCATCCCTGGTTGGGATGATTTTGCTGTACAGGTGTTCAGGAAATGGGATTGGGAAAAGCTTTACAGAAGTAAAAGGTGACAAATTTGCCAACATTGAGAAAACATCCCAAGCTTGTATCTGTGTTTTCTGTCTGACTGCAGTCAGGGGTGCCAGGTGAGGCAGCTCTGTTACCTGGGAGGCTTCACAGGATCCTGGAATGGCTTGGGTTGGAAGGGACCTCAAAGCCCACCCAGTGCCATGGGCAGGGACACCTTCCACTGCCCCAGGCTGCTCCAAGCCCCGTCCAGCCTGGCCTTGGACACTGCCAGGGATCCACGGGCAGCCACAGCTGCTCTGGGCACCCTGTGCCAGGGCCTGCCCACCCTTCCAGGGAACAATTCCTTCCCAAGATCCCATCCAGCCCTGCCCTCTGGCAATGGGAAGCCATTCCCTGTGTCCTGTCCCTCCATGCCTTGTCCCCAGTCCCTCTCCAGCTCTCTTGGACACCAGAAGGGGCTTAATGAAGGGAGGTGACAAAATCAGGTGCCTTCCTTGTGCTGGGGAAGAGGGGGTCCAGGGGAGGAGCCTGTTTATCCAAGGAATTACTGAGGGGCTTCAGCTGCAGCTATCCTGCATCCCAAAACAATGGAAGTACTGGGACACCGTCAGGGCACCCAGTGTGTCCCAGTTTAGACCCCTTCCCCCACAGACAGCCTCCCTTAGGGATGATAGGTGGGAAGGAGGTGCAGACGAGCGCAGAAGGAACCACACAACCACCCTGTGGCAGTTTCTCCTGCTGGGATTGATTATTGCCTTTGACTCCAAAAAGCCCAGCAGGAGCTGTTGCTGCTCTCCAGGCTTGTGGGGCTGGGTGGGTGCAGTGGCCCAAACAAAGCCTTGCACTCAGGACCGTCGGTGTGAGGAGGACCCGGGGGCGTGTGCTGGGTGTGGGGAGCAGAGCTCAGCTTTTGGAAAAGGAGCTGGGCTATGAAAGCTTTTTGCTGAGCTCTCTGCTGCACTCACATCCCCAGTCTGGTCACAGGGAACTCTGTGTTGTTGACAATTAAAGACCTTTTTTACACTCACACAAAATGGGTAGAAGAAACTCTATATATTCGGTGTGATGGTTTTCTTCTCAGTTATTAAGCATTGCTTGTTTAAAATTCAGCTGTTCTTCTGTGTTTTGTTTAATTCCCAGCTTGGAAAGAACTCTTATTTTTGGCCTTTTTTTTCTCCAAGTTGCCCAGTTTAAGTGAAAATACTTGAAGGGCACATAATCTGTAGCAGGAATTACTAATCACTGAATTCAGAAAGTGCTGAACCAGTGGCTGCCACTCACAGCAAACAGTTAATTGTGGCCTGGAGTGCCAGAGCTCAGCAGGCACGTGTGGCTCCTTTGCATCCCTGCACTGAGGTTTGGTTTCGTGCTCCTTTGGGAAGGAGGCTCAGTGCAGCACAGGGATCCTTCTCTGGGAGATGGGTGTCTGTGAGTCGGCACCTGGTGGGTGGGGTTGGTCAAAGGGCATTTTTTTTGTTCATAGAATAATTTTCTAGATGAACCCCTGTCATGGTTAGACACTGGCCAAACACCAGGCACCCGTGAAAGTCACTCACTCACCCTCCCCTGCTACAGCCGTGCAGAGGAGAGAAAAAATTTAAGTGAAGGGTTCATGAGTTGAGATAAGGACCAGGAGAAAACACTCCACGGGCAAAACAGGCTCAGCTTAGAGGTACAAAACGATTTTATTTCTAACACAATCAGAGGAGGATAATGAGAAGTAAAAAGAGCCCTTAAAGCACCTTTTCTTCCCCCAACCCCTCCCTCCTTCCCACCAACAGTGCAAGGAGACAGGGGATGGGGAGTTTGGGTCAATTCATCACCCAAGATTTTCTTCTGCTGCTCAGGGAGAGGAGTCCTTCCCCTGTGAGGCCGTGGCGTCCCTCCCACGGGAGAGAATTCTCCGTGAACTTCTCCAGCGTGGGCCCACTCTCACCAGCAGCAGTCCTGCCAAACCTGCTGCAGGGTGAGCCCCTCCCTCCCAAAACGGCTGTGGCGTGGGTCAGCACAGGGTGCAGTCCTGCAAGGCCAGGCTGCTCCAGCCTGGGAGCAGGGCCCTCTCTCCATGGGGTCTCCCACTGGATCACAGCCTCCTCCAGGCATCCACCCGCTCCGGCGTGGGCACCTCCCCAGGGGCTGTGGGTGGATCTCTGCATCCCCTGTGGATCCCCAGGGGCTGTGGGTGGATCTCTGCATCCCCATGGATCCCCAGGGGCTGTGGGTGGATCTCTGCATCCCCTGTGGATCCCCAGGGGCTGAGGGTGGATCTCTGCATCCCCATGGATCCCCAGGGGCTGCAGGGGCACAGCTGCTCCACCATGCTCTTCACCACGGCCTGCAGAGGAATCTCGGCTCCGGTGCCTGGAGCACCTCCTGCCCCTCCTTCTCCACTGCCCTTGGTGTCTCCCTGTTGTTTCCCTCACATGTTCTCACCTCCTTCTCTTCTCTAGGTAGAATTCAAACTGCACACCTCACTTCATTTTGATTTTCTTCTTAAAATCTGTTATCACAGAGGCGTTACCAACCTCTCTCACTGGCCCAGCCCTGGCCAGTGCCATGTCCATCCTCAGAGCCATCGGGGATTGGCTCTGCCAGACATGGTGGAAGCTTCCAGCAGCTTCTCACAGAAGCCACCTCTGTGGGCCCCAACCCGTTACCAAACACCAGCTTGTGCAAAACCAGCACAACCCTGTGTTGTTTGGTCTCAGTAATGTGTAGGGAGGGTGGGATGGATCTCAGGGAAAGGTTCTTCCCCCCGAGGCTGCTGGGCACTGCCCAGGCTCCCCAGGGAATGGTCCCGGCCCCGAGGCTGCCAGAGCTCCAGGAGCGTTTGGACAGCGCTCTCAGGGATGCCCAGGGTGGGATTGTTGGGGTGTCTGGGCAGGGCCAGGGGCTGGGCTGAGGATCCCTGTGGGTCCCTTCCCACTCAGGATATTCCATGATCTGTGACTCCAGGAAGGTGTGTGTGGGCAGTGCGGTGCTTTTCCACCTGGGAGAATTGCATTGTGAGAGAGTTTATTAGGGATGTAACTGAATTAACAGACTCTGGAGTTCCCAGGGAGCCAAGTGATTCAGGGTGCAGTGCTCATCCACAGTGTCCTTGTGGTGATGAATGCAGGCTTATCCCAAGTGGTGCCTGAGCTAAATCCTAAATCCAGCCTTGGGCTCTGTTGCTGAATTTCAGAGGTTGTCAGGCTCATCTCAGAGTTTTGCCAGGAGTTGTTTTGAAAAACTGAAAACAAGATTGTCTGGAGAGCAGCTGGAGTTCTGAAAAATAAACTTGTGAAGTGTGTCTTATATCAATTAACAACTGAGTCAAATTTCAAGCAGATTTCCACGTGGTTCTCCCTGTCCAGGAGCAGGTCTGAGGTGTCAGCTCGGAGCAGCTTTGGCTGGAGAGGTGCTTCTGCCTGCTGCTGAGCTTCTGGATGTGACCTGGGCTGTGTCACCAGAGTCTTCCTGCAGTGACAGCTGTGGATGAACCTGCAGGGAAACCTTTCCCTAAATGTGGGGTGGGGGCACTGTGGTTTGGTGTTGAGCAGGTGTCAGCACCTGCCTGGGGCAGAAATGAGTCAGTTCCCAACTTCTTAAAAAACCCAAACCAACCCAAACCCCCTGGACTGTAAGAGTGCCGTGAGAGGCGAGGTGTGTGAGTGGCTGGCAGGGGAGGGCTGCTCGAGGCTCCTGTGGCAGGTAAGGCTGATCCTGCCCCATGCCAGCTCATGGAAATGTCCTGCTGCTGTTCCTTGGCTTCCTTGGTGGCTCCTGGGGTCACAGCAAGGTTCTGGTCACTGGCCCAGCAGCTGACCCCGTGTTCTCACCTGCCCCCTGCAAGGTTAACCCAAAAGGAGACTTTCCACATCTCCCTCTTGCGAGGGATCTTCAAGTCTGTTCTCCTGTTCTTTTGTTTTCCAGCCATCCAAAGAGGAAGCAAATGAAGAAAAGACAGAAGATAATTTAACTACCTTGTTTCCTGGACAAAAAAGAAGGATCTCTCATCTTGTCAAACAAGGAAATGTAAGTGCAGATTTAGAAGCAGATGTTTAGATTGTTCCAAGTGAGGATCTTCTGTCCTGACCCTGGAAAAGGCTGCACTCCCAGGGCCAGGCAGCAGCGTGGGAGTTGTTTGTGCTGGAATTAGTCTATGGCAGTTTTATTTCCTCTCTGATTTCTCAAAAAACTCTCATGTTTAAGATCCAGTAAAAGTGGCAGCAAAACTCTAATAAACTTTCCTAAAACCAAGGGTAGGCTGGGAAGAGTGAATGGATTCTGCTCTTGGTAACCCTTTGGGATAGGTTGGGATATTCATTTTTCTCCAGTATAGCTTCGTTCAGTGATTTCAATAAAAATTAACTGGACACAAGGTCACTCTGTGCCTGCTGGAATTTTTCTGTGCCTTGTGGATCTAAAAGATACTGCAGGAACTTGGTCAGATGTTTAAAACCATTACCTGACATCTGTTCTGAATCAGCCAAGATCTCAGCAGTATTTGTTTGGATATTCTTCTTTCCCAGTTGGGAAAATACAGAGGAGAAGAATTAAAACAAAAAAAAAAAAAAGCAAGGAAGACATTCTGATTTTTTTTATTCCTTTCTCCCTGGGATTTTAATTCATGTTTTCTCTGAGGGTTTAATGTGTTTCCCTCCAGGTGCTGAGCACAGATTAGTTTTATGTTGCAGCAGGATAAGAGTGGAGGCTTGTGCACTAATTTGAGCTGGGTAGTCCAAATTAATTGTTCTGCCTTTCCTCTCTGCCTAGGAGAGGTTTTTTTGCCTTTAATAATTTGAAGCCCTGATGTCAATACAATGGGTTTTATTTAACTGCATCTCTCCAGCCAGTTCATGTGGTTTGATAAGGGCCCTTTCTTCCAAAGTGAAGAGATAAGAGACTGAAGCAAATGGCTTGGAAATTCATTAACTCAAATATTTATTGTAAAGAGGCGCCTTTTAGACATGTACAAATCTTTAAATATATTTTCTTAATGTGACAGCTGATCCCAAAATGCTTTCCAAAGATGGGAGCCCCAGCACAGCCTTTGCTTGGGCAAACAGAGCCGATCTGGTGTGCTCAGCTGCCAGGGCAGCTTCAGGACCTGCATTCCCTGGAGTGTCTCAGCTCAGAGCAGCTCCCAGCTCTGCCCAGGAGGTGCTGGAACACCTGAACTGCCACTTTTCACCTCAGAATTGAGGCCTGTGCTTTGCTGTGTCCCTCCAAGTGGAATATTTGCTCAGTCTTGCTCATGATTTATAGCTCAAGGACTGAGCAAGAGAAGGGGAGGGAGCCGAGTTCGGAGTTGGTTGCCAGGGGAAATGGGGGGCCAAAGGAATTGCAGGTGAGGCAGAAAATGAGTGGCCTGTCCTGCTTGGAAGTCTGTAATTATAATTTAATGTCTGACTGCACTCAGTTTGGTATCCAGCAGCTGGTGTCAGCATCAGAGGCCGGGAATGCAGGAGGTGCCAGCTTGCCCCCAGGTGTTAGTTACCCTGGGCCGCCCTCCTCCAAGGAGATTTCAGGAGGGAGGGCCTGTTCCTCACATTTCAAAGGCTGTTAAGTAGAGTGGAGAAGTTTGTACTACTGCTGCTTCTCTTGCACTTCTGCTGCTAGGAAACTTCTCTCTTTGCTGACATCATTTCTGGCACTTTTCCTGCAAACCTAAATTTGGCCATCAGAGGAAACGCATGTGGAACCTGTTTGTGCTGTAACGGCCGAGGCACTGAGGTGCCTCCAGAAGTGGGCAGGGACAGAGCCTGTCTGAAATTCAGAGCTCAGTTTATGTAACGCTCTAATCCCATAAATACGTATCTGTGAGGCTTTTAAGCAGTTCCAGGGCTGCAGAAAGGTGGGAGCTGCTGTGGTGCAGAGGTGGATGCAGGGGGTCTTCAGGGAGAGAGCCGTGGAGCTCAGCATCGTGAGGCAGAGGGGAGTGGAGAATTGTTGTCACTTTTCCTTTGCAGCAGAAAGCAAAGTAGGCAGCACAGGGCTGCGTTTGTGTTCTAGGGCAAGGCTGAGAGCGTTGGTAGAGCCCAGGACTGGGCTGGGCACAGCCACGGGGAACATCACGCCACTAAAAGCAGTTCATTAATATCACCTGCCAATTGAGGAACGTGCCAGTGAGCTGGGAGGCCTTCCCAGAGCGTGAATCATTAATGCCATGTTTGTCGAAGGATGACTCTCAATTATTTTGTTCTGGAAGACAGTTGGGATCTTCTCCTCTCCAAGCCCTGTACTTGCTGACGGAGGGGTTGAGGAGAAGAGACCTTTCTGGGGTGAGTGGAAGGCAGAGGGTGTGGATGGAGCAGGGGAGCTGCTGGCCCTAAACGCTGTTTGTCTGTGCAGGCAGAGGCCCCGAGCAAGCCGGTAGTGCGGCCGTACCGTCCCCCCACGGCCCAGGAGGTGTGTTACCAGAGGATCCAGCTGGCTCAGCAGCAGGCAGCACAGCTGGCTGGGGCCGTTCCAAAGACCTCTCTCTGTTTGCCAGGAGAAAAGAGGAGGATTGCTCACGTGCCAAATGCAGCCCTCACCGCAGCAGCCAAGCAAAGTAAGCCAGCGGCGGGATTTGGGATCGCTGTCCTGTCCTCCCCCTGGTCAAAGGCACCACCGCGTGTTTACGTTTCTCCTGAGCAGATGTGAAACTGTCAGGGGATGTGTAGGACTGGCCATGACTTGAGTCTTTGCTGATAGTGTCCAGTGGGAAGGTCTTTCCCTGAGAAATTCCGCCCTGTTTTGAAAAGCAACAGGTCAGACGTGTGCAGCCTCATCTGTCTCACCCGGCCTCCCTCACTTCAGCCTTTCCTTTTTCTGTTTCTTCCTTGGATTGTGTTTGCTCTTCATTCCCTCTTCCATTTAAGCCTTTGGAGGTGGCAGGAGCAGGAGGGAAGTGCTAATTAATGCTCATTGCTGTCCCTTTGTAGTGGAAGGACTCAGAGCTGACGTGTGGGGTGTCAGTGCCTTGCAGCTGACAGAGTTACCTCTTTAAACTCTGCTGACTCAGTTACCCCAAAACAAACCCAGATGAGACACGTTTCCTGACAGAAAATTTCTTCATCCTTGCCTGCAAGGTGGTAAAATTGCCCAATTTGTATCCCTTTGGAGACCTGGATTTGAGAAAATCACAGCTTGCAGCACTGGCCTTTGATAGTGAGTTCATTCTGGCAGCCTGAAGCCCAGTGGCAGGATTTGCACCTGAGTGTTTTGTGTTCCCTGCAGGCCTCGGGAGCAGTAAGACGACTGTTGGTGGCAGGAGTGTCACACCTTCCAATGACTCTGAAGCCCCCACCCTTCCTCTGAAGCCTTGCACCTTGGCTGGGATGGCTTCCAAGACCACCAGCACCATCGTGCCCAAAAGGGTAGCACATGTTCCCTCCTTACAGGTAAGGGGAATTTGAATTCTTTCCTGTCATTCCCCAGGGAGGGTGGGATGTTTGATCCTGCTGTTCCAAACTTAGCACTCCCTGAAAGTGGTGTTTTGATTATGTTGATTAAGTGGGATTGTTTCTTCCTGTGGTTTTCCTAGATAGCATTGTATAAAAAATTAAACACTCGAGGGGTAGGAGCCTAAAAAGGTAGAAATACTTAAGTGCTGCTCTGATCTCTGTGAATATTGATCACTTGTCTCCAGTTTGAGCCTTCTCTTGTGCTGACTGGCCTGGGTGTGTTTGGGTCAGGGGCTTGGAACCTCCCGTGCTCAGAAGCCAGGGATGGATTAATGGCCTTCCTGGGCTTTGTGGGCCACACTGAGGCAGGTGGTTATGAATAATGTCCCTCTGTGACCTAGATAGTCAAATGTGATCGCTGAACTTCATGCTGCTGCTGGTGTTTAAAGAAAAGACTGTTTTTCCTTTGTCAGTTGTTTTTTGTTTTGTTTCTCTTTACCCCCTGGGATCTCTGCCCAGCCTTTGGGTACCTTTGCTGTGAGTTCCTTAGCAAAGTGCCAGGACACAGGGAATGGCTTCCCACTGCCAGAGGGCAGGGTCAGATGGGATTTTGGGAAGGAATTGTTCCCTGGGAGGGTGGGGAGGCCCTGGCACAGGGTGCCCAGAGCAGCTGTGGCTGCCCCTGGATCCCTGGCAGTGCCCAAGGCCAGGCTGGACGGGGCTTGGAGCAGCCTGGGGCAGTGGAAGGTGTCCCTGCCCATGGCAGGGGGTGGAAGGGGATGAATTTTGAAGTCCCTTCCAACCCACACCACTCCATGATTGTGTAAGTCCCTCCTTTCCCCGTGAGCACTGGGAACCAGTTACTTGCTAAGACAATTCAGAGTAGAATTTCTCACGGAGCAGCCTGGGGATGGCATAAGGAGCTGATTGCTGGCGTGGATGGCAGAACGTGGTTGGTGCCAGGACTTGATTAAAGATCCCTTTATTGATGATATCTGTGTCAAGATCTGTCATAACTTGCTCTGATTATTTCTAGAAGAGTGAAAAAGTGAAAAGTAATTTTTTTTTCCTTTCCCACCCAAACTGCCTCTACAGTAACATAGAACTTGAAGCTGATTAAAAATAAGAGAAATAACTGAAAGGATAAAATGTGTAGCAGAGTTACAGAGGTGCTTAAGGGTATCATATTAGACTGAGAATTTATATATTTAATGAGAAGGACCAAATCCCCTTGAACAGGGCATCAAAGTGAGAGTCTCCTGGGGAAAATGAGCACTTTCCCCATTGAGATAGGACCAGTTGCTCCCCTTGGAACAAGCTGACATCTTCAACAGAGCTGTTTTTATTCCAGATTGCAGCAGATGGTTTGGTTTATGGATATCTCTTGGGTGGGATGGAGAACAACTGACAAAACAATTGGGTGGTTTAGAGATGAATGTACATTTTCCTCTCTGAAAAAGAGGCAAGTGCTGTGATTTGGGGGATAAACTGGTGTTAAATGGAAAACTGCAGTGGTGGTTCGTAGCTCAGTCCAACATGCAGCTTTTGAAGAACACGCCATTAAATTGAAGGGGAAATCCTTTTAGGAACATCATGATTGGCATTAAAAAAGGAAGAAAACCCCCAATGCAGTGAATTTGCTGGAATGCCCCAGGAAGTGGGATGGTTTAGGTGGCTGCCAGCCTGGCAGGAGGGGCCTCCTGTTCTCTCTTCACAGCCAGAGAACCAAACCTGGCTGTGGTGCCCACAACTGGTGTTGTGTGTTGAGGGCTCCAGTTCAGCCTGTGGTGCTTGGTGCCATCCTAACCTTGGATGTCTCACTGGAAATGCCAGCATTCCCTGCTCTGGAATGCCTGTGTGTGCAGGCAGTGCTGACTAACGCCACTGGAGCCCTTGGCTCCTGGCTGACTTCAGAATGAAACACACTTGTTTTTGAAGGAGTCAAAGCACTGAGGGTGCTGGAAGGCTCAAGTGGTATTTTTAGTACCAAAAATGCTGTGTGTTAAGTTTGGCTTTGGGCAGATTTTCAGAAAGGAAGTCACCCCATGATTAATAACAGCAGGAAGTGGGAGAGCCTCAGAGCAACCTCCTAGAGCTTGACCAGCCTCTTTGTCTCTCTCTGTCTCACCTCCAGAGCACCACTTTACAGAGGCCTGTTATTCCCACAGAATTTGGTGCTAAAGTCCCAACCAACATTCGTCAGAGGTATCTCAATCTCTTCATTGATGAGTGCCTGAAATTCTGCTCCTCCTCCCAGGAAGCCTTCGACAAGGTCTGTACAGATCCCTGCTTCTCAGGAATAAAGCTTGCAGCAGGGATTGACATCCTCTGTTTGGCCAAGACCTTCTAAAATGGCAGCAAATCCAGAAAACTGGGTTGGATTTATGCTTGCAGAAACTTGGGGGTGGGAACTAGATGATCTTTAAGGTCCCTTCCAAGCCAAACCATTCCCTGATTCCATGAAAGCTCCACTATCCACAAACAGTTCAGTTGAGGAAACTGGCATTAAATATTACCAGAAAGTGTCATTCCAGTGGGGGCTTCCAGAAGGAAATCCCGTCTTTCCCTGCATTTGGAAAGCTTTGCCTGATCCCTTTAATAACCCCAGGAGAGGAATGCAGGGGAATGGGCATTATGGTCAAAGATCTTTTGCTCTGGTACAGCCAGAAACACCTCCTGGAATCACAGTGTTGAGCACAGGGAGGTGTTTGGGACAGATGTGATTGGTTGGGAATTGGTTCCTTGCTGCTTCTGAAGGCTTTTAAGGAGACTTTTAAGGAGCCTTCTAGCAGTAGGATTTCCAAAAGCAGAGTTGAGAAAGGAAATGTATTTTATTGAGAAACCTCGGCCATTAGTTGGGTAAATATGGGACGTGGTGTGTTCTGAAACAAAGCAGACACCGCGAGGATTTCTTTTGTGGGATTCCACCTTCCCAACTTCCTGTTGCATCCAAGGAGTCGCCGTTTGCAAAACTTCCTTTTCTTACCAGTTAAGATCTTGCACTGCACCAAAGTGGGGAAAGCAGCCTCCCCAGGCAGTGCCAAGAACAAGAATCAAGAATTACTTGGTGAAAACACAGCGAGGTTAGATCTTCCTGGTAGCAAGAACAGCTCTGGAATGCTTAAGCCAAGGAGGCAGCAGACTTTATATTGGGGAAAAGAGACTGGATGATACCAATTTAAAATATGTTACAGTTGGAAGAAAGTAATTTTTTGCTAGTTAGGAAATTCTTATTAATCTCCTGGGGAAGGTTTCACATCAAAGTGCTTTTTCTGGCACTTTGATTAAAGTAAAATTACCTTTTTTCTCTTACTTACTTGGGCAAGACCCCACACCAGTACATATTGGTGCCATGTTCCACTTCATTACTCAATTCCTTGTCAGGCAATTTTTTGTTTGCTGTCCTACTTGGTGTCTGTATTCTGAGAGCCAAACATTTCTTTTCTCCAAACACAATGGAAGCTGTGGCTGCCCTGTCCCTGGAAGTGTTCGAGGCCGGGTTGGATGGGGCTTAGAGCAACCTGGGATAGTGGAAGGTGGAAAAAAAATTATCTTTGAGGTTCCTCCCAAGCCAAACCATTCTGAGATTCTACGAACAGTGGGAAGAGAGTGTGTGGTGATGACTTGTGCTGTTCACAGGCCCTGGCAGAGGAGAAGGTGGCCTATGAGCGCAGCACCAGCCGCAACATCTACCTGAACGTGGCCGTGAACACCCTGAAGAAGCTCCGCAGCCTCGTGCCCAACTCCCCAGCCAGCACCAACAGTAGGTACCTTGTGGTTTAATAACTGGAGCCCAGCTGGGATTACAAACCACAGAGAGAAACTTGTTGAAAAGCCAGAACCCATTTCTCAGCAGCATTATGCTGAAAGGCAAACAGCTCCAGTTTAGCTTTTTATAGCCTGGCAAGCTTTAATGGGCCTTCAAGAGGCAGGTCCTGCAATGCTTTGTTGGCTCTCTCAGCCTAAATGGACATAATGCCACACGGGTGGGGTTTTTTTTAGCACAAGTTCTTTCAAATGAAAAGCCCTGCTAATGGAGTAACTTTCACATGATGCCTTCAAAGTGATAGACTCGTCCATCACCACAGAAATCTGCTACACACATTAAGCTTCAAGAGAGAAACGAAGAGGGTTAAGACATTTCATTATTGGCTCTCGAGAGGGTACATTAAACAATCAATTTGTGCTGTTCTTGTGAATTTTTTTTTCCCTGGTCTCTTCCCTTTTCTCCCCTCTGTCTTCATTATGTTCCTGGCCATTAGGCAGAGCCGCTGAACTTGGAGGCTGGCCTTTAGGAGAGGGCTGCCAGTTAATGATTAGTAAAAAGCCCCTCTCTGCCATTATGTGATGTGCTGAGCATATTCTAGAGCTCTGAAGCTCCTTTCTGAGAGAAGTTGAAAGATCCTGCGTGGGAGGTTGGTCTGCAGAGCCCCAGAATCAAAGCTGCTCCCTGCGGGTGGGCGATGCCCCCACGCAGCACATGAAGGGGTCAAGTTGTTTCTGTGCTGGCTTGTCTCTTGCTTTTGGTCAGTTGGAGAGCTCGCTGTGCAGAGTGAGCAGGGAGAGCCACAGGTTTCTAGCAGAGCTGTAAAAGTGTCCTTGCTGCCCTTAAAATTGCTGTGGGCTGACAGTGTGAACTGAAAACCCTCTGTGGTGCTGGAATGGAAATGCTGGGCCAGCACGTGGCACTAAGAATCCATTTCTGGAGCAAAACAAGAGTCCAAGAGGATAAACACAGTCCTCCTCTTGCCCACGTGTAGTGTCCCAAACTAGGACTGAGGTCACCCACTGGGTACCTGATCTCTGTCCCCTTTTGCTGTTCCCTTCTCCTTGCAGAGACGAGTAACAAGAAGGTGGTGTCCCACGAGGCTGTGCTGGGAGGGAAGCTCGCTGCCAAGACAAGCTTCACTCTGAACCGCTCAGGGAGCCTGAGAGCCGAGGATCTGACAGGTCAGACCCTGCTCCTGCTGGGCTGTCACTTGTAAGGGCGGAGCTGAGGTGTGATCGGGGGAGCAGAATTAGGCTGGTGCATTCACCTCCAGTGCTGGGGGCACCTGGGGCACCACAAGATCAGAAGGATCCAAAGCTGCTGGAGAGTGTCCAAAGGAGGGACACGGAGCTGGGGAAGGGTCTGAGGAGCGGCTGAGGGCACTTGGCTCGTTCAGCTGGAGCAGAGGAGACTGAGGGGAGGCTCCTCGGGGGCTGCAGCTCCTCCCGATGGGAGGCGGAGGGGCAGGGGCTGAGCTCTGCTCTGGGACAGGGACAGGAGCCCAGGGAACGGCTGGAGCTGTATCAGGGCTCGGGATGGATCTCAGGGAAAGGTTCTTCCCCCCGAGGCTGCTGGGCACTGCCCAGGCTCCCCAGGGAATGGTCCCGGCCCCGAGGCTGCCAGAGCTCCAGGAGCGTTTGGACAGCGCTCTCAGGGATGCCCAGGGTGGGATTGTTGGGGTGTCTGTGCAGGGCCAGGGGCTGGGCTGATGATCCCTGTGGGTCCCTTTCCACTCAGGATATTCCAGGATTTTATCTGAAGTGCTGGGATTTCTGGGATTTAGGAGTCCTTTGATGGATGGTGACACCACTGACCAGTGTCCTCCTTCCCTCCTCGCTGGGGCTGTGAGGTCACTGCTGCAGCCTGCCTGGCTTTGATGGAGCATCGATAACCATTCAGAGCTGCCTTTTGTGCTTTGGGCATTATTTTACTTTAACTTTCTTGCCCTGAAGCAGTTCTTTACAATGTGCCTGTCAGATTAAAAGGCAAACTTAAAAATCTCCATCTCTGCAGAGCTCAGTTTCACTTTCACCAATGTCACAGTAAGGTCGTATCGTAGCCAAAGGGTTGTGCCACGAGCATTTTTCATGTGGGCTCAAATCAGTTATGGGTATTTTGGTTGCCAAGAGATGTAGGCAAATTGTGGAGGAGATCAGAGAAGAGACGGGGAGGCCACGGAGCAGAAGGAATTGACATTGAGAAAGCTTAAAAGGGCCAGTATAGCTCAGCTAAGCAACATCAAAGGGCACCCAGCAATATTGGAAGGGTTTAACGCAGCAGCCAAAGGAGATATTGAGCAGAGTGCAAGAAGTTATAATTATTCTCTGAAATGAAACGAGCAGCCTGAAATCAGTAGCAGGAAGAAACTTCTGATAATGAAGTTTTCAGGGAGCTGTGGGTGGCCTTTGAGGGGTGTTTGAGGGCTGTGTTACCAATTATCAGCTGTAGCATTTCAACATTAATATGGGAGAAGTCTCACATTTACTGACAGGACAAGGGGGAATGGCTTCCACTGCCAGAGAGCAGGGATGGATGGGATCTTGGGAAGGAATTGTTCCCTGGGAGGGTGAGGAGGCCCTGGCACAGGGTGCCCAGAGCAGCTGTGGCTGCCCCTGGATCCCTGGCAGTGCCCAAGGCCAGGCTGGACGGGGCTTGGAGCAGCCTGGGACAGTGGGAGGTGTCCCTGCCCATGGCAGGGGGTGGGATGGGATGATCTCCAAGGTCCCTTCCAACCCAAACTGGGTTGGTTCTATCAGTAACAGAAAGGCTGAAGATGGGCCTTTTGGAGGAATTCTGTTCCAGCTGTGCTTTGCAGACTTAATGCTCCTTGTTCAAGGAGTTTAAAAATCAACTTGTGCACTAATGACCAGATTTTAAAAACTACCACCCGACACCTATCCCCCTGTCCATCCTGAGCTGAGGCAGTGGAAACAAGTTCAGAATGGTGGGGGCAGTTTATCAAGCCGGGAGACTTGGGAAAGCCAGAGAGCCAGGCCCTGCTTTAGTGAAGTGACCCCAGCACTGTGTCTGTGTGCAGGAGCTGCCCTGTACCGGCGCCTCAAGGAGTACCTGATGACTGAGGAGCAGCTCAAGGAGAACGGCTACCCAATGCCTCACCCCGAGAAGGCCGGGCGTGCTGTGCTCTTCACTGCAGAGGAGAAGAAAGTGATTGACTGTAAGCTCTGCTGGCTCTTTCCCTCTGCAGGATTTGCTGGGTACAGCTGGAGCTGCCCGTTCTGCTTGTACGAAGGTCTCAGTGTGGAGCCTTTGCTCCTGTCGTGATGGGGAGTGTGGCTGCAGGGTTCTGCTGCATTCCTGCATGGGGAGTGTCTTCAGCTTTCACATCCTGAGAATGCTACTTTTGACCCAAAGTTTATAGTCTGTGGGGCTATGAGGCTGAGGGAGGTTTCTGATTCCCAGGTAACAAGTGACAGGAAGAAAAGAAACAGCCTCGCGTTGCACCAGGGGAGGTTTAGATTGGATATGAGGGAAAATTTCTTCGTGTAAAAGGTTGTGAAACATTGAACAGGCTGCCCAGGGCAGTGGTGGAGTCATCATCCCTGTAAACGTTCAAAAAATGTGTGGATGTGGCACTTGGGGACGTGGTTTAGTGGTGACCGTGGTGGTGGTGCTGATGGTTGGAGTTGGTCCTAAAGGTCTTTTCCAGCCTTAGCAAGTCCATGATTCTGTGCTGCCAAAGAACAGCAATTGAGCAGGTTGGAAAGAGGCTCCTGTTCTGCACTTGGTGACCCTCCCCTCTCCCAGGGGAAAGATTTTTCTCTCTCTCTGTCCATGTGAGCTGCTGCTACGGTGGGATAAGGACTGACCCTGGGCCAGGCTGGCTTTGCAGTGGGTTCTGCTGTGCTGCTCTGGATTGCAGAGTTTTCTGTTTGATCTCATGGCAGTGCTGGGCCAAAGTTCCCCAAAGCCCTTTTTGCAGCTGGACAAAATGATCATGAAATCAGAAAATAGTTTGGACTGGAAGGGATTTTAAAGCCCATCTCATTCCACCCCCTGGACCACCCTCCACCAGACCAGGTTGCTCCAAGCCCCGTCCAACCTGGCCTTGATCCCACAGGTTTTCTCAGAACAGGATGGGGTCCTCCTCTGAATTTTCTGAACTCCTGGCAAGATTTCTGCCCCTCAGACCCTGACTAAAGCAGGCTGTGCTGCAGCAGGGATAAAACCCAGACTGGGGATTTCTTTTGAGGTGCTTTGTCACGCTCCCCTGAGCATCTGTGGGGAGAGACCTCAGTGAAGTGTGTTAAGTGCTCATCCATGTTAACACCTTGTGTCTACATTTGTCCTGTGGTTGCTGAAGCAACCTGGGCAAAAGCTCTCTTGCATTAACACCGTCAAGTGCTGTATTTGTGAGAGCCCTTTTTTCCAGGGAACCAGCCAGCTCCTTTATATGATCCTGAGCTCATGTTCCTGGTTTTGTTCCTGTAGTTTCCTGCAGATGCTGTGGGATCTTTGGATTTCTCCTTGTTTAACTGAAGCTGTTGCTGCCGCTGTGACCAGTGGGCTGGTGTTGGGCAGAGCTGGGGATGTGCTAACAGCTTTAATGCTCACACCAAAACTCATGGGATTGCATGGAGATCAGAAGGATGATAGCTCCTTCCCAGTGGCTTTTTGCATCTCCCTTCCCCAAATTTTGGGCAGTAAAAGCACAGGTGGCTGGGCCAGGCCCTGCCCTAAGTGCTCCTGGGTTTAGCTGCTGGAAAATCCTTACAGAAAAGCTGTGTCCTGGAAGAGCTAAAATGTCATTTGGAAGTGACAAGGCACAGATCCCCTGGAAACCAGGCTTCATTAGCTCTGGTGTCCGAAGAATGACTTATTTATCCTGTTTCTTAAAATAACTGTGTTAGACTCCAATGTAATTTGCAGTGATGGAGAAACAATGCAGCAAACCCTGATGGAACTGGGGGGCAGCTGGTGTGGACCAAAACCACTGGAGAGTCTTTGCATTTGCCTCTGGGAAGTGTTTGGGGGGCAGATTTCAGAGGGATTGCTGTGCCTTTATAGGAGTTTGGAACAACATTTGGAATCCTTTTTAACAGAAGACGATGTTTAACAGCGTTTGGCACTTGAGTGACCGTGATTTACTTTGCTTTGGCCAGGTTAAGCAGGTGAGGGGTTTCCAGTGACCTGGCTGTTGTTTCTCTCCTGTCCCCAAGCCTCCTGCAGGATCTGCTGTCGCTGTGGCACCGAGTACATGGTCTCAGCCTCGGGGAACTGCATCCGGAAGGAGGAGTGCGTCCATCACTGGGGGCGGCTGCGCAAGCAGAGAGGTACAGCCCTGTACAGCCCAGGGGGATGGGGCCATGCTGGCTGTGCTCCAGCTCCAAACACAGAGTCTTCCTCTGGTTTCTGCTTGATTTTGGGGCTTGTCACGCTGCCAGGTGGTGACAGTTCCCGGGCCTGTCACTGAAATGGCCTCACAAAGAGCTGCTGGGCTTGGTGGTCCCCAAAATGTGACGCTGGGGCTGCAGCAGAGGTGCTTCGTCTTTGTTCAAAAAAGTAAAGGAAAAAACCTTCCTGTGCTTTTTGAAAAAAATCAGCCTTTTAAGAGGCTGTCTGGGAGCCCTAGAGGTCTGTCACTCCCAGGAGAGTTTACTGATCTTGGTTGAATTCATTTGCAGCAAGGCACTAACCTAGTTTGAGCTCTGCTCTGGTTTTCCATCAGAGCATCTGAGTGGCTTCTGGAGTTTGTCTGGCTGAGTACCAGAGACTTAAACTCTTTAGATTGCTGCCTGTGAACCCACAGTTATTTTTCCCCTGCGTTTGACACGTTATTGTTGTGCTCGTCCAGGGGATCTGCCCGTGGAAGCTGAAGTTCAGGTCTCTTGTTAACAAGACTCTTCTCCCTGACCCTTCATCTCTTGCTCTTTCAGTGCCAGGTGGGTGGGAAACTCACTACAGCTGCTGCTCCGGAGCTGTGGGGTCACCAGGCTGCCAGGTTGCTAAAGTAAGTGATGGAACAACACCTTTTTATTCTCTCTGACACTTGTGCTCTGCTCACAGTGGCAGTGGCTGGGAAATCCTTGCTTAAGCCTTTAGAAGAACAGTGGCTTCCCTTAAGGGGATAAAACAAGTGCAACTTAATTTTTTTTCCACTGCAAAGGTAGGAAAATCCAGTATTTGACACTCAGCTGTCTGAGGTGAGTTGAGTTCGTTTATCCCGAGCTGCCCAGCTCATCTACTTGAGGGACATAGAAAAGCTCGTGTTCTTTAGTGAATCACAGAAGAAATGAGAAATAAGGGATTTCCTTTTAAGGAGCAGTCTCAGAGCCTTGGCAACAGAGTGCCAAACCCTTTTTCCCATCTTTCCCTTTCCCACATTCCCATGCTAAGGTAACTTTCTCCTGGTGCACAAATCTTTTCTTACAAGCTTTCTGTTTGTTGCCTGCCCTTGGCTGTAATGAGGGGAGGAACCTTCCCAAGGAGCCTGTTGTAACTCCAAAATACCACGAAACTTCTTTTGAGGGAGCTCAGCATTAGAGAAAAGAACGAAAAACCTGCTCAGATGTGGGGTTTGATAGGGCAGAGCTCTGTCTGGGATACCTTTGCACAGGTGCTTTTTTCTTTCCTGAGGCAGCAGGAGAGTTGGTGTCTCAGCCTGGCACCCCCAGTCTGTCTCGTGCCTTTCCCCCAGGTCTCTGGGCATGCTCCTTGTCACTCGTTTTAGTGGCATTTTTATATTTGGCAGCTGCCACACGGGGGAGAACCAAAAGCTAAAGGTAGAAGGTGAATTGTGGGCAAAATCCAAGGTTTGTTACAATAGGAAGAGCTGTCTGGGCACCATAAAAGCCTGCCCTGCACAGTCAGATTGGATGGGATCAGGTTGTTGCTTTTCTTTCTTTTCTACATGAATTTAGGATTTTTTTTAAATCAGCTGCTCTGGGCACCCTGTGCCAGGGCCTCCCCACCCTCCCAGGGAACAATTCCTTCCCAGTTTCCCATCTCTCCCTTCCCTCTGGCAGTGGGAAGCCATTCCCTGTGTCCTGTCCCTCCATACCAGTATAAAAAGCCCCTCTCCCTCCTTTTTATAAGCCCCCAGTTTTCACAGCACCCTTTGGCAGATTTGGATCCCCAGCCTGCTCAGCCTCAGGGCACGCAGTGAAATTTTGGGCTGTTGGGATACTGGGGAGCACAGAACCCTTCAGCTCTGAAGAAGGGCATTGAAAGCAGAAAATATTTGTAGTAAGACACCATTCTCAGTGCCTGGGCCCAGAGCTGGATGGAAAAGCACAGGGGTGTCCCTGCCTGGTGTGCTGCAGTGAGGCAGGGAGGCAGGAGATGGCAGGATGGAGCCGTGCTGCTCGGGGAGCCTGGGGTGGCTGCTCTTTGTGATACCCGAGGCTGCTGCTTCTCCGGGTCTCAAAAACAGGAGCAACTTCCCTGCCCTCCTCCCAGCCAGGAAGAACTGGGCAGTTTCAGAACAACAACTGATGGAGAAAAATACCTAATAGGGTTTTTTTTTTTTTTTCACTTGACTGCTCAGTTCTGTTGTATTACACAGGGAGGGAGGGGCTGAAGCTGTGAGGGGGGGATGTTTGCTGTCTCCTGGCTGCTGAGCTGCTCTCCCCATTCCCTCAGCAGAGCAGGGTCCATGCCGTAGGTGCAGAGTGGACAAGTGTGGCCCCTTCCTCCTGGGAAGCAGCGATCCATGAGGCCTTTGGCAGTGCTGGCTGTGGGTACAGGGAGAGATCGGCCTCAGTGTTGGCCCAGCTGCCTCATTAACTTCAAATGATGCAGTTCCTGTGCTCTGGCTGCACCTGCAGTAGTGACCTGTGCAGGAAAATATGCAAATCCTGCTCTGGTTTCCTCTCTGCCCACACATGTCAGCTTTACAAGGGCCTCAGTTCCTCATCTCTCCAGCCTTTAATCCTGAGACAAACAAACCAGAACAGTTTCATTCCTTGTAGGGTGCGACCTGTGGGAAGCCCTGTACCGTGCTGGGCACTGCTGAGGCCCCACCTCGAATCCTGGGGTCAGTTCTGGGCCCCTCACAACAAGAAACACACCGAGGGGCTGGAACGTGTCCAGAGAAGGGAACGGAGCTGGGGAAGGGGCTGGAGCCCCAGGAGCGGCTGAGGGAGCTGGGAAAGGGGCTCAGCCTGGAGAAAAGGAGGCTCAGGGGGGACCTTGTGGTTCTGCACAACTCCCTGACAGGAGGGGGCAGCCGGGGGGGGTCAGGCTCTGCTCCCAGGGAACAGGGACAGGAGGAGAGGGAACGGCCTCAGGCTGGGCCAGGGGAGATTTAGATTGGATATTGGGAAAATTTCTTCAATGAAGGGGTTCTAAAGCATTGGAAGGGGCTGCCCAGGGCAGTGGTGGAGTCCCCATCCCTGGCAGTGTTCAGAAAACATGTGGATGTGGCACCTGGGGACGTGGTTTAGTGGTGACCATGGTGGTGGTGCTGCTGGGCTGACCTGATGATCCTGGGGGTCCTTCCCAACCTCAAGGATTCAGTGGTTCCTTGGTTCTGAGCATGATGAAGGAGGCTGTGCCCAGGTTGTGCATAAATACATGGAGATTTAGGGGCAGACAAAACTTAAACACAACAAAAAACCCTACTGGTTGATACGGGAGGGAGAGCATCACCTCTGGGTGTGGTGCAGGTTGGTTTTACCTGAAACGTGTCAGCAGGCAAAAGGGCAGTCACGGCTCTGCCTTGCCCTCGGTTACCTGTTCCTGCTTCCCCTTTAAACTTCATCCAGCTTACAACTCCTGCAGCCAAGAGTAGGTTTCAGGATAACCAGTGGGATCTGTGCTGTGGAGGAGTGTGGGATCACCTGTGTTGCAACAGCAGCTCGGTCATGCAGTGGCTCGAGCCACTTGTGAAATCACTCCCTGAGTTTTCCTGCTGGATGTTGTTGACCCTGGAGCCTTAGCTGGGAACAATGCTTGGGAATGCTCTCTGTTGCCTCGAGTGCTGGTGGGCTGTAGCTCCTGTTTGTGTGGGCTGGCTGGGTCTGGAGTGCGGTGGCTTTGAGTGGGTGCACACACAGACACGCTCTGGAGCTGGGTGTCTGCTGTCACAGGGATGTCTGGGGTTAGGATCCTGCCCCTGGGCATGGCTTGGCCACAGGAACCAGGAGCTGGAGTTACATCAGTGTCAGGCCTCAGCGTGACCCTTCCTGACTGATTCTGCTCCAGACTGAAAGCTCCTTCTCCCCAGACACGCGATGTCCTGCTCCTCCATGTGCTGTCAGCACGATGCCACCAGCCCTGATCTGCCTTTGCAATTAGGGCTGCCCGTGGCTGTGTTTGCTGTGGCTGTGAACTTCTCAGGCTCACTGCAGGCAAAACCTATTCCTCAGTAAGAAATTATTGAAACCCCACTTTTGTTAGGCGGAGGTTTGTTGGAGTGGGCTCTTTGGCTTCTTGTTCTCCTCATCACCAGCTGTCCCTTTCCTTTCAGCAACATGTGCACGACGGGCGCAAGGAGAGCCTGGATGGCTTTGTGAAGACTTTTGAGAAGCTGCCCACGACTGATGGCTACCCTGGGATCTACGCCTTAGACTGTGAAATGGTGGGTCCAGAGCCAGAACAAAGCTTTTTGGGGGTGGCTGAGGCGTGACACCAGCGGCTGAAGGGAAGCTGTTTCCTGACCTCCTTCTTTCTGTTCTGAATATTGGTGCTGGAGGTGTAAATGAGCTCTTATTGATTGGTGGGTTTGACTTGAGGGCTGTGCAGCCCTGGCAGGCTCTGGCTGGCCCACGCTGGGCAGTGCTGCTGCCTGGCCTTGCTGCACCAGCTGTGCTGCGTTTTGGGAGCTGCAGCATTTGGGTGAGGGGCTCCACAGATCCCACGCTGTGGTGGGCCTGTGCCTCTCTTCACATCTGCCCTGTTCCTCGCAGTGCTACACCAAGCAAGGACTGGAGCTGACGAGAGTAACTGTGATCAACTCGGAGCTGAAAGTGGTGTACGACACCTTCGTCAAGCCAGACTCCAAGGTGGTGGATTACAACACCAGGTGAGGATGCTCTGCCTTGGGACAGAGCTCTGTGCTCTCTCAGGAGCTTGGCGTGGCTGGGAGCCCTTGTTGAAACTCCACTGGCCACCACTCCCTAAGGGCTGAGGGACTTTGGGCCTTGAGGTGCTTCTTCAAGTGAAGGAGCCCCACCTGTCTCGTGTTGCTCTGCAGATTCTCGGGTGTGACAGAAGAGGACCTGGAGAACACGAGCATCACCCTGCGGGATGTCCAAGCCGTCCTACTGAACATGTTCAGTGCAGACACCATATTGATAGGGCACAGCTTGGAAAGCGACTTATTTGCACTAAAGGTAACTTGAGCTCTCGCCTTCACATCTCCCTGTGGTGCTTTCCCACCCTGGCAGCTGTCAGGTGTCTCCTTTAAATTTAGGAACTGTTTATTTCCAAGGACCAGGAGTTCATAGTAGAGAGGCGGCCTCACCTCAGGTCCTGTGTGCAGTTTTGGGCACCACAATATAAAAAAGCCATGCAGCCATTTAGAGGGTGTCCAGAGGAGCTGTGAGGATGGGGAAGGGTCTGGGGAGCAGCAAAGGGTACTTGGTTTGTTCAGCCTGGAGGAGACTGAGGGGAGACTCATTGTGGTCTTCAGTGTCCTCATGGGGGAAGAGGAGGGGCAGGTACCGAACTTTTCACTCTCATGACCAGGGACAGGAGCCCAGGGAACGGCTGGAGCTGTGTCAGGGCTTGGGATGGATCTCAGGGAAAGGTTCTTCCCCCCGAGGCTGCTGGGCACTGCCCAGGCTCCCCAGGGAATGGTCCCGGCCCCGAGGCTGCCAGAGCTCCAAGAGCGTTTGGACAGCGCTCTCAGGGATGCCCAGGGTGGGATTGTTGGGGTGTCTGGGCAGGGCCAGGGGCTGGGCTGAGGATCCCTGTGGGATCCTTCCAGGCCAGGACATTCCAGGATTCCATGATCTGTCCGGTCTCTGAGCCTGTGCAGGGCTGGTTGTGGTGGAAGAGCAAGTGAGTGGGGTCATGTGTGTCACTCATGGTGTCACCCCAGCTTTTAGTGGCTGCTGCTGCCCAGGGTGACAGACCTGTCCAGAGGTGACTGGGCTGGACAGGGCTCTGAGCAGCCTGGTCTAGTGGAAGGTGGAACAAGATGGTCTCTAAGGTCTCTTCCAACCCAAACCACTCCATGATTCTATGACTGATCCCGAATCATTTGCCTCTCACCCCTGCCAGATTTGTTCTGTGTTCTGGGCCTGCTTTGCTAGGACTTGTGGTGTTACTTTGATGAAGTTATTTTGACCTTTTACCTGTCCTGTTTCCTGCCTGGCCTCATCAGCCTGGTGTGCCCATCCCTCAGCCGCCTCTGCTGTCCTGCACTGAGGCCCCAGGGCTTTGTCTCGGGTCACCAGGAGAGCGTGTGGCAGGCGGGAGCCAAGTCTTTGTGCTCGCATGCCAGAACTTCCCTCAGCCGTTCTTTGTGCCCCAGCTCTCCTGCTGAAGCCTCCGTGGCTGCCAGCTCCCAGCACTGGGTTGGGAGCAGGAGCTTTTAATGCCTGTAAAACACTTTACCTCTCCGTGGCACCCTTTATCCCAGCCTCGGAGAGGCTTCATCATCATCAGAAAAACATTATTTCCAGTTAGATCAGCTCGAGATGACTGCCTTGGCCTCTTAGAGGCTTGATTTTCTCTTAGCACCACAGCTACTGCCAAGAGAAGGAGCCCAGAGCAATCCAGCAGGGCCGTGGGGTGTCACGGCGGAACGGCCGAGGGCTGCGGCAGTGAAGCCATATCTCACTAATGGCTGTGGCAAATTCCAAGTGCTGATGGCATTTCAAGTTTTATTTAAAGCTTTATTATCCTGTTTCCTCAGTCTTCCTGATCTACATAAGTAATTACCAGTGTGTCTGGGAGGATGCCAAAGCTGAGTGCAGGCCAGGGGAGATTATCCATAACGTTGGCAGTTTTATACTCCGAGGAGAGGAGCAGGTTCTTTCTGTTAAAGTGCAGCTGTTCTGGGGCAGCTGTGGAGCTGTTACTGGTGGAGTTAGGGGTTGTCCTGCAACATGAGCTGGTGCCTGCAGGCAGAGAGGAGAGAGGATTATCAGGGTCCTGTCAGAGTCATCTGTGCTGGGACTTGCAGAGCCATCCCTTGGTCAGGACACAGGTTTATCTCTTAGGCCCTGCATTTCACTCCTGGGCTCAGGATATGGGATTGCCTTCATCCACATTCCTTTAGCTCCCACTGAAGGCAGTTCATGACAGCAAAGGATTAATCTTGTCTTAGCCTGAGAGGAAGAAATCAGTGTTAAAAAAAGCCAGCCTGCCCTATGTTTATGGACTTTGTCAGGTGGGGCCTTTTGGTTGTCCCCAGGCCCCTTGGTGCAGGGCAGGGAGCACTTGGCACTGTTCAGCATCCTCAGTTCCTCCAGCATGGGGACAATTCACAGCTGAGGTGTTGGATTAGAGGATTGGAGCCCCTCTGCTCTGGAGCCAGGCTGGGAGAGCTGGGGGTGCTCACCTGGAGAGGGGAAGGCTCCAGGGAGAGCTCAGAGCCCCTTGCAGGGCCTAAAGGGGCTCCAGGAGAGCTGCAGAGGGACTGGGGACAAGGCATGGAGGGACAGGACACAGGGAACGGCTTCCCACTGCCAGAGGGCAGGGCTGGATGGGATCTTGGGAAGGAATTGTTCCCTGGGAGGGTGGGCAGGCCCTGGCACAGGGTGCCCAGAGCAGCTGTGGCTGCCCCTGGATCCCTGGCAGTGCCCAAGGCCAGGCTGGACGGGGCTTGGAGCAGCCTGGGACAGTGGGAGGTGTCCCTGCCCATGGCAGGGGGTGGAGTAGAAGCCCTTGAAAATTCCCAACTTAAAACACTCTCTGATGTGATTCAGTGATAGGATTTCCTTGTCCCATTCCATCCTTGCTGAGCTGGTGCTGGTTAAAAGCTTCCTGTTGAGTCACTGCTGATGGATGGGAGGATTTGGGGTTGGTTTGCACCCCAAAGGCCAGGCCTGTTGTATAGCAGCAGTGTGATGTCATCCTGCTTTGTCGTGCACATCCTGCCCACTTCTGTCCCCGTCCTGGAATCCCAGAGTGGTTTGGTTGGAAGGGACCATTAAGATCACCCAGTTCCAATCCTGTGCCATGGGCAGGGATGCCACTCACTGGACTGAGCTGCTCCATCTTGAGAAGCAGTTGAAAGGTTGCCACAACTTACACAGAGGCTGTTGTGAAGTCAGCTGGTTCTTCAGTTTAGTTTTTAAAGGGGAAAGACTCCAGAGCTATTCCAGCTTCTCCAGGCCGGGGGATTAAGGACTGACCTGTCCCGCTTGAGTTCCACGAACTGGATCTGCCCCGAACCTCTGCTGCCTTCAGTGTGAGGTTTCAGGGCTCTGGGGGCAGCTGTGTGGCTGGCACAGCAGTGGGAACCCTGTGTGCACACACCCAGCCTGGGGAGTCATCCTGCATCCATCCAGCCAGAGCCTCCTGCCAGACTGGTTGGGTCGGGAGCTGCCGGGAGCATTGCACAGAGCCCCAGAGGTGACCCGAAGGTTGCTGCAGCATGGCTAATCCCCAGGAGTGCCCGTCCCTTTGGGAGAGGGGAAATAACCCTGTTCCTCTGCTGCTCCCTCAGCTGATCCACGGCACCGTGGTGGACACAGCCATCGTGTTCCCCCACCGCCTGGGGCTGCCCTACAAGCGGGCCCTGCGCACGCTGATGGCCGACTACCTCAAACGCATCATCCAGGACAATGGTGAGAGCTCTCAGGGCTCCTGGCCCACCCCAGTTCCTCCTGGCTGCAGTCCTGCCTTCCTCTGCTGTCCCCAAGCCCATCCTCCTGCTCCTGGTGTTCTCTCCCCTGCGCGTGTGTGGTAGCTGGGAATGTGCCGGCATGAGGAGCCTCTGCCACAGCCCAGCGTGCCCCCTGTTCCGAGGGCAGAGCTGCCCTGCTTCCCTCCCTGTGCTGAGTGGGACAAAGGCAGTGGTGTGACAAGGCTGAGGTGGCTCTGCCGAGGCCAGGCCCTGCCCTCCCTTCTCTCTCTGGCCAGCTGAGATGGACCCTCCTGTTGGAAGTGTGGCCTGTTCTTCCCACCTTCCCTGAGCACATTGCAAACACTGCTGGGGAAGCTCCCAGCTGTTCCACAGCTGATGGTGTCAGGCTGCAGTCCAGCAAAAAGTGTGGGTTTAGTGGGAAAAAAAGTGTGTTTAAAGTTGGGGTTGTTCAGCCTGGAGAAGAGAAGGCTTTGGGGACTCCTTAAAGCTCCTTCCAGTGCCTAAAGGGGCTTCAGGAGAGCTGGAGAGGGACTGGGGACAAGGCATGGAGGGACAGGACACAGGGAATGGCTTCCCACTGCCAGAGGGCAGGGATGGATGGGATCTTGGGAAGGAATTGTTCCCTGGGAGGGTGGGCAGGCCCTGGCACAGGGTGCCCAGAGCAGCTGTGGCTGCCCCTGGATCCCTGGCAGTGCCCAAGGCCAGGCTGGACGGGGCTTGGAGCAGCCTGGGACAGTGGAAGGTGTCCCTGCCCATGGCAGGGGGTGGCACTGGATGGGCTTGAACAAACCACAAACCATCCTGTGATTCTGTGGAATTCTTCTTTAAATCCCCGGCCATGGCTCAGGGTGCTCCCAGGTGTGGCTGTGGCTGCAGGGGACGGGGAGCAGCTGGCTCCAGCTGGGGAGCTCTCTGTGCTGGGCTGTGCTGGGCTGGGCTGGGCTGGGCTGTGCTGGGCTGTGCTGGGCTGGGCTGGGCTGGGCTGGGCTGG
>VXAD01012866.1:47284-94986 GCA_013399195.1 Dicrurus megarhynchus
GCTGGGCTGTGCTGGGCTGTGCTGTGCTGGGCTGGGCTGTGCTGGGCTGTGCTGGGCTGGGCTGTGCTGTGCTGTGCTGTGCTGTGCTAGGCTGTGCTGGGCTGGGCTGTGCTGTGCTGAACAGGCAGCAGAGGGGTCAGTGCCAGGCCTGTGTTTGTGTCCCCAGTGGAAGGACACGACTCCAGCGAGGACGCCAGAGCCTGCATGGAGCTGATGGTGTGGAAGATCAAAGAGGATGCGAAAGTGAAGCGATGACCTGTGCGTGTCTCTCTGCTGTTCCTCCTGCACCTCTGTGAAGAAGCAGTGCAATAAATGCCCACAGCCACTCTGTCCCCCAGTGCCAGCAGCATGTTCCTGCTCCCCAGCCATCCCAGCAGGACTCCTGGACTCACACCTGCAGTCCCCGTGTCCAGGTGGTGGCTCTCGGATCCTCAGACTCCACCTGAGGGATTCTCTGTGGTCCAAGCCCTGCCTTGTGGGCCTGGCAAGGTGGTTTTGAGTAGCACAAGCAGAACTTCTTGGTTCCTAGGAGAAGCTTGTTAGAGGTAGGTTGGAGATGTGCAGAAGGATCTTTCTGGTTCAGTTAAAGGTAGATCGTTTACTTTTTTTTTTTCCCCAAATGTAACTTAAATTGCCTCTGTACTCCAAAGCAGTGTTTGGAGAGGGGGGAGATGGAACAAGGTTGGGCAGGAAGCTGTGAGGGGATTGTGTGGGAAGCAAGAGCTGAGGATCAAGCACTTGGGAAGAGATCCTGGTGCAATCCCACTGCGGAGCTGCAAAAGAGGGAGGCTGCTCTGAGCAGCTGGAGGGAGAGGAATGAGATGGGACCTGGGAATCAGCACCTGCTGTGCCCCAGGTGATCTCCTTGCTGAGGGCTGGCTGGCACCTGGTTCTGCAGTCACTGCAAAGGGGGAAGCCACGAGTGTCACACCTGGCCCAGACCTCAGGGAGCCACGGGGCAGGGCGGGGACAGCAGGGCGGGGACAGCAGAGCGGGGACAAACAGCTCCCAGAGCCGGGGAGAACCTGGATCCCATCACTGCAGGGTGGGACAAGCTGTCCTTCCCCGACCCTGAGCTTCCAGCAGGGCCCCAGTGAGCTTGTGTTCAGGGAACAAGGTTTTTGGGGGTACAGGTAAGGGTGGCCTCAGCAGCGTGCAGGACTCCCCAGCAGCCTGTCCCTGATGCAGGGACCTGGTGCAGGTAGAAGCAATAGGGAAAAACCCTTCATTTCAACTTGTTTACATGCTGGGAGTCCTGCAGAGAGCGAAGGACCCCGTTGTGTGTCTGGCACCTTGGCACAAGCAGCTGCTGAGTGTGACTGTCACACTGGGGTGACTGGGGCAGAGCCCAGGCAGACTGGATGGCACTGGTGGGCCCCTCTGCCCAGACCCTGCTGCTGTCTGGGGACAGCAGAGCTGAGGGCGACAATCCCCATGGACAGGGTCCCTCAGCTGGGTCAGGCAGCACCTTCCCCCCGTTCCCAGAGCAGTGACCCCTCGCCCTCCCTGGCAGCACTGGAATTGTGTCCCTTGGTGGCTGCTGTGGTCCCTGTGTCCCTGGCAGGGGCCGGCTGTGTCAGTCTGGGGGCAGAGGAGCTGCTGGGGTTTGGTTCCTGTCAGAGCCGGGTCCTGCTCGCTGCTTTGTAGCTGCTGGGCTCAGGGTTTGGGGACAGCTGTGTCCCCTGCATGTCCTGCTGAGCTGTCCCAGCCTGTGGCAGGAGCGTGGGCTGGGCTGTGTTCCAGGACAGGGATGTCCTGCCCCAAACTCTCCCCGTGCCACTGCTGCCCTCGCAGGCAGGGGGGTGGCTTTTCTGACAGGCTCTCGGGGAGCCACCAGGAGAGGTGGGGCTGTAAAGGCTCCTGTCACTGCTGAGCCTGGCTGGGTTTCCTCTGGCAGCCTGTTCCTTACCCCAGGTGTTGGGGATGCAGCTCCCTGCCCTCCCCCAGTGCCCTACATCCAGCTCTGCTCCTTCCCCGCCTCGGGGCTTCCACCCCAAGCAGCCTTGGGACACCTTGGCCTGTCCCCCTCTCCCACAGCCTGCAGGCAACGCTGCTGTTCCTGCTCAGGCCGTGGGAGGGACTGAGTTCAGTGCTTCCTAACTGGGGAGGGAAGGTTTGCTCCTGCTTCTGCCTCTTTCCCATGTTTATCCCCCATTTATCTTCACCCCTGGCTGCAGCGATGGAATGTCCCTGGAGCAGCCACGTCAGATCTGACTCTTGCCTCTTGCCTGTTCCTCGACAGGCAGCCCCTGCTCCCCGGCCTTCCCCCAGCAGCTCCTTCCCTGGAAAAGCCAGGACATTGTAACACGGACACGCTGTGCTGGTGTCCTGCTCGTGGAGCATCTCCTGGGACTGGGGCAGGCAGGAATCCTGCCAGGCCACGGGCCCTCCATCATTTATTTCCCCTTCCTTTCCCCATGGTCCAGCCTAAACTGAGGCTTTTGGGGTGGGGCTCTAGGGGGGTTGCCTGTGTCAAGGGATGTCCCTGGGAAAGTGGAACCGTGTCCAGCCACGACATCGGTGTGGTCAGAGCCAGTCCTGGCCCAGGGCTGCCATCGCCTCCCCAGGCACCAGAGGTTTGGTTGGGTTGTACAGAACGATTGTAACCTGTAACTTTTTGTAATTGTTTTTAATAAAAGAGTGTTGACTAGATGCACATTCCTGAGTCTGGGACTGCTCTGCCTGCAGATGGTTTGTGGAGGGGAGGTGCTGGAGCCGTCCTGGAGCTGGGGGGGGCTGGGCAGGCCCAGGAGCATCCTTTCCCAAGCTGGAGAAGGGGGTTCAAGACAGGCAAGGTCCTGCACCTGGGTCTGGGCAGTCCCAGCCCTGAGCACAGGCGGGGAGATGAACTCAGGGAGAGCAGCCCTGGGGAGGACTTGGGGCTGTTGGTGGGTGAGAGGCTCAGCCTGCCCTGGCCGTGGGCACTGACCCCAGAAACCCCCCCTGTGCTGGGCTGAGCCCCCAGCGTGGGCAGCAGGGGAGGGGGGGATTCTGCCCCTCTGCCCCGCTCAGGTGAGACCCNCCTGCCCATGGCAGGGGTGGCACTGGATGGGCTTTAAGATCCCTTCCAACCCAAACCTCTCCATGATTCTGTGACAGCGGCAGGGACAAGACCCCGTTCTGCTGCTTGGACCTGGGGGTGGCCCCATGGGGTCCTGGCGTGGCCCCTCAGGTGTGTCCCCCCCACCACTCTGTCCCAGGGTGGCACCGGCGCCTCCCGGCCACGGGGGCTGAGGGGTGAGGGGGGTCCCAGCCCCGAGGATCCCAGCCCGTCCCCCCTCTGCCATTTTGGAACCCGGGTACTGCCCGATCCAACCATTCCCTGATCCCACGACCCCTTCAATCTGCAGCCGCCCTTCATCCCTCCGTGTGCCCAGCATGGCTCTGCAGCACAGCCCGGCCTCCCCCAGCACCGCTCCCGGCTCTCACTCCTCCGTGCCCCTCCAGGACACTTCCCGCCCGCCGGGGTGAGCCGAGGAGCCCGAGGGAAAGGGATGAAACCGCTGCCACTCCTTTTGGAGAGAACCCCGACCCCAACCCCCTGCACTGAACGAGGAGAGGGGGCCGTGGGCGGACCCTCGCTCTGTGCGAACCCCGCACACCCCGAGGGGTGCCCGAGCCCCCGGGCACAGCCCGGCTCCTCCTGCCTCATCCCGGAGCTGCGGTGGAGCCTCGGCATCCCCCCAGCCCTGCCCAGGCTCCCCCCGGAGCCCGTATCAATCTCCCAAATGGGGCAGGAATTAAAGTGCCAAGCCGAGGAGCTGATTCAGCACGGAGGAAGAGGTGAAGGTAAAAAGTTCAAATAAAAAAATAATGGGCCATTAGATGACCTCACTGGCAATGTGTTTCATTTAACGCGCGGGTGATGGCTCGGCGATGGCAGCGGCTGCTCCGGAGGCTGTAAAAGTCACGCCTGGCGCGTGTTCTCAGCCACCTCCCCCGGCCTTTGTGGCACTGGGTGCTCGGGCAGTGACCTCCGGTGCCAGCCCATCCCCGAGGGTCCCGCTGTGTCCCCCCCTCGCAGGTCACCAGACAGCCCGAGGTGACATCAGGGAACCCCTGCAGCGACAAAAGCATTTTGCTTTTTTGTTCTTGTGGAGCCTGGAGGGTGACAGGGACCCTTCGAGTCTCCTCCAGGTCGAGGCTGGAGGCAGGTGGGATTTTTAGGATTAAAACAGCCCTGGTGCCAAGGGAGCAGCACTCATTCCGTCCCAGGCATGTGGAGGGACAGAGGACACAAAGCCAGGCTGGACGGGGCTTGGAGCAGCCTGGGACAGTGGAAGGTGTCCCTGCCCATGGCAGGGGGTGGGACCGGGTGGGCTTTAAGGTCCTTCCCAACCCAAACCACTCTGGGATTCGATGACACCAAAGCACATTCAGGATCTGCCTCTGCAGTCCGTCCCTCCTGTTTTTCCCTGGAAGGTCTCGTCTCCCAGGGCACTGCCGGAGTTGGGGCACCACCAGCAGAAGGGGTTTTCTTGCTCTCTGAGACTTTGCCCCTTCTGGGTGGCTTTGCCTCTGGCTCTGAGCGTGGCCCCAGGGCTTGGCACTGCCCGTCCCCTCCTCGGTGTTTGGATGCTGCAGCTGAATCGGGAGAAGCAAAGGAGCAGAGAGAAGCCCAGAACCCCATTCCTTCCCCTCCCCAAAACCCTCTGGGATGAGCTGAAACCTGGGAGATGAAAGGAAGCAGCTTGCTGGGGAAAAGGCTCCATTCCCACCCCAGCAAGAAGAGAGGGGTGAGCTCAGAGGTGCTGGGGGATCACAAATCCCCCACTCTGCCCCCCCTCGCTGGGGTGCAGCCCCTGATTCCACACCGTGTCCACATCCATGGAAGCCGCCTCCAGCCCCTGTCCCAGTCTAAGCTCTACCAGTGAACTGGTGCTGCTGGTCTGGTCCTGGGAGCTGTTGCTCCACGGGGTCCCTGCCAGCACTGTCAGAGTGTCCCAGCCCTGGAGGGGGGCCCTGCCTAGCTTTCCCTGCTCCCTGATGCCACCCTTTCCCTCCCAAGGATGGAGGGATATTCCAAACCTGAATCCAAGCAGCCTCGGCCCCAAAGCTGCCGCTCACCAGGGGGAGGGAGGTTTTGGGCAGCCCGGGGCCCATTGGGGGCTCAGGGTCATTCTGTGTCCCTCCTGCAGCCGAGACCGGGCAGCTCAGCACACCCAGCCCTGCGTTTGCCGACGCTCCAGGGTTTGCAACAGGATCTGCCTTGTCCTGTGGCATCTGCCCCCAGCAAGGGACATCCATGGGTGTCTGTGTCACTCCCTGAGCCACCTGGCACAGGTCAGAGGTGACCACGGGCATCGATCATCTTTATAAAAAGGTTTTTACCACATTTTGTCCGGACCCTCCAGGAGAGGAGAGCTGGGGCCGGGGCAGGGGGGGAGTGTCCATCCCGTGTTGGGGTCCCTTGGCTCGTGTGTGCAGGCAGGAGAGCTCCTCATGTGGTGACATCAATGCCGCAGCCGATGGGGACAAGGACCTCACAGCAGCCCCTGCTGCCTCCACGCTCCTCCTCACTCCAAACTTTTGCTTGGCTGGACCCAGGGATGGTCCTTGGCCATGAGCCCGGGCACCTCGGTCACTCTGCTCCGTGCCTTGGATTCTCCTGGGTGGATGCCTGTGCTCCCACCAGGGCTGGCCCTGTGCCCCTGCCATGGCCCTATGTCCCCATGTCCCCAGCAGGGCTGGCCCTGTGCCCCGAAGTGCAGTGCAGGGGGGCTGTGATGCTCCCCAGGCATTGGGGTCCCTGCTGCCAGCCCTAAACCCGCAGCAGGGCGAGCTGGGTGTCACCCGTGTCACCACAGGGACTGGGGTCCTTCTGCACCCTCCAGCCACCAGTGAGAGGTGAACTGGCCCGACTGGGGAGCAGGGGCTGCTGGTGGGCAAGGAACAGGGTCAGCGCCAGTGACCAGCCCTGGCCCCTCCCTAGAGCTGTCCCCTGGCCTGTGGTGGCCGTGGCGGGGCTGGGGACAGAGGAGGAGGAAGAAGAGGGTGGAAGGAGCAGGAAGGAGGGCAGCAGCCACTGGTTGTGAAGGTTTTGAGAGGGGAGTGAGGGGAATTTTGGGGTGTTGGAGGCAAGTTCTGGGTGCTGAGGGCATCACTGACTCCAGCCACCACCTTCGGACCAAAGTTTGGGACACGAATGGGAGCCCAGGAGGTGCCGGCTGGAGGTCGGGGGATGCTCATGGGGCTGCTCCCAGGCTGAGAAACAACCTCCGTCCCACAGGGAAACGCTCCTAAATTATTATTATTATTATTATTTATTATTATTATTATTATTATTATTATTATTATNACTATTATTATTATTATTATTATTATTATTATTATTATTATTATTATTATTATTATTTTCTCGGAACAAACGGGGCTTTGTAGCTGCTCGGCCGCTCTGAACGGGGCACCTGGAGCCGCTCGGTCCTCGAGGAGAGGGAAAAACCTGGCTCAGAGGTTTAACTCTTCCCTGTGAGCGCGGGGGCGGCCAGGGGGCAGCTCCCGGAGAGGGGACACTCCGGGACAGCCACTGCAGAGCCCCGGGAGGGGACACACCAGGACAGCCCCCGCGGCGCCCCAGGGACACCCTCTGCCCCGGCCTCCCGGCGCTCACTTAATTACACGGGAAGCGGGGGGGCCGGTGTCAGCTAATTGCAGAGGGTGATTGATTGGGAAAATGTCATCTTCACTGGCCTCTGTTGCCAGGGTGACCTCGGCCGTTCTCGTTCCCGGGTGCCCAAAGCCACCCGCTATGTGGCCTGCGCGGGGGACACGGGGGTGGGATGTGGAAAATCCCTTTCCTTTCCTCCGAATCCAGCCCCGATGCTCCGGGAGCGGCGAGAGGCTGCGGCAGCCGGGGCACGCCGCGGTTTGGGGCCCGGCTGTGCCCGAGTGGCCACTGGCCCTTCCCGCGGTGCCGGTGCCACCTTCGCTGAGGGGGCTGGCAGGCGGGGAGGGGGCAGCGGGTGGGACACGGCGAGTGAGGGCTGAGACTCTGCAATTCCGTGTGGATGCTGCTGCAGCCCTGCGGAAACCACAGGCGGGTGATGGGCTCAGGGAGAGGCTGGAGCACCCTGGTTTAGCGGGAGGTGCCCGCGGCAGGGGATGGAAGGAATTGGGCTTTAAGTCCCTTCCGACCCCAAGCAGTCTCCGGTTCCGTGACTCCCCAGCCCGGCCCCGCTGTGGCCTCCGCCCTCTGTCACCGCTGGGCCCTGCTCAGTTTGGGTTCAAACCCAAAGCTCCCGCCCTGCCCGCTGTGCCCGGACCTCTCTCCTCGGGCTGGACCCCGCTCAGCAGCCCCCGAGCTTTACTTCAAACCTGTGCCACCGTCACCAGCCCCGCGGGACAGTGAACAGCAGCTCGGCCGTTTGGCTCGGCACAGCTCCAGCCCCGGGGCAAAGCCTGGGAGAGGTTTCTCCCTCTTGTCAGGAGCTGAGGAGCCACCTCAGGATGGGAATGTGCCCAAATCTGCCCCCACTGCAGGGCAGATGTCAGTGTCAGCCGGAGAGGGAACATGGGGACACACAGGGGAACGTGGGGATGTGTATGGGGACATGGGGACACACGTGGGGACATCGGGACATGTATAGGGACATGGGGACACGGGGATATGTGTGGGGACAGGGGATGTGAGGACATGTATGGGGACACAGGCACATGAGGACATGTGTAGGGACACGGGGACATGTATGGGGATGTGGGGATGTGGTGACATGTATGGGGACCTGGGTACACTCGGGAGAACACAAAGACACATATGTGGGCATGGGGACATGTGTAGGGACACGAGGACACGTGTGGGGACACGTGTGGGGACATGGGGACATATATAGGGGCATGGGGACATGTGTAGGGACATGGGGACACAGGGACATAGGGACACGTGTGGGGACGTGGGGACACAGGGACACAGCAGGCACCGTTCATGGAGCTCGAAGGAGCCGCTCCCGGCTGTGCAGTAAATGCTTTATGGACTGCGGGGCCGGCGCTGGCTGATCGCCTCCGGGTCTCTGCGGTTAATTGCAGGCAGTAATTAACGCAATGACGGCCATCGCAGGACCACTGCGGGTGTGCAGGATGAGTGCGGGGTGGACACCAGGCTCTGGCCTCATTAGCTGCCGTCACTAACGAGGTGGCCTCTGTCCCCAGCTGGGTCCGCAGTCCCGGTGCTGGCACCGCTCGGAGGCGCCGGGGCTCGTTTGTGCCTTCGGCCTCCTCCTCCTCCTCGCTGTCCCCTCCTCCCGCCTTCCTGGGTCCCCGAGGCCCGGCCCAAACCCCCCGAGCTGGTGCCACACCCGAGGGGCTCTGGGGGGGCCGGGTGCTCCCCAGTCCAGCCCCGGGGCTGCCCAAATCTGCCCCATCTGGGACGGATGTTCGTGCCCACCCTGCCCTGGGATCCAGTCTGGGACCACCTGCATTTCCTCTGGGATGGTGGCAGGGACACCCTGACCGTGTCACCGTGTCCCGGAGCCCGGACAGACCCCACGGGAACGGCTCCCGCAGCAGCAGCCGGGGTGGGTTTGAACCGAGGCGATAAATCCGGGCAGGGGAGCGGGGCGGGGGGGCCCGGCCGCGGGCAGGGCCGGGCGGGAGGGGAGGCGGGCAGGTGCCCGCGGAGGTGTGGCATGGGCTGTCCCCGCGGTCCCGCGTGGGGCAGGACGGGTGGCAGCGGCCCCGCTCGCGGCGGAGGTGGCGGGAGCTCGGCGCTGCCCGGGGCTGTCGCTGGGCATCGGTGCAAGGTACGGGGACCCCGAGCGGAGCGTGGCACGGTGACAGCCACCCAACCCGGCTGGGACAGCGGGGGCTGCGGGGGGACACGGCTGGCAGGTCCCGTGGGGTGTCCCGGGAGCTGCATCTCCCCCCGGGAGGAGCGGGGAGCCGGGGCAGCCCCTCGGCCGATGGTGTCCCGGGATGCCGGGCACGGAGGGGCGTTCGGGGATGGCGGAGCCGCCTTTTCACCTGAAACCGCATCAAAGCAGCTGGAAAATAGGGCGAGGGGAGGGAAACTCATGGCTCGGGCACGTCCTGGGAGCTGGGGAAATAACCCTCGAGAGGCTTTAATGATCCGCCCGGCCGGAGCGCGGGGGCGTTTCCGGCGTGCCGGGGACGGGAGGTGACACCGACCCACCCGCTCAGCCCGTCCTGGGCCGCTGTCACTGTCGCCTGTCGTGATGGGTGGCACGGGCTGGCCCGGGGGCGATGCCGGAGCGGGGTTGGCGTCGGGGGCGTCCCCAGGGTGGCTTTGGCTGGGGTCCCACTGGGATCAGGGAAACAACAGCAGCACTCACGGGAGCGGTGACGGGACCGAGTGCCAGCCCCGGGAGGGGGACAAGGGTCAGGCTGGTCCTGTGCCCGCCGGTTTTCGCCCGGGAAGGAGCCGGAGGGCACAGAGGTGACCGGGAACCCCCAGCTCTGGGCACTGCCTGCGCCGGACCCGCCGGGAGCTGCCAGGGAACCCGGCACTCCCGCACCAACTCTTGCTCTGAGCAAGAGCTCGGCGCTGATCCGGTGATTTCAGGAACAAAACCTCCACAGAATTCCCGTGGCAGCGGCCGGATCAGCCAGGGACATAAATCTCCGCGTGTTTCACCACCCTGGGCCAAACCCTCGTGGCGCCGCGCCCGGTCCTCCTTAAACCTGACGTTTGTTCAGCTACGCAAACCTCCAGTAGCCCAGAACGGCATTTTCGGGGTGAGAAAGCCCTGCTTTGGGGCTTCTCAGCAGCAGGCAGCACCACGGGGATGCTTTACAGCTGGACACCTCAGGGATGGGACATTCCCTGCGGGGCAGGGCAGGGACCAGCTGGCTCATCCCGGGTGTTGATTTGGGGAACATCCCATGGGTTAAGAACTCCCTGCTGGGGTGTGGGGCCGTGGTCACAGGATGTCCTGTGCCTTTGGCCATCGCTAGCCCTCCCTGGCTCCCCAGGGAGCTCCAGGCTGGGGCCGGAGCAGGGTTTGGCTGTCCAGGCTGTCCACCCGTGTGGCTGGGGCTGGCAGGGAGCCCTGGCACCCCCTCCCAGCCCGTTCCCGCCTCCCCAAAGTGCAGTTTTTATCTCTGATTACTGAGGTGATGAGTGAGGTTCATTGAGAGCTTTCTTGGAACTGAGGTTTCTTGGATACCTCCTTGAAAATATTCTTCCAGTGCTTTGAATCACCTTTTCTTTCCCCTTTCCCCCTGCTCCAGGCCCTGGCAAGAGGCAGCATTCCCGGCTGCCTTTGCGGGGCACTGAGCCCCGTGGAGTGTCCTGCCTGTGCCAGCTGCAGGTGCTCACCGAGCCGTGCTTTTGTTTGGCACCGACTGGGAGCAGGGATGCTCTGGAGCTGCTGAGGGGAGCGTGGCTGGGGGTAGCGATGATCCCTGGGGCTCGGGGATGCCAGGCGTGGTGGGGACAGGATGGATCAGCAGCTTCAGGCCTGATCCTGAGCTCGGGGGGGGGACCAGGATAGCCACAAATAAATGCAGGAATTCCAGCATGTGAGACTCAGGGCAGGGTCCAGGCCCGCCGTTGCAGGTCTGGAAGCAGCGAGCCCAGGAAAACACCTCGGCCTCACCTCAAATATCAGCGTCCTGGAGAGAGGAGCGAGGGCAGAAGATGCTTTGAGCCTCTGACCAGGGCCCCGAGGGCACAACCGGGGGTTACTGGCCCTGAGCAGCCCCACTGGGACCCCCCACCCATCGCCCTGGGCTCAGGGAGCTCAGCCAGGGCTCAGTTCTAGACCAAGCCCCCGAAGGTGGGTCTGGCTCCAGCCTGGCCACACTCCTCAGCCTTGCTGTGGGCCCTTGGCCTTGGAGGTGTCTTGTCCCGATGGATAGGCTGTGTCCCACCTTGGCTTTTGTCCCCTTTGGAATCCTGACTCGGGACTCCCAAGCTTGAATCGGGACCTCTGGAGCTTGACTGAGGCTGAGGCTCAGGGCTCATCCCGGCTGCCACCCCTGGCCCTGCCCTGACTGCTCATGGGGCCTTAGAAGGGGTTGGGTTGGGAGGGACCTTGGAGCTCATCCCATCCCACCCCTGCCATGGCAGGGACACCTTCCACTGTCCCAGGCTGCTCCAAGCCCCGTCCAGCCTGGCCTTGGGCACTGCCAGGGATCCAGGGCAGGGGTTGTCACCTCCACCAGTCAAAGCAAGGGGCACTGCCTGGCTTCGAGGGCTGTGAGCAGGGGACTCAGTTTTCTCCATTCTGGATACCCTGAGGTCTCCTCTTGGATTTTCCCTATGGAGCAGCTGCCTCCGCAGAGCCTGGATCCCTTGGCCTGTTTATGGTCTCTGAGGTATACCCCACATCCCTACCCCAGGGGACCCCATCCCTCTGTTAGGAGGAGAGAGGGTGATGTGCCTGCCAGGGGCAGGAGATGGAGGGGTTTGGTGTCCCCCCTTTGTCCCCCCTTTGTCCCTCTGCAATCACATCCAGCCCTGTCTGTCTGCAGGGAGAGCTGTCCCCAGCTGGCAGCACCCTGGGACAAGGATCCTGGGAGTGGGGGCGCAGCAGGGAGGGAGGTGGGAGATTTGCATTTCTCTGTGTCAAATCCTATTTTGCCTAAACTAAGTGGGGGCAGCCAGTCTGGGCACCGAGGGGCTTCCGTGGGCTTTCTGTATGGAAAAGATCTCGTCCCTCCAGGGATCCACCTGCTCTTCCTGCTCCCTCTTACCTGTGGGACAGATGGTAGCAGGAATTTTGGGATTTAGCAAGAGCGTCCCACCACTCCCAGCAGCTGCCTGAAACCCTTCCTTCCTCCTCAGCTGTGCTGTGAAAACAAAGAAAGCAACATTTGGGGCCCAGATTTGCCCAGAGAAGCTGTGGCTGCCCCTGGATCCCTGGCAGTGCCCAAGGCCAGGCTGGACGGGGCTTGGAGCAGCCTGGGACAGTGGAAGGTGTCCCTGCCCATGGCAGGGGTGGCACTGGATGGGCTTTAAGGTCCCTCCCAACCCATCCCATTCCATTCTGGGATTGTGTGCTGAGCTCATTTAGGATCCAAGGACAGTGACAGCACCAAGTCCTCGGTGGTGAAGAAGGATTTTGTGAATCAAAGCTTTTTTCAAGCTCTTGGCTGCAGGGGCTGGGTTGCTGTCGGTGTTTGGGGTCTCTCACCTGGAATGAGGATGGATGCCCAGCCAGTGGCATCCATGGTGAGTTGGGACCAACCAAAACCCACAAGGAGCAACAGAGAAGTTGAGACTTTGGGTAAAAGAATGGAAAAAGTGATCGAAGAAGTGAGATAAGAAATAACAGCAGGGGCTGACTTCTGGTGGGATTATTTAATAATAAGGTAATTAATGCTTTATCCCTCACTGGCTCCTTTCATGTGAGGATCACAAGGTGCTTCACAAACATTAATTAGTCTTCCCCACCATCCCTGCAGGAAGGTCACAGAGCCACCGAGCGTGAGGGAAATCTTGTCATTGATGGAGGCGGCTGCTCTCCCGGCACGATGGGAGCTCGGCCGGGATGGCAGGACAAGGAGAGCTCCAATTCCTCACCAGTGACTGAAAATGATTTCCCATAACTTCCCCAGAGGGCGAAAATGTCTTTGAGTTGTCACAGGCAGCCGGGATGGGTGAAGGCTGCTTGGGAGAAGGTCCCTCCCACAGGGTGTGCTGCCCCGGAGCCTCGGGAAGCCGGAGCATCCCAGTGGGATCACGCTGCCACCGCTCAGTGTTTCAAATGTCTGTGGCTGTCCTTGTCCCCAGGTCCTGGCAGTGGTGCCAGCATGGCTGAGCAGGACCCAGGCACAGGCTGCCCACGTGGGAAGCAGCAGCTGCCAGGTCAGTGCGCAGTGGGGGTGGTTTGGGGATTTTCCCTGGTTTCAGACAGCTGATGAGGAAGCTGCATGTGGGACACGGTTGTGAGAGGGGGAAGAAGAAGATTTGGGGTGGGGATGGGCTGTCAGCTGGGGGCAGGTGTTGGGAACAGCGCTGGGACGTTCCCTGCTCGGCAGGGTCTGCACTGGGAAGGCAAAAATGGAACTGGGAGAGGAATGACCGTGACCAGAGTAGCAAAGGCTGGGGGCTCATCCTGCACGTGGCCTGAGCACGCTGCAAACCAAAACCTGAGCCCAAGGGGTGACCCTGAGGCTCAGGGCGGGCACGGGCAGCGCTCCTGCAGCTCTGGAGTGTTCTGGTCTCCTGCTCTCTCTGTCCCCTGTCACTGACCCTGAGACCCAGCCCTGTCCCAGCTGTGCCTGCAGCTCCCAAGGTCCCCGTGCCCTTGGAAGGCCACCCCAGCAGTGGCCACCCCTGGTCCTTGTGCCCTGGGGGGCCGCAGGGCAGGGCAGGGCCCGGCTGCCACGGGAACTGGTGGATGCCCACTTGCTTTTCCAGCTTTCACCTGGGAGGTGAGGGCCAACGACCGCAGCTACCACCGGCAGTTCAAGAAGAAATTTGCCTTCTGCCTGAGCAAGAGGAAATACTCGGTGAGCCAGGATGGGCCTGGGCTTCCTTCCTCCAGCCCTTCACCCCTGAGCCGGTGGTGGCTGCAGGGACATGGCAGAGATGCTCCAGAGGGGTGTCCAGAGGAGTGGAGAGCCACACACACAATCCCCAGGGAGGAGAAGTGCTGCTCCCTCCCTGCCTGGTGCCCCCCAGAGCTGTCAGAGAAGGAGCAGAGCTATGTGAAGTTTCTTAGTCCGGTGGTCTAATCAAGAGAAAGATTTTTCAAAATGTGTTGAGTGAGCAAAACCAGATTATTTTGGTTTTGCTGATAAATGACATCGAGGTCAGTTAGCTGGGGTTCAGATCATAGAATCTTCTGAGCTGGAAGGCACCCACAAGGACCCAAGAGCCCACAAGGGGAACAAACCCACAAGCAAATGATTTTGTTCTCAATTTTACGTGGCCCTTGGACCTGATGAATCCCTGTTTTCCCTTATGGCTCTGATAATTCTTTTAAGGCATCTCTTGTGCTGCGAAAAATCCTAAGAACACCAGAATGTTTTGGCATTTGCAGAGCAGGTCCCCGATTTCCCACGGCTGACCCTGGCAGTGGCTGTGACCCCTCTCTCCTCCGCAGGGCAATGCCATCAGGACAGCCAAGTACAACCTCCTCACCTTCCTGCCCCTCAACCTCTACGAGCAGTTCCACCGCATGGCCAACGTCTACTTCGTCTTCGTCATCCTCCTCCAGGTGGAGTGGGCACCACGGGAACACTGAGTGTGTGCCAGGGGTCTGCCCAAAGAGGCTTCTCTGGAGCTCACAGGAGGGAATCCAGGCTAAAAGGTTTCCGTGGTGTTCGGGGTCTTTTGGGAGCTCTGAGGGGTTTAACCTGTGTTAGGTGGGGTTGCTTTAAATTAAAGCCTCCCAACATCAGGAGGACGTGGAGCTGCTGGAGCCAGTCCAGAGGAGGCCCCGGAGCTGCTCCAGGGCTGGAGCCCCTCTGCTCTGGAGNCTAAAATGGGTTTGGTTTGCCACGTAGGCGAAGCTCACACTGACCACACCAAAACAGAAATTCATCCCTCCAAATTCAGAGGCCCAGGAGCATTTCACACCTCAAAAAGAGGTGGAAACCCACCAGAACAGATGTCGGTAACAGAGGTGTTGGTTTGATGATTCTGAGATGGGTTCCGGCCACCCTGGGGCACTGGCTGGGGAGCAGGGGCATCACTCAGTCCCCTCAGGTGTCCCAAGGTGAGGTAGGAGCTGTGTCAATGGTGCAAAATTCTCCTTCTCTAGACCTTCCCTGAGATCTCCACGCTGCCCTGGTACACTCTGCTGTTCCCCCTGAGCTGCCTTCTCATCATCCGGGGGCTGCGAGACCTCATCGATGACATCGTGAGTGAGGGGGTGGTCCTGGGGGACATGGCAGGAAGGGGCCCTGTGCTGTGAGCTGAACTGAGGAGCTCAGGAGCTGCTGTCATCCACCAGCCCTGAGCTATCATCCACTCCACCACATCCAAATTGTTCTCCCTCGGAAAGATGTGACTCCCTGCCTGCTTCCCTTGGGGTCTAAACCCCCATTTCTGCCATCTTTAACACCTTGACCACTGGCTGTAGTGCCAGGTTGGGCCCCAGAACTACCTGGGGGGGGGGAACTCAGCCTCTTTATTCATCAGAACACATCTTCCACGGCTCAGAACGCAGGTCTGGGGCTGAGGGTGGCATTAAGGGGGTTGTTTTTGTGGGACAGGGCAGCCTGGCGTGGCCCATCCTTGGCCTCTCTGTCTCTCCTCCGTGCAGGGCCGTCACCAGAGTGACAGGAACATCAACAGCAGGCCGTGTGAAATCCTGGCTGGGAGGAGGTGAGGGGCTTTGGGAAGCTGTGCCCATGTGTCCCACACCTGTGTGGAACAATGGAGCAGCTGAAGTGCTGAGAACCCTTGAGCAGCTGAGAAGGGGTTTGGTGGGACCGCCCCGGGCTCTGCAAACTGCCATCACCTCCCAAAATGTGCCACAGGTCCTCCTGTAGGATTGGTGACACTCCGGTCATGGGCAGCAGGTTTGCTGTGATGTGCTGGGGGAGGCTTTCCCTGCCCACAGAATTCCTCCAGGGCATCAGACCCAACCCATGGAGCCGTGTCCCCACTCAGCACTGGGCCAGGGAAGGATGAGCTTTTCCCACCTGTGGCCAGGGTGCAGAAAGTCTCTGTCACCTGTAGGTGCAGGGACAGGGACGTGACACATGGGTCCTGTGCCACCCTCGGTGCTCAGCCCTCTGGAGGTCACCATGGTGGCACAGGAATCTGGAGGCCCAAATCCTCCGGGAATTTGGGATAGACACGGGCTGAAACACCCCCAGCCCCCACTCCCACTGCTCTGCAGGGACAAAAAGTTGTCCCCTGAATCCCCCCGCAGCTTCCGCTGGCAGAAGTGGCGCGACATCTGCGTCGGGGACATCGTCCGGCTGCGCAAGGACAGCGTCGTCCCGGTGAGCGGTGCCCGGAGCTGGCTGTGCCCTGGGGCAGGGCTTGGTGACCAGGGGCTCATCCAGGTGCTCTCTGCCCCTTTTTTTGTTCCTCAAGGCTGACCTGCTCCTGCTGTGCAGCTCCGAGCCCAGCAGCCTGTGTTACGTGGAGACCGCCGACATTGATGGGTGAGGACAGGGACAGGGACAGGGGCAGGGACAGGGACAGGGACCCCTCTGGCCATGGGGGGACAGGGGCAGAGGCCAGAGACCCTGGTCTTTGGGACCCCTCAGGGCTGGGAGGGTTCAGCGGAAACCACAGGATGTGGGAGATCCTCCAAAACCCAAACCTGCAGACAGCCCAGAAATGGGGATTTGAGCCCCAGATTTTGAATACGGGAGTCCAAAAGCTCTGGTGAGGGTTCCACAGAGCACCTGGCGACCTCAGGCCAGAGTCTCCATCTCCCAGCCCGTCCTCCCACCTCCCTGTGCAGGATGATTTAATGGCAGGGCCCCTGGGCCAGGGCTCTTCCTGCACGAGTGCTCCGTGTGTGGCAGGACAGGTCCCTCCCTGGCATTCCACGGCCACCACCCGTGTGATCGCCTGGTGATTCATGGCTGTCTCTGTCCCGTGGGTCCGACAGGAGGATGAACAGCTCTGTCACCCCACGGGGTTGTTTTATTTTCCCTTCCCTGGCTCTTGCTCACAGGGAAACAAACCTGAAGTTCAGACAGGCCCTTCTGGTCACCCACCAGGAGCTGGGGAGCGAGGAGAGCATGGCTGCCTTCGACGGTGAGCCTGCCGGGTGGGGAGGATGTGGCCAATCCCACTGGGATGGGATGGATTCACCTTGGGAATTCTCTGATCCCCTGTCCCCATCAGCCCAACAAGAGGCTGGCACTTCCCATCACTGCTGCGATGGATCCACCAGGGTTGGGTGCCTTCTCCCTGCCCTGGAACTTGATTTTCCCACTGGAACCAAGCTCCTGGTTCCCAAACCTGAGCTCAGACCCTGCTGCTCCTGCACAGGGTGCAGAACTCCCCTCTCCAAGGCCTTGGGGGTGGGCGAAGGGGGTTGTGTTTGTACCTTCTCCAGTGAGGTTCCCGCACTGACCAACCTCCCAGTGCCTCCATGAGCCGCCCCAGTCCCACCCTGACTAACCCCAAATCTCCCCTCTGTGTGGGGGACACGTGGGGCTAAGAGGGCAGGGGAGGAAGGTTCTCTCTCGCCCTTCCCCGTGCCAGGGCGAGTGACGTGCGAGGAGCCCAACAGCCGCATGCACACCTTCACGGGCACCCTGCGCTGGCGGGGCCGCACCCACGCCCTGGACACCGACCGGATCCTGCTGCGGGGCTGCCGCGTCCGCAACACCGCCCTCTGCTACGGGCTGGTGCTCTACGCAGGCGAGTGTCCCTGCCCGGGCCGGGAAGGGCAGGAATCGCCCGGCATCGCGGGGGTTTTAAGCTGCCCGAGCCATTCCCAGCTGGCACAAGGTGGAGGAGCTGCCGCGGTGTGTCCCTGATGGTGTCGGGGTCGCTGGTGGGAGGTGAGGTGGTACCAAAGCTCTCCTCAGCCCAGGTTATCTCCCAGCTGCTCCTCGTCCCGGATCCAACCCACCCAGGGCAGCTCAGGGCCGGGCCGTGGGGAGCTGTGGGGAGAGGGAGGGGTGAGATCTGCTGTGAGCATCACGTTTTGGAGCGTGCAGCCACGGCTCGATGGACGCTGATGGAGGGAGGGGCTCCTCTGGACTCTTCAGGGGAGGGGAGGTGTCATTACGGAGGGGAGCGGCCTCACTGAGCTGCAGGTGAACCTGCTGGGGACTTGCATTTTTACTTCGGAAATGTTTCTTGCCCAGGGTTTGATTCCAAAATTATGAGGAACTGTGGAAAGATCAAGAGGAAGAAGACCAAGCTGGACCACATGATGGACCGGCTGGTGATCCTGGTGGGTGTGGTGCAAACACCTCTGCCCTGCGCCTGGGGTGGCTCCCAGAGCTCCTCATGAGAGGCCTCCTGCTGGGGTGGTGCTGATTTTCTTCTTCTGATTTGCAATATTTGGCCCAAGATATCTTGTGTTTAACATGTTCAGAGAATCAGAGAATCCCAGACTGGTTTGGGTTGGGAGGGACCTTAAAGCCCATCGAGCTCCATCCCCTGCCATGGGCAGGGACACCTCCCACTGTCCCAGGCTGCTCCAAGCCCCATCCAGCCTGGCCTTGGGCACTGCCAGGGATCCAGGGGCAGCCACAGCTGCTCTGGGCACCCTGTGCCAGGGCCTGCCCACCCTCCCAGGGAACAATTCCTTCCCAAGATCCCATCCAGCCCTGCCCTCTGGCAGTGGGAAGCCGTTCCCTGTGTCCTGTCCCTCCATGCCTTGTCCCCAGTCCCTCTCCAGCTCTCCTGGAGCCCCTTTCAGCACTGGAGAGGGGCTCTAAAGTCTCCCTGGAGACTTTTGGAGAAGAGTCTGGTGGGCTCTGTGATCCTGGAGCTTTCTCATCTTGGGACCTTCTCATCCTGGCTTCCCACCCCAGATCTTCCTGGTGCTGTTGGTGACGTCCCTGGGCCTTGCCGTCGCCTCTGGGTTCTGGGCCAGGACGTTCCAGGAGAAGCACAGCTACCTGGCTGCCCTCTACAAGCACACAACCCCTGCCCAGCAGGCCTTCCTCAACTTCTGGGGCTTCACCATCCTCCTGAGCATCATCATCCCCATGTCCATGTACATAACGTAAGGACCACAGAGCTTGGAAGGGATCAGGGCTCAGCACCCCCCCCGCCTGCGCCCCTCACCTGGAGCTGGGGTCACGGCCCCAAAATGGGGCTGCACCGAAGGTCAGGGTGGGGCCCAGGTCATTCCCAGGTGCTCGCTTAGCGGGGAGAGGGGAAGGGTGGAAGGGATGTGTATCCTACAAACACCAAGGGTGTGCGCTGAGATCTTCCCGGGGAAAAGCAGAGCAGGGATCCAAACCCTGTGCTGGTGTTGGGAATCATGGGCAGGCTGAGGATGGCTCTGAGGAAGGTGCTGCTCCCCAGGAGCGGGATCTGGGATATTCCTGTGCTTCCCATGGACAGCAGCAGGGTGGGGAGGAGAAGGGCAGAGCTGCTCTGTGCAGGCAACAATCACAACTTCTGTTGGAAAAAGCTGTTTCCAAACTTTTGGGCCCTTCACTGGACCTCCAGGTCTGTGAATTTGGTCACCAAGGGCCAGAATTCCAGAGGGGACCCAGTGGGTGACGAGCCTTTTGGAAGCCTGGCCACATGCAATGAAAACCCTCTGGGCCCCCCCACGCCCAGAGCAGTAGGATCAAGGTGGGGAGCTCCCCCTGCCTCTTCTTCCCGTGCCAGGTCCCCAGTGCCCCGGGCTGTGAGGAACACCACCTCCTTCTCCCTGTTTTCCCCTCCTGGACTCCCTAGGTTTGAATTCATCTACCTGGTGAACAGCTGTTTTATTAACTGGGATCTGGAGATGTATTACGGTGCCAAGGACATTCCAGCCGAGGCCAGGAGCACCAGCCTCAGTGACCAGCTGGGCCAGATCGAGTACATCTTCTCGGACAAGACGGGCACCCTGACACAGAACGTCATGAGCTTCAAGAAGTGCTGCGTCAATGGGACCATCTATGGTAACCCGGGCTGGGGTAACTTTGTAGGGGCTCAGGTGAACCTGGAGCTGGTTCTTTCCACTGCTCCTGGCTTGCCAGGCTGCTTGGGACAGGTGGGTTGGTATTGGTGGTGCAGGTGGTGCTGCTGGAATTCTCCTTGTCCTCATCCCTCACGTTATTGGGGCTTTGCCACCCCTGAGGTGCCTCTGGTCTGGTGTTCCCAGCATACGGAGCCAGGGCACGCTCCTGGCCTGCAGCATGGGAGAGGTTTTGTGGCCCAAACTCAGCTGAGATCAGCAAAGTTTTCCCTGATAAAAAAGTGCAGTAATCACACAAGGGCAGGGACTCTGCACACCCAGTGGAAAAGGTGCAAAGCCTTTATTGCGCACCCGAAATTCCCCTAAATACCAGCACCTAACAGGATATCACATCACATAAACAGGAAAGGTGCTCACCTCAGTGTCCCCCAATCACCTGGGGCAGTGCACAGGCATTGCCTATTATGGTGATAGGTGAACAATACCCTGGAAGGTCATTAACTGCAATTAGCACGTCTCATGGACCCAACACTGCCCAGAACCCCACAATCCTCTCTCAGCCCATCCCCGTGACCTGGATGCGCTCCCAGGGTCACCTCTGGGTCTGAGAAAGAAACTTTCTGTCTCTCTTCCAGCACACAGTGCACCCCAACAAAAAAGGGAGCCTGGGGTAGGACCCTGGGGCAGCCACACCCCGCACGGTGTGGGTGAGGTGGATCCCGCCTGGAATCCCGAGCTGATGCTGGCCCAGGAGAGGAGCCGGGGGAGCCCGTGGATTTTGGTTTTCTTTTAAGGCCTCGTAGAAAAAAAAGGAGCTGTTGCTTTTCTCCTTTGCGTCGTTTTCTGGGGAATCTCCAGCTTGGTTTCCAAATCTGGGAAACTTTGAGGCTTTCAGGTGACCTGTGGAGGAGGCGAGGAAATGATCATTGTCCTTAGGTTGTTTAATTAGAGTGAACTTAGGTAATTGCTCTTTGCTTTTTTTTTTTTTGGTTTGGGGTTTTCTGTTGGGGTTTTTTTTTTGTTTTTTGGGGGTTTTTTGGCGTTTTTTTTTTTGTTTTATTATTTGGCTGTTTGCGGTTTTTTTGGGGTTTTTTTTTTACATTTTTTTACATTTAAAAATTCTTATTTTTAATGATTCTGTTTGGTTTTCCCCGTAAAACCTTGAAAATTGCCAAGTCCTTCCTCTTCTCGTTGCTGTACTTGCTCCATCTCTTGGCTCACTTTGAGAGCTGTCATGATGCTTAATTAGTGAAACCCAACGAGCAGGGCAAGCTTTAGCATGGAGCTCTGTTTTCCTGAGAAACTCATCATGTACTTGAGGCAAATGGACAGTGATAAAAGCAAAAAGGAGGGCCAAAAAAACCCTCGCAAAGCTTTTAAGCAGAAATAAACCCAGTTTTCCCTGCCTGGTGCAGCACATTCCACCTCTGCGGAGCAGCCTCGCCCCAATCCCAGCAAATGCGGAATCGCCCAGGAAATGCAGGCGGAAGTAGACCTGAGTTTTTGACATTGAAATCATGGTGAAAATCTGAACTAAAAGCCAAAAAAGTGAGGCCTGGATATCCCAGGGGAGTCTGACACTGAGCAGATGCTGAACTGGTGCCTTCTGGCCATTTTTTTGGCCAGCAGGAGCAGGAGTCCCTGCAGAGAAGCTGCTCCAAGCCCCCTGCCAGCCCTCTATTGACTGGGTTGTTTTTATTTTGGCAGGTCCAGGCACAGGCCACGAGAACAAACAGCCCCCCTCCCACGTAAGTCCCCCCTGCCACGTGCCACGGGGCCGTCACTGGGGGCACAGCCGGGTGCTGAGGAGCTCAGCTGGCTCCCAACGGGGTCCAGGCTCCTAGAGGGGCCTGGCGAGTTTGCCCTTCCTCAGCTGCCATTAAGGATGGGGGAACCGGGGTTATAAAATAATGCAGTTCTGACTTTTAGGGTTTTATTCCCACCCCCTTGGCGTGGGCAGTGCAGAGCTGGGCTCAGCCTCCGGCCTGGGTCCGTGCCAGCAGAGTGCCCCTGTGCCCCATCCCCGGTGCTCCTGGGGACACGGAGCCCCGTGCTCAGTCCCACTGGGCTCCTGCATCCTGCCCGTGCCTCTTGCAGGGCTCGGGGCTGAGCTGGGGGCACCCCGGCCAGCAGAAGTTGGATGTTTGCGATGTGTCGCTGCTGGAAGCCGCCCAGAGGGACAATGACCCGGTGCTGAGGGAGTTCCTGAGGCTGCTGGCCCTCTGCCACACCGTCATGGTGGAGGACAGGGGCGGTGGGTTGAGGTGCCGGGAGCGGGGCCGAGCTGCCCCGCGGGGCAGTGGGGCTGTGGTGGGGTTTGGCAGCACCCAGCAAAGCTCAGCTGTGGGGAGCAGTGGGTGAGAGAGGCTGGGGGTGGCTCGTGGCACTGCCCCCGTGTCATGGATTTGTGTTTGGGGCTGTTTTAAAGCTCATGGGTGGCAACAGAAGCACAAGGGGGATGATCCTGTCTGGGGCAAGGAGTAAAAGGGATCAGAGAATCCCGGAATGGTTTGGGTTGGGAGGGATCTTAAAGCCCATCCCATCCCACCCCTGCCATGGGCAGGGACACCTCCCACTGTCCCAGGCTGCTCCAAGCCCCGTCCAGCCTGGCCTTGGGCACTGCCAGGGATCCAGGGGCAGCCACAGCTGCTCTGGGCACCCTGTGCCAGGGCCTGCCCACCCTCCCAGGGAACAATTCCTTCCCAATATCCCATCCAGCCCTGCCCTCTGGCAGTGGGAAGCCATTCCCTGTGCCCTGTCACCTCAGGGCCTTGCCCCAGGTCTCTCTCCAGATGAAACAAGCAGCATTGAGTTGCCCCAGACTGGTAGTTCAGGTTTCAGGGTGTCACAGCTCCTGCTGGGAAAAGAACAGGATGTTTCAGCTGTCCCAGTGTGGTTTGGTGGGGAGTCCCTGTGTGCAATCCCTACCCCTCTCCTGCAGACCAGCTGGTTTACCAGGCAGCTTCCCCGGATGAGGAGGCGCTGGTGCTGGCAGCCAGGAACTTGGGCTACGTCTTCCTGGCCCGGACACAGGACAGCATCACCATCAGGGAGCTGGGCAGGACCAGGACGTACGAGGTGCTGGCCATGCTGGACTTCAACAGCGACCGCAAGAGGATGTCTGTGCTGGGTGAGAGCGGGGGGCTGTCCCAGGGGGCCCCTCCAGGGTCCCTTCTGTGCTCAGCCCTGCAAGGGATGGCACTGGGATGGCTGCAGGTGGCCACAACTGGCACCGGGCTCCGGATAAGGGTCATCCTGGTTGTCCCTGGGGATTTGCTCACCCTTGGTGAAGGCAGCCGAGAAGGGTTTGAGCAGCCAGGAGAGAGGAAGTAAATGCAGGGCTCAGAGGAGTTGTGTGAGGAACTGACAGTCCCTGAGGCCTGGTCCTGCCCTGTGGTGGTGCAGATCCGGGATATTCCTGTGCTTCCCATGGCCGCAGATGGAAAAGCCCCAGCGAGCCCTGTGGTGCCTTCTGGGGATCAACACGGGCCAGTGTGGCCACTGTGCAGGGACAGCGATGAATGGGAGCCATCTCTGAGGGGACCTAAGGTGTCCTTCCCCTCCCTGCCAGTGCGAGACCCCCAGGGCACCATCCGGCTCTACACCAAGGGCGCCGACACCGTCATCCTGGACAGGCTGCGGAGGCGAGGGCCCAACGAGACCCTCACCGAGAGAGCGCTGGATGTGAGTCCCACACCAGCCCGGGGTGACTGCTCTGCTCTCCCTCCTGCTGCCTTTGGGCTGGGTGTCCTGCGGTGCCCTGCTGCTCTTCCTCCCTCTGCCTTAGGGATTTGGGTTCTGCCTTCTGCCCCAGGAGCCTCACCTACATATGGGACAGGGGGTAAGAGGGCATGGAATCCACCTTCGGTGTTCTGCGTGGACCAGCGGCATCCAAGGATGCTCACGGGGATGCTGTAGGATGGGGGAAGGGAGTCGGAGCCCCAGAGAGAGACGCCCAGGACCTGGAGTGTCTGTGGCTCTGCCCACGCCCGGCCCGGGGTGATGCCCTGGTCCTGTGAGAGTGATCCTGGGGAGGGAGGAGAGTCCTGATGTCTCCTCCCTGCAGCGCTTTGCAGAGGAGACGCTGAGGACGCTGTGCGTGGCCAGCAGGGAGGTGAGCGAGGCCGAGTTCCACGCCTGGAGCCGGAGGCACCGCGAGGCCGCGGTGCTGCTGCAGGACCGCGCGCGGGAGCTGGAGAGGCTCTACGAGGAGATGGAGCAGAACCTGCAGGTGGGATGGGGCCGGGGTCAGGAGGAGCTGTCTGTGCTCCAGAGGGCAGGCACGTGGGGTTTGGCTCTCCAGGATGAGGTGTGAGTGTCCAACCCAATGCCCATTCCCGGGGTGGGAGGACGGGAGGAGTTTTCCCCCAGGGGTGACTGTGTGACATGCCAGCGGACACTGGGGTGTCAAGCTGTAGCTGTCAAGTCGTGTCTACCCCCAGCAAGGGCTGCTGGTTGGATCCAGGGGTGATTCCCACCTCCGTATCCTGCCCTGCCCCATGCCACGACATCCCGTCCCCCCCTCCAGCTGCTCGGGGCCACGGCCATCGAGGACAAGCTGCAAGACGGAGTCCCCGAGACCATCCAGCTGCTGAAACTGGGCAACATCAAAGTGTGGGTGCTGACGGGAGACAAACAAGGTCAGTGGAGGCACCCCCAACACATTTCAGCTTCTCCCCTAACCAGGACCAGAGAGGAGAAAGCTGCTGGGAGTGGGCAGAAACTGGTTCTGCTGCTCCCTTTACTCCCCAGTAGCAGCGCATCCCACACACCGGGGGAAACTGAGGCAGGGGAAGCAGCTGCTGCCCACCAAGGGCTCTTGGAGCCAAGGGCTGGGGGCTGCCCTGGGCCGGGGGCAGCACCATGGCCCATTGACAGCTGGGTGTTGCAGAGACCGCAATGAACATCGGCTACGCCTGCAGGCTGCTGACGGACGACATGGAGATCCTGGAGGAGAAGGAGGTCAGGTGAGGAATCGTCACCTCCTGGCTCAGGACGGTGCTGTCCCTGCTGAGGACACCCGAGGGCAGAGGAGCCGGGGCAGGGTGGGCAGAGCTCAGCTCAGCTAGAGGTGCTTCTCCTTCCCTGTGCCAGCCTGGATGTCCGTGGTCCTCATCTGATGCTTTTCCAGGCCTCCCCACCTGTTTCTGCCCCCACCCCACGCTGTTCCTTGGCAGGCTTTGACCAGAAGGGGTTTCAGCTTCTCTCCAGCCTCTAAACCAGGCTGATTTCTGTCATCAGTGAGCCTCCTCTTTGTCCCCCCTGTTCCCACCACAGTCCCATCTCCCTGGCTTTGAGATGACCAAGGCCCACTGTGGGTCTCACCAGCATTCCCAGTGTCCCCAGCTCATGTCCAACCCCCCCCTCCTCCCACAGTGAGATCCTCCAGGCTTACTGGGAGAGCAACAACAACCTCAGTGGCAGTGGGGATGCCCCGTGCAGCCGCCGCCTGTCCCAGCAGCGCCCGGAGGCTCCGTGCCACCAGAGAGCCATCATCATCAGCGGGGACTTCCTGGTAAGGTGGCACCTGGATGCTGTTCTCTGCTCCCTGCCTGAGGGTTGTTCCCACCTCGGTGGTATCAAAGTCCTGGGTGGCAGCAGCACGTGTAGGACGTGGTGCTCCTCCTGCTGAAAGGTGGGAAAAGACCATTTGGGGCTGGGGAATGAAGGGTGGAGAGGGGAACAACCTTGCACTGACCATTTGGTGTTGGGGGGCTTTGACCAAAGCTGCCCACTGTGCTGGGGTGGCACGGGCTGGGTGACACGAGCTCTCGTGGTCATACTGGGACATACTGGGCTCATACTGGGACATACTGGGCTCATACTGGGTCACAGCACATGCTCTGTGATGAACTCGGAGAAAACCAGAGGCACTCCTTTGGAGCATTCAAGGGCATTGTTGAGGAGCTGAGGGCTCTGAGGGCTGTGGGCGAGGTCCCAGCCACGTGTGCTCTCCCCCAAGGACAAAATCCTGCACACGGGAGAGGTGCTGAAGGAGAAGAAGGGGTGGCCGTGGCGGTGGCTGCGCTGTGGCAGGGCCGAGGCCTCGCAGCACCAGGGAGGTCTGCTGGAGAAGGCCTTTGTGGAGCTGGCCACCAGCTGCCAGGCCGTGATCTGCTGCAGGGTGACCCCCAAGCAGAAAGCCCTGATGGTGCAGCTGGTGAAGAAGCACAAGAAGGCCGTCACCTTGGCCATCGGGGACGGGGCCAACGATGTCAACATGATCAAAAGTGAGGCTCGGGCAGGGGGACATTGGGGTTCAGTTGGTGTGTCCCACTGGTGATGGTGGTGCCCCGTTTGTCGTCTCCACCACCTCACCCTCCCCTTTGGGGTGAGGAGCTGGGAGGGGAAGCCCCAAACCTGTTCCCCACATTGCTGTGCTGGGAGGGGAGCGAGAGCCACAGGACAGGGACCAGCCCGAGACAAGTGCAGGGCGGCCCACGTGCTTTTGGCATCTGGGATGGACCTTGATGAACCTTCAAACCCCAACGTGGGCAGCTGGCAGAGCCGTCCCTGCCCCTCCCAGCAGCCCTGACATGGGGCTGTGCTCTTGGAATATCCAGGACACGGGATAGAGGGGGATGGTTCCCTCTGTCTGTCACTCCTGGATTCACATTCCTGGGGACAAGCCGCGGGGAAATCAAGCCCCCAGCTCCCCCCAGACCTCCCCACGTGTGTTTGCCACCTGCAGCCGCGGACATCGGGGTGGGCATCAGCGGGCTGGAGGGGCTGCAGGCCGTGCAGTGCAGCGACTACGCCCTGGCCCAGTTCTCCTTCCTGCAGCGCCTGCTGCTCGTCCACGGCCGCTGGAATTACCTGCGCATCTGCAAGTTCCTCCGCTACTTCTTCTACAAGACCTTCGCTGGCCTCCTGGCCCAGGTGTGGTTTGCTTTCCACAGCGGATTCACGGCTCAGGTGAGGGGCGCAGGGGTCACATCCATGCCGTGGAGGTCTCTACACCAGAGTTACAACTCCCCCTGCTCAGGATCCCCTGCAGGGATCGTGCCTGGGGCTGCCTGCAGGACACGTGTCCACATCATCACCTTGGTCCCCTTTTCTCCCTTGCCATGTCCAATTTCTTGGGGTTGCCTGAGCTGGTTATCTGCACTGGTTATCTGCTTTTTACCTGGCTGGACTGGGAAAAGCACCCTGGGGAAATTTGGGATCTCCTTGTGAGCTGCAGTTCAGTCTCGGACAGATGCAGGATGCATTAAGCTGGTTTCCTCCACAATGGCAGCTTTGATCCCAAGTGCCATCATCAAATGTGACTTGACCAGCAACACGTGGGGCTCCAGCCCCCATCTCCGTCTGCAGCATGACCCTACAGACAATGTGGGGCTGATGCAGGGCATGGGGCAAGTCCATGGGGATTTCCATGTTTGGATCTGAGTGTCCTGGGGCCTGGACATCCTTTGAGAGCTCACAGCTTCTCCCTGTTCCCTTCTAGCCTCTGTATGAGGGCTGGTTCCTTGCACTCTACAACATTTTCTACACTGCCTACCCCGTGCTGTCCGTGGGCCTTTTGGAGCAGGTACGGCTTCACTGCGCTCACCCAGCCCCGTGCCATCCTCATCAGGTGGGAACCGGCCCAGCAGTCCCTGCACCCCCCTGCACAGCCCTTTGTGCCAGGACATGGCATTGGCAGCTCAGTGGGCACCCTCAGTCCTGGGGTGTCTGTCCCCCATCACCCCAGAGCCACTGGGCAGAGGGACCCACACTGTGTGTGTCCATCTCTACTGCTGTCCCAGAGGGTGTGTGGGGTGGGGCGGCCCCATCCTGCTCCCTCAGTCCCTGCATCCCCTCTGGGATTCTCTCCCTCCCTCAGTCCCTGCATCCCCTCTGGGATTCTCTCCCTCCCTCAGTCCCTGCATCCCCTCTGGGATTCTCTCCCTCCCTCAGTCCCTGCATCCCCTCTGGGATGCTCTCCTGGCAGGACGTGAGTGCCAAGAAGAGCCTGGAGTTCCCTGAGCTCTACGTGGTGGGGCAGCAGGACGAGCTCTTCAATTACCGCGTTTTTGGTGTCACCCTCCTGCACGGGGTGGGCACCTCCCTCGTCAGCTTCTACATCGCGCTCTGGGCCTTTGAGGACCACGTTGGCACCAAGGCCGTGGGTGACTATGAGTCCTTCTCTGTCACAGTGGCCCTGTCGGCCTTGCTGTCGGTCCTTGTGGAGGTGAGCACTGATCTGCTCTTCCTCATCCTGCCCCACAGCAGATCTTTAGGGTCCCTGGGCCCTGGCACTATCCCCAGCAGCTTTATGGCTGGGGGTTGATCTCCCTGGGCTGGAGGAGGAATTTGGAAAAAGCAGCTGAATGGAAGAGGGTCACCACGGCCCTCATGGGACTCTGCCAGCTCTGCCCACTCTGCCCTTGTCCCCACAGATCCTCCTGGACACTAAGTACTGGACAGTGTTGTCCTTCCTGATGGTCACAGCCAGCCTGCTCCTCTTCTGCCTCTTCTCCTTCCTGACCCAAAGTGTTGATGCCTTCAGGATCGCCCCCACCATCTTCCGCTTCCCAGGTGAGGTGCCCTGGGGATCCTTCCCTTCCCTGGCCGTGGCGCTAGGAGCTCTTTCCCACCCTGTAGAGCATCTCCTCGTTGCCACTTCTCGATCTGCTGTCTTGACTTTTAGCTCCAATTTAGGTGCCATCTCCTCTTTAGAGCCCCCAGCACCTTCCCGGGTGGGGGCCTGTCCCCCAGCACTTGTTCCCTCTGCCCCCTCCCCCTTCCCCACTCAAACATCACTCCCTGTGCTGACAGATGCCAGCTGGAATGCCCTGACCGACCCCTATGTCCTGCTCGTGGTCCTGCTGTCCCTGGTGGTCAACACCCTCCCCTCGCTCACTGTCCACGCCTTCCGCGCCATCCTGGGCAGAGCCACCGCCCAGCAGGTGAGGGCTGGGGGGGCCTGGCAGGGGCAGGCCCTGCTTCCCACCGGTGTTGGTGTCCGGGATTGGTGATGGCAAGGGCAGGTCCCCCAGGACTGTAGTGCTGGGACGTGTCACCTCTCCTTGGTGGCCCCACTCGTGGTGGTCCTTCTTGACACTGGTCCCCAACCCTGACTTAGGGGGCTCTCCCCAAATTGTTCCATGGCCCACCCAGCAGGGGGACCTGGGCCAAGAGACCCGATCCAGCTCTTGGAGAGGGTCTGCCTTTGGCTGCAGTAAGGAGTTGTCCTCCAGGACCCCCGCGCAGGGTCTGGGGTCTGGTGCAGGTCCCGGTGCCACCCCAGCCTTGCTGGAGCTCACCCCCATCGGGGTTGTGGGTTCAAAAGAGTCCCAGGTGGAAGCAGGGGTTGGGATTGTGCTCCAGAGCTCTGTGAGCTTTGCAGACCCCTGGGAGAGTCCCCACGTTCCTCATCCCATCATGGAAAATGAGGTCATAGGTGTTGCTGGGATCCAAACCCAGTCCTGCTGGAGGGTGTCCCTGTGCTTACTGTGTGTCCCACCTTGGGCTGAGGGCTTGCCTGGGAGGTGTCCACAGCCCGTGTGGGAGCAGGGGTTGGCACTGTGCTCCAGAGCTCCATGAGCTTTGGAGATCCCTGGGAGAATCCCCACATTCCTCATCCCCGAGGAAAATAAGGTCACTGTAGAGCTGGGAGCCAAACCGTGTCCTGGTGGAGGCACCCCTACGCTCCTTTCATGTCCCCCCTTGGGGTGAGGGCTCTCCTGGGAGGTGTCCCCAGCCCTGATGTCCCCATGTCCTTGCAGAAGATCCACCTGAAGGCCAAGCGGGATCCAGAGCCCTCGGTGGAGCTGCGATCCCACGTCCCCCGTGGCTCCTTCCACCGCCGCTCCAGCTACGCCTTCTCCCACCAGGAGGGCTACGCCGGCCTCATCACCCGTGGGGACAGTCTGCGTGCCCGGGCCACCCACGGCCTCATCACCCATGGGGACAGTCTGCGTGCCCGGGCCACCCACGGCCTCATCACCCGTGGGGACAGTCTGCGTGCCCGGGCCACCCATGGCCTCATCACCCGTGGGGACAGTCTGCGTGCCCGGGCCACCCACGGCCTCATCACCCGTGGGGACAGTCTGCGTGCCCGGGCCACCCACGGCACTGCCCCGGGTCCCCTGCGCCCCGAGGAGGCCCCGGCCGTGTCCTCCCTGCGCTGCCCCTCGGTGTAGCTGCCCCGGCCATCAGCCTCCCACCCTGCTGGGACAGGGCAGGGGCAGCAGGGCACACACCCGGCTGCTCCCCTCCTTTCGGGGGCCACCTTTAATCGTATTTGGTGGTTTTGCAGCCCCTGCGGTGGCAGAGGGGCTGGCCCAGCCTGGGGGAGCTCCTGCTGCGGGTGCTGAGCCCCGGGCTCAGTGTCCCCCCAGGGTCCCCCGCAGTGGCTCCGTGTCCCCACACCGTGTGCGCGTGGCCTTTGCAGAGCCGGGGAAGCTGTGACAGCCACTGCCCGCTGCCACCGGGCTCGTCCCCTCGCCCTGTGACCCCCTGGCTGGCAGCCCAGCCCCCTTCCCTCTGCTGAGCCCTTGGAGCCAGAGCCTCCTCCTGTGTGAGGCTCATCCCACCCCAGGCTGGACCCACAAAAGCAGTGCTGCTGACCCAGAGTCATTAACCCAGCTGTGAATTAATTAAATGCCCCGATGGAGAGCAGCGGTGGGGCTGGGTGGGGGTGCAGCCCCTCACCCTCTCACCCCTGCTCATTCCCGGGAACAGGGGGCTGAGCTGCAGTGGCTGCACGAAGAACCTTGTTTTGTGTTCTCCACCAAGGGCTGGTTTCAGTCCTGTGGCTTTTCTGTCACAGAAAAGGTCCCACAATCCCAGAATCCCACAATCCCAGAGTGGTTTGGGTGGGAAGGGACCTTAAAGCTCATGTCATTCCACCCTCTGCCATGGGCAGGGTCACCTCCACCAGCCCAGGTGGCTCAGAGTCAAGCAGTGTAACTTTAAAATGTCCCCTAACTTCTGGAGTCAAGCAGTGTAACTTCAAAATGTCCCCTAACTTCTGGAGGGGCAGCCAGGTATGATTGATTGATTGATTGATGATTGATGATTGATCACCTGTAGGTTCTTCTCCAGCCAGACCAGCCTGGCTCCTGCAGCCCCTCCTTGTCCCTCCCCACCACTCCACCTCCTGCCTTTGCTGTCCCTGCACCAGGGCCAGGGGTCCCCTATGTGCCTCGCCCCAACTCCACACCGCTCCCCCAGGTCTGGTGTCCTCCCCTTTGGGGACAGCTTCTGGCCACAGGCTCTGCAAAGCCCCAAAAAGCACTTCTGGGGAGGATGTGGATAAGTTCTACCTGGTGGGCACAGGGGACACGTCCCACAGAGCCAGGGCCACCAGCACAGGCTGCTGGAGAAGTTGTGTGTGAACAACTGACTGGTGACTGGGTCATCCCTTTTACTGGTTTTGGTTTTTAATTAAACTGACTTTTTTGCTTTTCTGTCCTCTCCTGGAAATCTCTGCTATGCCACAAAGGGTGAAAGAGGCACAGAAAGGTCCCGTGGTCCCTTGGTCTGTGCCAGCAGTGCTCATCTCGTGGCAAACGGCACAGTAGGACAAGAAATTTGGGTAAAAAGATACACAATTAAATCATCGGCGGGGGCTTGGCCCTGCCTGCAGCACACGTGATTGGATGGGTTTGTTTTACAAGTGCTTTGGCCTCATCTGCACCGGGTTTGTGGGAATTAAAGTGTTTCCCTTGGGCTCTGGCCAGAAGGGTCTGGGTGGTGCCAAGAAACAAAAGTCTTTCCTCTGGAAAAGCTCTCACCGCTGCAACTGCCAGCTGGAAAATGGGGAGAAACTTTCCCCGGCTTCCTGGGCATGATCCCCGAATCTCCCAGGCCAGGTCTGGGAGAGGAGCGAGGGAGGTGGTGAAAGGGGGCACGGGGAGGGAACTGACCCCCTCACCACCGCAGGACACCACACACGCCAGGGTGAATGACTAGAAAATAATTTATTGAAGAAACAGAAAGCTGCGGAAATACAACACAGTCATGACCAGTAGAGGATGAACAAATAGAGATTAATTTTTTTCTCTCTTTTAAAACCTGTTGACAGGCTGGAGTTAAGTTTCTTGATAACTTCCCCTGCATGAGTCATTGCAAAGAACAAGGAACAAACTCCAGAGCACACAGCACAGTTTGGATAAAGTGCCTGACACATAAGACTCTTTTTTATTTCATTTTTTTTTCTTTTTTAACGTTTGTAAATAGCTTAAACAAATATAGTTGCAAGACACAGAGGAGTAACAATTGCATTTTGCTGTAGAATAAAACTTATCCCATGAGAGTAACAATGAAGCAGCAGCAGCAAAAAAAATTAAATTAATTTAATTAGAAGGAAAAAGTCATTTAAAAACTCAGAGATGTGGCCCTCGGACTGCATGGGACGAGGACAAGCGTCACCTATTGCTATACAGAAAAATGAGCAATGTTTTCTGGAGGAGGCTGCGCTGGCAGAGCCGAGGCTGTGGGTTCTCCCTGGCCGGGCTGGATTCTGTCTGACTCCTTTGTTTCCTTTAGAAATCAAAGGGGAAAAAGGAAAAAGAAAACCAAACCAACCCCAAATTTTGTTCTTTGCATTTTTAATCTCCTCTCTTTAAAAACCCCAAACAAAGACATGAGAGGAAGAGGGCTCCTCGTGGCAGCTCCTGCGGGTCCGGCCCCATGGCCAGGTGTCCTCTGAGACAAGGGAAAGGAGCCAGCTCCACGCTGGGGACACGTGGTGGTGACAGGGACAGGCAGACGGGGCAGTGACAACCCAACGGTGCCCAGCATGGGCTGGGGAGAGAGGTAACGAGGAGCTGATCGTCTTCCTCACCCAGACTCGGGATGCTCAGGAAAAAGGGTGAACGGTGATTTTTTTGGCAAAGCCGTTTCTCTCACTCTGTGCCAATGTCCTGCCGGCACAGCTGTTGTTAGAGCAGGGAAAGCTTGGCTCTGGTTGTGCCAGAGTGGGGTAAAAATGTTTAAAACCGACCCCAAGAGCCTCCTGCTTTCCCGCTGGGATGGGGATGGCGCTGCCCCACTGCTGGCGGTGGGGTTTCAAAGCATAAAAGCCATCGTTGGAAAACTTCCACCTGAGGAAGAACCGGGGTGACCGGGGGCATCACAGGTAATGGAATGACCCAAATCCCTGAAAACTTCCACAATTCAAGCAGGAGACAGCCGCCAGGATGAACCAGTAGGTTTCAGTGGGAGATCTCAGGTCTCCTCCTCTTCCTCACTGCCCTCTGTCACCCTCGGAGGTGCTCCTGGGGCCCCGTTTTCACTCCTGCTCCCCATAGCACAAAAATGCCCTTTGGGTGCAACCCTGGTCAAGAGAATTGTCTTTAGGACAGAGCTCGGATTGTCATTACCTGCAGGGAAAAAAAAATCTTTGGTATCGTGGCAAGTTGCTCCTCAAGGCATTTTGGTTGGGGTGGGCAGCAGGCACGGCCAGATCCGGTGTGGGCAGGGCCCAGCTGAGCCAGAGAGTCCTGCTGGGCCAAAGGACAGGGAAGAGGGCTCAGATCTTGGCTTCTCCAGGGTCTCCCAAGCCATCGCTCCCCAGGATGGAATCCAGCTGGTCTCTGTAAGGTCCAAGGACTTGTGACTGGGGGTTGTATCCAAGCCTGGTCAACCTTCTTGCAGCTGGAATCGTGGTCTTGGCCTTCAAGCTTCTCAAGGTGGAAAAGGTCTCGGTGGAGGAAATGGGACATGGGGGCGATGCTGAGCTCCCCAGAGGACAGAAGGGTTGGTCAGCAGATGAGTGGTGCTGCTGGAACCAACATCATCTCCTGCTAAGAGCCAGGTCCTTGCTCAGCAGGTCTTCCACCACCACCTGGTGCTGAGCATCTCGGTGCTGGAGGCAGAGGCTGCAGGGACACGGCACCAGACAAAAGCTGCAGACTGAAAAACTCCTTCCTTGGCTTTTGGGGGCCACTCTAGTGGGGCCTGAGGAAGCTGAGATCTCTTTCCTCATGGTGAGCTGAGCTTTGGGTCCACCTCGAGTGGTGAAGAGGTTGGAAAGGGCTGAGGAAGCAGCAGTTTCAGGGGAATGCTCTGGGAACGGCACCACTGCCTCCTCCTGGTCCCCATCACCCTCCTGGCCTCCCTTCTCACTGCTCCTCTCCGCCTGTCTTTAAGCAGGGAGAGGAGGAGGAGCAGAGGGAGGAAGGAGCCACTTGGGGGGTGGCCTCTGGACACTGGAGAAAGCTCCAAAGCCCTTCCAAAGTGCCCTGAGCCCAGCTGGTGGGTTGGGATTCTCCAGGGCCTCTTCCACTGCCTGGACTCTTCTTCTTCAGCCAGGGCAGGTGTCTCTGCACAGAGTGAGAGCCAGGCTGGTGGCACAGGAAAGTCTGTCAGGGACAGAGCCTGGGGTGGGGACAAAGACCCCAGAAATGGGTCACTCCAGCCCACCCCTGGGTCCAGCTGGGCCCAGATGCAGCACCATCTTCAGCAGCTCTTTCTGTGCAGGGCAAGGGCAGAGGCAGGGCTGTGAGGCCGTCCCAAGGATGGGGATTTGGGAGCGTCACCTGGAGAGGTCTCAGCCCTGAGGGAGGTTTTGGGGTGCCCAGGGCTGTTTCCCTTGTCTCAGAGCACATGAGGAGCCCCGTGGCTTTGCCAGCTCAGGTCGTGGTGGTGGCTGATTGTCTCTCCTCCTCTTGGCTGCACTTGGGATTTGACCCACAGAGCTGGATAAAGCAAAAAAACCAAACCCAAAAACCACCAAGAAACCCCCCCACAAACAAACAAAAACCACAAAGCAGAGCGAGGAGCCAGACCTCAGGGGGAGGCAGGAGGGACGGGTGGGCACGGCAGGGTCCCGTGTCCCAGATTCCCTTACCCTGTTTGCTGGGCACGGGGCCAGGCTGTGCCCCCCACCCTGCCCGGGGGTCCCCCGAGCAGCCCCCGGCTCCCCCTGTGGCTGCCACGCGATTTTCAGGGTGAGGAAAGGAAGAAAAGAGGTGAAGGAGGAAACCGAGGGGATAAACGATGACTTTCCCGTGGTTGTGAGTTGGAACAGAACCATGATCCATGCAGAGAAATCTTCATCAACCAAAAACTCGTGGACAAAAAAAGCACAGTTTGTCCCCTCCCACTCCCACCCGACCGCCCCTCCCCGAATAATTATTACATTACTTCAAGAAAGAGTATATTTTTTTCATGCATAAATCAAATTCTCATCTTGTCTTTTTTTTTTGTCTTTTTTTTTTGTCTTCTTTAAATTACATTTGAACACAGAACACATATAATAAATACTCTTGTACAACATGACTCAGAGAAAAGTAACACACCTGAACGCAAAGGTATTGTCATCATTATTAGTTTTTCTTTTTTTTTTCTTTTTTTTTTTTAAAAGGACTTGTTTAAATATGAAATCTGTAAACTCCAAGGGTCCTTTTTTTTTTAATCTTTCTCTCTCTCTTTCTCTCTCTCTCTTTCTCTCTCTTTTTTTTTTATTTTAAATCGTGAAACTATCCAGCTTTCATTTCCTTAACATTCAATACGTCTCCCATTGAACGCATCAAAGAAATAAGAACATGCCGTCTTCTGCAAAATTATAATTTAACAGTATAAAGCTTCAAGTCACAAATTCCAAAAACTAGCTAAGTAATTTTTTTTTTTTTATCACATAAACTATACATTAAATATTTTGAGGTATTTCAGAGAACATTGTCAAAGGCTTGTAAGGTCTGTGCTGGGTGGCAATGAAGGCTTTCTCCTGCATAGAGAACGTCTTTGGTATCACAAGCCAGGTGGGGACTGGGGACAAGGGGGGGTGGCGTGGCCAGGAGGGCGGGCAAGCCCTGGCCAAGGCAATAGTGTGGAGGGGGACGGGGGGGACAGGGGGGACAGGGTCTGAGCGGCCCTCCCAGGCTGCCCAGCAGGACGAGGAACCCGGATGGGGTTGGTCCCACCAGGGGCGTTACAATCCTGGAATCTCCTGGGTTGGAAGGGACCCCCAAGGATCACCAAGTCCAGCTCCTGGCCCTGCACAGGACAACCCCAAGAATCACACCAGGGTTGGCCCTGGGCAAGTTTGGTCCAACTCAAAGGAGTCGCCTTGGCCAGAGCCTGAACCGGGCAGGTACAATTGGACCCGAGTTTTCCCTAAACTGGGCATTCTGGAGATTGCTGGGGAACAGCATCTCTGGCAGGTCCTCCTGCTGAAGCCAAGGGGCAGAATGGAGCAGACCTGGCTGCACAGATCATCCCCAGTGAGCCAGAAATGCCCCTTTGGGGACCTGGGAACGGCTCCTGCTGAAAGGATTCACAGCTCCAACCCGTCCCCTAAAGGAAGAGTTTGGAGGAAGAGTTTGGTGAGGTTTTCCACCGCTCCTGCCTTCGTCTGTCCAAACAGAAATGCCATGAGCTGTGCTACCAAAAGCGGGAACCAAAGCCCAAATCTGAGCTGAGTGAAGCAAAAACACCAAAACTGACTTTGCCACCCCATGAGGAAACTCACTTTGTCACCCCGTGGGCTTCTGCAGGGTCCCAGCACTGAGAGGCTGCAGAAGGACGTGGGAGCAGCGTCCCTGGACACCAGGTCTGTGCTCCTGGGGCAAGAGGGGCTGCATGGAGGGACCCTGGGGACCAGGCTGGGGGACACAGGGACATCTGAGAGGGAGCACATGCCGGGGAACCAGCACCTTTCCCTCAGCGAGGGGGATGTTTTCTCTTCAATTAGGACAAGTGTTGGGTTTCTTTCCTTCATCCCAACACCCAAAGACTACGAGAGCTGTGGGAATGTGTCCCTGTGGAGAGCTGAGGTAACAGTGAGTCTTTAGGATCAAAGCAGAGGAGCAAAGAAATGGCCACACACCTTTGGTACAAGAAAAAGGCACTCATCTACCACGCTGCCATCCCGGAGTCGCTCGCTCGCCTCCTCCCTCGCTCTCTGGGGACTCGACAGGGCCGGGGCTGGGGCTGGGGGTGGCCAGGGGCTCTGGGCCGGGCTGGCCGCGGGGAGCAGGGAAAGTGGCGTTTCCAGCACAGACCAGACAAGGCAACAAAATCTTTGGTATCAGACGTGATTTTCAAATCACAAAAATTGAAAACTCAAGTGAGGTAGCCTTTAGTCTCGGGTTCTCACTAGAAATGTCTTTGCATCCTTGAGGGCCTGTGGCATTTACTCTTTTTTTTTTTCTTTTTTCTTTTTTTTTTTTCTTTTTCTTTCTTTTCCTTTTTTTCCCTTTTTTTTTTTTTCCTGTTGTGTTTTTCACTTCCCAAACCAAGGCCCCCTTCCTGGCTTTTCAGCCCTTGAATACTACTCGATGGGGTTCAGGAATCCACCACCATCGTCACCACGTCACGACAAGACGAAGAAACAACATTAGGGGAAAAAATCAGTGGGGGGGAGCGGGGTCCTGGGGGGATGAGATTCCCATTAGGTTTTGGGTTCTGGTTGGCAAAACACGCTGCGGCACCGGCCCCTTCCCGCTCTTCCCTCTCTCCATCCCTCTCTCCCGCCCTCTGTCCAGCAATGCATTGGTTCCGTTCGGTGTGACCGTGTCCAGTCCGACACCCCCCAGCCCCTCCACCGCCCACCTACCCCAGGAGCTCTTTGGTTCAAGACGTCCTCTGACCCTGCCCGGTCAGGGCTTCGTGTGCAGGGGTTTTTTTCTTTCTCTCTTCATTCTTTTGTCCTTTCTTTCCTCTTTTTTTGGGGTGCTTTTTTTTTTTTTTTTTTTTTGGTTTTGGTGTTTTTTGGTTTTTTTTTTTGGTGAACACATACCCTTTTCTTTTCTTCTCTTTTCTTTTCTTTTCTTTTTTTTTTTCCTTCTTTTCAACAAGGTGCCTTCCTGTGACACAACTGATCACTCTCAAAGTAAAGTGAATCGAAGAAACCATAGCGCTAGAACACAGATGGTACTTTTTACCCGCATAAATTCAAGAGTGTCCCTTTTCTTTTTTGATGATGGTTGGTTTTGGAGGATTTTTTTTTCCCCAAGTGGTGGGGGAAGAAGGGGACCTTGCCTCCCCCTTCATCCCCAAGCCTCTCCCAGCCCTTCCCTGTCCCCAGCGGCACCTCCTGCTCCTCGGAGCCCTCGGGGGGCTGGGAGAGGGCTGATTGTAAGGGTTTGGCCTTGTGATTGCTTTTTTATATGGCACAAGTCACCATCGAGAGCTCGGAGGAAACGATCCCTTTGAAGCTAAGTACCATTGCTCCAGAAATTCGAGTTTAAGGCAGGTTGTTAATTGGCACAAAAAAAAAAAAAATCTGGTGTCTTTTTGGTAAGTTGCCGGTCTTTGCTGAGCTTGTTTGGTTGTGGTTTCTGTTGTTATTCCTTTTTTTTCAGAGGGTTGGGTTTTTTTCCATTCAATCTTGTTGGGGAGTTTTCCCCCTTCTCACACCCAGGGCTGGATTTCACCACCAGATCCCTCGGATTTTTCTTTTCCCACCATGCACCGATGTTGGTTCCCAGGAGGGAATTTTTTTTTTGGTTGTTGTCGTTGGGTTTTTGGTTTTGTAATTTCTTTGGTAACAGAGATGAAGAGGGGGGATGGGAGGGGGCAAGAGTGTGTGTCGAGGGGCAGATGGGGCGAGACGCAAAGCCAACAAATCTGCTTTGTCTGTGTCCATTCCTCAGCCGAAAAGTGAACCAGAAATCCAGAGGTGAAAGGTGGAGCCAGTCACCAGGAAAGATCAGATCCTTCTCTCCAAGTCTCTCCTCCCATCTCCTTTCGAACAATTGTTATTTTTAAATACCCGATTTCTGTAGCTAAAATGTGCTTCTTTGACCTGCTGGGGCGCCGGGCGGCGCGGAGCAGCTGGGGTCCCCTCGGGACGGGGGTGCTCGGGTCCGTGGAGGAGGCAGGAGGGGACTCCTTCACCGTGGAGCTTCTCCGGGAGGGATCTGGGGCCGGGGTGCTCTCGAGGGTCGGGGGCTGTGAGTGCATGAGGGGCCTGGGGTGTGTGGGTGCTCCTGGGAGTGTCCCGGGGGGGATCAGAGGAAGATGGGGGTGCAGGAATGTCCTCAGCCAGGTTTCCAAAACCCTCATGGGACAAGTGCCACGTGGTGATGGCACAGAGGCTCTGGCTGCCTTGGGGAACCCACTGCACCTCAGCAAGGGAAAACCTCCTGCAGTCAGAGACCTGGCAGGAGCCCAGGAGGCCTCTAGGCACACAGGGAGCACTTTCCCTGCTCAGGCCGCTTGGAACCGCGGCAGGTTTGGTCCTGCTCCAGCAGGGCTGTGCCAGAGCCCAGCCTGTGACACCACTTCTTGTGTCACCCCCACCTTTACCTGTCCCCTGTGGGGGCCGTAAGGATGGCTGGGACAGAGACCAAGGTTGGGCGAGAGGTCAGGACGGGCCCCTCTCCCCACAAACCTTCGTGGGCAGGTGAAGACAAGGCTCTGTGATCCCCAGGCACCAGGGATGCTTCCTTCCAAACAGAGCCTCGCCCCCTCCCTCCATCCCACCCCACCCCTTGCTCCACGTGGGTTTCCTCTGAGCCCTCCCGGGGACGGAGCTGACCTGGTCACAAACCCTGTCCCTGCTCCACGAGCTGGCAGGACATGGCAGCAGGAGGTGGCAGCAGGAGGTGGCAGCAGGAGGTGGCAGCACGAGGTGGCAGCACGAGGTGGCCCGAGGCCCACGTCCATGGGCAACACCCGGCTGAGGGTTTGGGAGCCTGATGGACCCACCCCAAAAGCACCCACCCCGGTCAGGCCATGCGTGTGAGTCTGGGGTTGGCTTTGTCATGAGCGGGACATCCAGGAAGGGGCAGGGAGGGCTGGGGGACATCATGCTTTGGAGAAAGTGCTTGTAGACGACGAGGGGACCCCGGGGTTGGCGCCTGGCTCCTCCTGCCAGCGGTTCATGCACCGCCGGCGGGCGTTCATGAAGAAGTTGCTGACGGTGTTGAGCTCCAGGCCCAGCTGCTGGGAGATGGTCATCTGCATCTCCTTGGACGGGCGCTTGTTCTCTTTGAAGATGGCGATCAGGGTGCGGCGCTGCAGGTCCGTGAAGACCAGGCGCTGCTTCTTGGGCTGCAGGCTCCGGTCCTTCTGCTGCTCCTGCTCCTTGCGTTTGCAAGCTGGAGGCGTTCAAAAGAGAGAACAGGGCCGTTAACGGGGGCTCCCCACCCTGGCATGCTTGCAGGCTGCCCGGCTGCCTCCCGAAATCCAGGCCCTTCCCTCCAGGAAACTGGCTGGCTCGTGTCCCACCGCTCCCTCCTCTTCCTCCCTGTGCGCCTGAGCGCCTGCTGGGATGGGACAGTGGCCTCAGTGTGACAAAAGCCTGGGGGAAGCCCAGGAGAAGTGTCAGCATCTCCAGCCGACCCTGGGACTAGAGACTGAGGAAACCCCTGGACTGCTCTGCTCCCAGAGACGGGCTATTGGGATCCATCCCTAAATTTTGGGGGTTATCCATCGTCCTCCCTCAGCACAGTCTCACTCGCCTCCTCATCACCTCTGTGGATCTCCCTGGAGGACCCAGCGACCCGGTGTCTCTTGGCCACCCCATCCAGCTGCCAGCTCAGAAGTGCAGGGAAGAGCCAGGGACAGGGACATTATGGAAAGGTCACTCTGCAGCCTGCACAGCATCAGCTGGGAAGGACGGACCATGGATCCACCTGCTCTGGGAAGGGGTTTTCCTGCCTGAGTCACTGGAGGCTCCAGGAAATTCTGCCTCCCCTGTGTGCCTTTGCTCCTGGAACCTCTGGCACATTTGTCAGCATCGAATTAAAAGCCTTCCCTACAGGTTTGGCCCGAGCCAAAGGTCAGCACAGAGGGGCCGTCACATGGGGAAGGACAGCGAGAGCCAGGAAAGCCCCTCTGAGCCCACCACGCTGCATGAGGGCAGAGGGGGGAGTGAGTAAAATAAATAAATAAATGAATTTTAATTGTGGGGATACCAAGCACACTGTTGGTGGAAGAGGTGGGACAAGGGGACCTTTGCTATGGTATTTTCCTAGAAAACTGCAGAAGGTGGAGGTGGCTGATCCAGTCCCTGCTCAAAGCAGGGCTGGCCCTGAAGCTGTTGAGGTTTGATGTGGGTGCTCACGGATTTGGCTGCTCGGGACTTAACCAGACATGGAACTGCAGGAACCTGCAATGCCACGGGCAAGGCGGGGCATGGATCTGAGCCTACACGGCCGGGAACAAAGCATTTCCTCCCGGGAAGCTCGGAAAAGAGTGACCAAACCATGGGCTAAGGGAAGTCCCGCTCTCGCCCGGGGCAGCAGCAATTTTCAGCCTTTGGGGTTTCTTGGTTCAGATCTTCTAGAGGATTTTGCAGGGAGGGCACAGGTCCCTTGAGACATTTGCTGTCTGGGTGGCAGATTTCAACTGGCTTCTCTCAGGCACTTGCAGGAGCCTCTTTGGCCTGGAGGGGTCAAAGCAAGTTCCAAGCTCCAAGCACAGAGCTTGGAGGGGCCAGAGGCCAAGGCCGAAACGCTGCAGGGACGGGGCAGCACGGGACAGGTATTCCCTGTGGGCTGAACACCTTCCTGCTCTCCAAACACACCTCCACAGCCCAAGGGGAGGCTGTGTGCAGCCTAGGAGGAGTGGGAGGGTGTTTGGAGTCATTTCTTCCCCACTAGAACACAAGCAAGCTCCTCCTCCTGTAGTTCCTCAGCTGGCCGCCCCTACAAGCCCTCTTCGCATCACCTCGAACTCAGAGAGAAGGATGATGTCCACCCCTTCCACCCAGAGCTGGGCAAATCTGGAGCTCAGTGAAGCAGACAGTTTATCCAGCAGATTTAGCTCCGTGTCCCAACTCGGTCCTGGCCCTGTCCCCACGTGGTGCTGGGAGCCACCAGTTCTGCTCCCATTGGGGCAGGGGACGGGAGGCACCGAGCTGGACACGACCAACCACTCTAAGACCAAATCAGCCACCCCTGGTACAGCCAGTGGAGAACCTTCCCCTCCCCTTCTCCCCCCCACGCAGGTTTGGCTGCACACCACCATCCTCAGGGACAAAGGGACACTCTGAGTAATGCCAGGGGACCCTGTCCCAGGGGTACCTTACTCAAACAGCCAGCAGAGAATGTGGAAACCTACCCTATGACCATCAGATGCTTGCAAAAAGAACAAACAAAAAAAGCCTTTATAGAAAATTTGACTTTTTTTTTCCCAGACATGAATTTTTTAAAAAAAGACCCTCCCCAAACTTCCCCCCCAAGCCAAACAACAAACAGAAAAATTCCCCCCACACTTGTGCCCCTCGCCCACCCTCCCCGCGCCCTCCCGGCACCCGCGGCATGCTCAGCTCCTCCTGTGTCCGTGGTGGGCTCCTCACACTCCATCCACAGGGTTTTTGCCCTGCAGGAACGTCCCCCACATCCCCACGGGACCTGTGGATGTGACCCAGCTGCCACCCTGGCAATCCAGCCTGTCCTCTTGCTCTCCTGCCTGCTGGCACCCATTCCCCGCACAGTGCTGGACAGCCAGCCCGAGATTCAGCCTTTCAGCTTTCCAACCTCCCATCCCAACCTCCCATCGCATTTTTAGGAGTGATTGTTACACCCCAGTCTGCCACTAACAACTCCGAGCTCCGAGGCAAACACAAACCATCGGGTGAAACTGGGCTGCTGCAGTAAAACCGGAGCCATTGCTCAGGCACAGGTGACACCCCACTCCTCACCCCTCAGCCCCCTGGTATTTTGGGTTATTTTTGGCCTGCGCTGCCGCCGGCGGCTGCATCCCACATTTCCTGTGCTCGTTTGTTTATTTATTAATTTCCCTTTCTGCTGACGCAGCCCAACACCCCTCTCCCCCAGCTCAATCTAATTACAGCTCCGCACAGCAGCGATCGATGGGGACGCTGCTCAGATCTATTTACGGCAGCCATCAACCCCTCAGCGGAGGATCTTTTTCCCATTCCCCATCCCCTGGGTGCTGCTTTCCCAGGCAGGCTGGCGGTGGCCGTCCCCATGTCCCTGCAGGCAGCCAGGGACGAGGGGCAGCCAGGGGCACGGCTCTGACTCCCACCCCAGATCAGCCGTGGGTGAGGTGTTTTCTTTGTGCTTCAAAATCCCTTTTTCCCCCAAGTCCTAAGATCCAAACAACCCAGCCTTGGCTTTATGTTGTTTTTCCATCGTGTCCTTGGCCCGGCCCTCTGGGCTTGGCTGTGGTCAGTGGGGATGGGGACATTTCCAGCCCTGCCTGTGCAGGATTTATTCCTGGGCTTGTCCTGCTCCTCCTGGGGCACAGAGGACCCTGGAAGTACCAGGACCAATGGTGGCAGAGATGGATTGAGGTCTCCCATGGCCGAGGGATGCTCTGTTGGCCAATAATGGGTTGGGCTCACCCACAATGGGGGTTTTCTCCTCCGTCCACCTCTCCCCAGCTCATTTCACACCCTCCAAACCCAACCGAGGAGCCCAGAAGTGACAAGGAGGGGAGGCCAGGCGCAGTGGGATGGGGTGAGAGCACGGATCCTTCCACACGCCAGGCACGCAATCCAAACAATCCCATCCCTGAGGCAGCCCTGACCTGGCTGCGGGAAAACCACAGGGAGCAAAGACAAGGAGGAACCTCGGGCAGGGAAAGCAGGAGGAAAGAGCTCCAGAAGCAGAGGCATCCCACCCTCCTCCCCAGAGGACTCTGCCGAGGGTTTCTGCCTCCGGGGAGCCTCGTGTCAGAGGGAGCGCGTTTTCCTTGACTTAACCTTGACAGCTCCGAGCGAAACATCTCCCACATCATTTCAGAGGGGACATAATAGAGACAATCAAATGGCTGCTGCTCAGGAGCTGCGATTATGCCTCGCAGCGTGAACCCCGCGAAGCATTTAACTAATACCTGATGGCTTTGCAGGCTTCCACAGCCTGCCAGTCCCTGCTTGCTCTATTATACCCGCAAACCTCTGTTTTTCGGCCCCAGTGTGCTCTCCCTCTCCATTCACTTGCAATACAACCTGTAATTTTCTGCCCACTTTGCTTAAGTGCTGGTGATTTGTTGAAATCACAAAAGACAGCCAGGGGCTTTCAGAGCCAGCGCGCCGGCTGTAAGCAAGGTTAGGGGGGAAAAAACCTCACAAAAACCACCAGTTTCTCTCTTTTTCTCCTTGTCAAATCATCTCCCAGGGGTGGAAGGGGACCAAGGAGCATTTATGAGCTCAGAGGGAGGTGGAGGAAGGGATGGAGAGGGGGAACCTGGATGTGGTTGGCCGGGTCGGGACAGGTTTCCCTGGGGCGAAGGTGGGATGGGCTGATGCCACTGGTGGGCACCAGGCTGGAAACGCCCTGAGCAAAGCTGGCTTCTCTCCACACCTTCAAGATAGGCCCAGCCCCTGGACTGCCTCAGTTTCCCTCTCTCCTTGAAGGGGCAGAGGAATCTGAAGGGAGGCTGTAGCCAGGTGGGGGGCGGTCTCTTCTCCCAAATAACAAATGACAGGAGGAAATGACCTCAAGTTGCACCAGGTAAGGTTTAGATTGGATATTAGGGAAAATTTCATCATGGGAAAGGCTGCCCAGCCCCGGCACAGAGTGCCCAGGGAAATGGTGGAGTCACCATCCCTGGAAGTGTTCAAAAAATGTGTGGATGTGGCACCTGGGGACCTGTTTAAGTGGGGAACATGGGAGTGGTGCTGTGTTGATGGTTGGACTTGATCTAAGAGGTCTTTTCCAGCCTTATCAATTCCATGGTTCTGTGATGTCACTCCCCTTCCCAGAGAGGGGGGCTGGGTGTTACTGGTGCAGCCCCCACCCCGCTGTTCTGGAAGGTTCTGGGAGCTTCAGCTCTGAGCAAACAGGGGTGAGCCCAGTGCCTCACACGGGGTCTGAGCGAACCTCAGGGCATCTGCTCCCCCAGAGCTGGAGCAGAGCCTGGAGCAGATGTCAGGGAGCTTTATCTCCAAACCAGAAACCCTCTGGTGCACGGTGGGGCTGGCCGGGGTGCTGGGGCAGCTGTGAGAGCTTGGTTTGACTTCTCTTTGCACTGCAGGAAAAGAGCCCAACGAGATTTGTCACAAATAGGCGTCTCCAGCAGAAATTCAGATTTTCTCCAGCTGGGAGGACACGATGCTGACAGGACAGGCAGAGCAGCACAGAACAAAGGAAAAGTGCTCGAAAAACAAACTCCAACTTTCTTTTTGCCTTTTTTTTGCTGAAACACCATTTGGTTCCAAACACAGACGAACACACAGGCAAAGGGGATGTAGTGTCAGCCACGGAATGACCTGAGCAGAGCCTGCCCTGCAGCGCCCATTTCTGGGATCCCCCAGATTTCAGCAGCACATGATAAAAAAAGCACCTCCTGGGCTCCAAAACTTGTGAGGAATTTTGGGTGCTGTGGTCCCAACAGCATCTGAGCCACTCTGCAGCGAAAAAAAGAGCTCAGAGGCCATTCGGAGTCCGAGAGATGTGGTCAGGAGCTGCGATGCCTCTGCAGAGCCTCCCAGCCCTGCTGGGTAGGAATGATAGGGCCCAGCCCGAGCTGCCAGCCCCACACGTGTCCCCGTGCCACGTGTCCCCGCCTCGGTGGGGCCAGGCTTCCCCGCTGCTGTCCCCGGCAGCCCGGGGAGGACGAGGAGAGCCCCCGGTCATTGGTATGCAGCCAGCGCTGCAGGGGGAGCCGCTTCCCCGAGCCCAGCAAATTAAATCTTCCTCTGAGCGCTGCAAACGAGGAGATGAGATGAGATGAGATGAGACAAAGCGCTGCCGCCTGCACTTCCCTTCGCTTCCCTGCCCTTCCCACGCTGAGGGTTTCGGTGCCTCATCCCAGGGAGCAGCTCCGATCCACCCGGACGGACGGGGCTGCGAAGCACCGACCACCCCACACATTCCCCACAGCCCTGGGGCTCCCAGGGGTTGGCATCTGGGGGGAAGGGACGGGAAAGGGAAGCGCAAGCCCTCCGTCCTCTGCTCGGGTGACAAGGGTCCTTCCCGAGATGGGGGTCCCCTCTCTTCCCGATTTGGGATTATCAGAGCAGCCCCAACACACAGAAGAGCCCCCAGGACACCTCTCCTGCACTTCTCAAGCTTGGCCTGTTCTTCCATGGGTGGCATTTTCAGCTTTCTGAAGCAGATGAGTTTGTCTGGTTTGAGGGCGGCCGAAGGGATACAAAGGAGCTGTGGCTGCTGCAGCCGCGCTTGGCTCCATCCCTCCACATTCACCCTCCTGCTTTTATTCTTGCCCTTTCCAGGTGAGCTGTTGTGGCCCTGGTGGCAGCCACCAAACCCCTCTCAGGGACACCGAAATGGTTTCACATGACTTAAAAAGGCGAGTTTGTTGTTAAAAGCATTTCCTTTCTGCAGGGGTTTCATTTTCCACTTGCTTTTCCAGCCACCTTTGTAAAGGCAGACCTGGTGCCCCACTGGGCCCTCCCCATCACCCGGGGGAACCGGGATCAGCTCATGGCTCTGCTGGGAAGTCGTTTCCCCCCATTTGTCCTATTTCCTCCCTTTCCAGGCCTTTTGTTGGCCCAGGATCTGCTGCTTTCACTGTTCCAGTGGAGCCCACGGTCATCAGGAGCTGCTGCCTGGGACTGGCTCAGCTGCCGGTGCGAGGCAGGGCCGGACACGGGAGGCCTGGGAGTGCTTGCGGCTGCTCGGTTCTCCTCACTCCTCTCCCGAGTCAGCACCACTTAGCATGACGGGAGCAAATTGGTGCTAATGAAGTGCCGGAGTCAGGCAGCAGCCGGCAGCGCCCGGAGGGATGGCAGCGCGGAGGGGATGAGGTGGGGATGCGGCTGGAAAACCTCCATCCCCTGAAATAAGTTTTCCTTGGAGTCAGCGGGACTTGCTCATGCTCAGCATTGGCACAAGAGCCCCAGCTATGGAATCGGGGGGGGAAAGGGGAGTTTGGGGTTTGATTTGTGTCACAGCTGCAGGGGGGGATGGTGTTGGGTCAGACATCAGGGAAAGGTTCTTCCCCCCGAGGCTGCTGGGCACTGCCCAGGCTCCCCAGGGAACGGTCCCGGTCCCGGCCCCGAGGCTGCCAGAGCTCCAGGAGCATTTGGACACCTCTCAGGGATGCCCAGGGTGGGATTGTTGGGGTGGCTGTGCAGGGCCGGGGGTTGGACTGATGATCCCCGTGGGTCCCTCCCAGCTCAGGACATTCCAGGATTCTGCCATTCTGTGAGAACGAGGTAATGCTGGACAAGGAGCCTGTGGTGGGAATCTGGGGTGGCACTCACAGCTGAGGGCCCTGTGCTTCCCACTCTGTCCTCGCCCCTTCACACGGGAAAGCAGCAGCAAGGATCTCCCTTCGGCATCAGGGATTCCCACCAGCCTGTCCCTGCCTCCAGCTGCTCCTGGACCTGGAACTCTGAGCAGGGACAATGAGCAAGTTCAGAGTCAATGACACATCTTTCATCAGAGCGTGTGTTGGCCCTGAGCTGGTCTCAGCAGAGGTGGTGTCCAGGAGGGCCCAGAGCCATCATCAGCCACAGAACATGTGCTGGAGAGAGGGAAAAGGCAGTGGGGGGAAAAACCCAAGAGTTTCCTGCATTTCCTGATTAAATCCGGTCCTGGGTGTGAGATGGGAAGGTCTCTTGGGGCTTGGCCGAGTCACTTCTCAGTGGGCTGCTGGATTTCTTCCTCTGCGGCGCAGGGAAAACCAGGGCAGTCTGTAATCCTCAGGGTGGGGTGTCCAAGGTTTGTGTCTCCAGGACGCTCTGGAGGTGGGCAGGATGATCTGCACTGGGACATCGGCTGCTCCGGGTTATCCCTGAGCTCCAGCAGGAAGGAGATCCAGACTGGAGCCCTTCCAAGGTGTGAGGCCCCTCTCCAGGAGGCCCCTGGGCTCTCCAGGCAGTGCACAGCCCTCTGTCAGCCCATGTCACAGCCTGGCTCCAATCTGACCCCAAATCCCAGGAGCTCCCACCCAGCACAGAGCCAGCACGGGTGGCAGGTGCCCAGCCCGGCCTCCACACAGCAAGCAGGGTCTGGGCAGTCCCAGCCCTGAGCACAGGCGGGGAGATGAACTCACGGAGAGCAGCCCTGGGGAGAAGGACTTGGGGCTGTTGGTGGGTGAGAGGCTCAGCCTGCCCCAGCCGTGGGCACTGACCCCAGAAACCCCCCCTGTGCTGGGCTGAGCCCCCAGCGTGGGCAGCAGGGGANAGCGCTGGTTCCGCCCGGCCCCCCCACAGCCGGGAATGGTTTGTTCCGCCCCCCCGCAGCCGCGTTGGGCCGTCCCCGCCGCGCTGGCGCCCCCCTGCGGATGGCCGGGCGCACTCCCCCCCGGGGCGGAGGCAGTGGTACAGCCCGCCACGCCCCCCCGCTGCCCAATGGCCCGGCCCTTCCCCCCCTCACGCTCAGCGCGATGGGCCGGTCCGGCCGCTCCGCGCACAGGGGACGGAGCGGTCCACTCGCGTCCCGGGGGGGGGGGGGGGGGGGGCGGCGG
>VXAD01012866.1:95521-106591 GCA_013399195.1 Dicrurus megarhynchus
GCGCTGCCCGTCTCGGCCCATCACTGCCCAGCACTCCCCGTCAGTGCCCATCGCTGCCCCATCGCTGCCCCATCGCTGCCCATCACTGCCCCAGTGCTTCATCACTGCCCCATCGCTGCCCATCACTGCCCCATCGCTGCCCAGCACTGCCCATCACTGCCCCATCGCTGCCCCATTGCTGCCCATCACTGTCCCATCAGTGCCCATCTCTGCCCCATCCCTGCCCCACAGCTGCTCCACTGTCACCCTCTACAGTGTCCCACCACTGTCCCATCACTGCCCAGTGCCTTCCCCATCCCAACCCCGCTGCTGCTCCACACGTGTGGGCAGGGGGGCAGGAAAACCACCCCAAAACGCCCACCCAGCCACGCACCACCACCCCTGTGCCCCCCGGGGTGTTCCCGGCCGTCCTCCCACGCGCGTGGGGCCGCTGTGGCACGGCCGGCGCTAAGCCAGTGACTCTTAATACACCGGCCCGGCGTTATTAGTTCAGCTCCCAAGGCATTTCCCGCAGTAATTGCACTGATCTGCCAGGGATTATGCGCTGCCACTGTAACGATGGATGATGTTTTAATTTGAGCTGGGCATCTCCGGGGAGGGCAGGGCAGGACCGAGACCCCCCGAGCGCTGGGGAGGACGCAGAGCCCTTTCAGAGTCCCGGTATGGGGTGAAGGGCCCGCTCAGGGGTGTTTTAGGGTGAGGGGCAGCCAGAACCTGGACCCCGCTGGTCCATCAAGCGATGCCCTGGCTTGGAGCTGAGCCAGCTCTACAACAGGGACACCAGCGATCCCGACTGGATGGGTTTCAGCTTCCCCAGCTCCCAAATCGCTGCTGGGGCCTGAATGACCAGTTCCTGCCCACCGGGGGCTGCTCCCGGCCTCATCCTGCCAGGAGGGAAACCCACGGGAAACAGGGCTTTTGCCTCCTCCCCTGCGAAGACAGCAGAGAAACTCCCTCCTCAACGTTACCTTTAAAAATGACCCCCACCCCGCGCTGTTCCTTCTGGTAAAGCGGCAATTAATCACGGCGAGGATGGGATAGATTTGTAATCAGCTCCCCCCTCCCACCGCCCCCATTTCGCAGCCCTGGGTGTTTTTCCTGCCCCCCGCCCCATTCCGTGTGGGGATGGGGCCAGCGCAGCCCATTGATCCTGCCCGGTCGATTTTATTGAAACTCCCACGAGTGGCTTTAACTGCGTGTTGGATATTGCTGGCACATCACTTTGATGGCGACGTGACCGGCGGGAGCTCGCGGGCAGGTTTGCAGGGAAGGCTGCGGGAAGGGGGGATTCACCCCGGAGGAGCTGCCCTATTCCCTGCCCTATTCCCTGCCCTATTCCCCGGGCGGGAGCTGCCCGTCCCCAGGGCTTCCCCCCGGAGGTGGGACGGTGGGATGTGACAGCACAGCTCGGGGAAGGGGCTTAGGGGAGGTTAAAGGGAATGGTTTCTCTTGGAAAGTGGCTGGGAAAGGGGTTGGGGGGTAAAATGGGAGAGGGAAAGGAGGAGAGAGTGAAAGGGGGGAGAGGGAAAAAGAGAGAAGAGAGAAATGAGGCAAGAGGAAAGAGAATGGAGTGAAGGAAGGGAGAGAAAAGGAAGAAGACAAAAAGGAGGAGGAGATGCAGAAGAAGAAGGGAAAAGGGAAGGAAAAATAAATAAGAAAAAAGATAAAAAGAAATATAAGGAAAAGAAAAAGATAGGAAAAGGAGAAAGGGAAAAGAAAAAGGAAAAAGAAAAAGGGAAACAAATGAAAAGGGAAAAGGAAAGAAAGAGGGGAGAAAAGGGGGGAAAAAGAGAAGGTAAAGAAAAAAGCAAAAAGGTAAAAGGAACGGAAAACAAGGAGGAGGAAGAGCAAAGGGAGGCGAGGAGGGAGCGAGGGGACCCGCTGGGTGTCACAGCTCTGCCCAAGCCCAACGCCCAGCAGCCCCTTTGTTCCCCACCTCCCGTCCCCATCCATCGCTGCCTCTTTTCTCCTGCTCTTGCACAACAGGAGACGCTCCCGGGGGGCTCTGCCAGGTGACAGTGACACTGCCGGGGGGCTGCCCCCTCCCACCAGCAGCACCCCCGGGGTACCCGGGCTGGGCTCCAGAAGCACCGGAATGAATCCATCACCCAGAGGAAGCACAAACTCTCCACAAACACCCTGAAAAAGTGCTGGGGTACGAGGCTGAGGGGGGAAACTGAGCCCCCCGATGCCCTAAATGTCCCCCCAAGGTCCCTTTTTCGGGGGGTTACGGTGCTGTGATAGACCCCCGAGGATGAAGAATCTGGCTCACCCCCACATACCCACAGTGGTGCAACCACAGTGACAAAAAGCAGAGCAAATAAACATCTGGGTTTTCCTTGGAGCTGTTGAAGGCAGAGGAATCACCAGTTTGGGGTGGAAAAGGCTGTTATGGTTTTGGGGAGATGCTTTCAGACTTTCTCCAGGAAAAGCGAGCCGGTTTGGAATCATCTTTTCTCAAAGAAATGCCCTGATTTTGATGATTTATATTTCAATTTCTCTTTTTCTGGCTGCCCGTGTGCGTGTGGGCAAGTGAGCGAGTGGCTTTGGGTGGTCCAGCGGGAATCCAGTAGAGGAGCTCCCTTGGGAATACCAGGGTAGGGATTCACTGCCTTTGCACTTGAGAAATGTCACCAAAATCCTGCAGTTTGGCCCCAAAAAGAGGATTAATGTCAGGCATTGATCCAGGGATCCATTTCCAGAGGCCTTGGCGTGACTTCAAAGCCTGGCAGGGCAGTGTCACCATCCCACCTCCCCCTGTGAGTTGGGGGGCAGATGGGGAAGGGACCCCCCCATTCTGGGAAGGCTTTGGAAGCACAAACCACCTTGGCATCATCGAGCATCCCATTCCAGCCAGCCTGGGCCAGGTGCTGCTCCATCCACAGAGGAAAACCCAGCGGGATCCATCCCCCACCCCGGGCTGGAATTTATCCAGGGGGTGCCACGTCAGGGCAAACAAGGAAAATGGGGAAAAATGCAGAGTAGGGCCAGATCTGTGGAAAAATTGCAGGGATGGGATGCTGCCACTGCGTTCCTCAGCCCTCTGCCGGGGTCTGCACTGCTCCGCAGTGGGAGCAGCTTCCCCGGAGCCGCTGAGATCTCTGTCAGCCCCTGATGCTATCGCCCGTCAGCAGCTCCCGGTGCATTTGCAATTTTATCCCTAATGGAGAGACTTCGCTCATTACCTGCTCGTTATCGGCCGGGAGGAGCGTGACTCCCTCAGAGGGGCCTCATCTCCCGGCTGAAAGGCTCCGTGGCATCGCCGAGTTCCCCGGATTTGATAACCCGGCGCTGCCAGGGCTCTGCCCCAAGATGCCAAAGCACCCCCATCCCCACTGCTTCCCGGGGAAACTGAGGCACGAGGCGGGCGGTGGATGCTCGGCCTCTCAGTCCATGGCCACGTCACAGCTGGTGTCGCTTCCACGTGGTGGCACTTGGCGTGGGGAGGCTTTGGGACATTTCCAGTGGCCCAAGCCAACCTTGCCATGGCCCTTGGCTTCCCCAGACTGTGCCCTGCCCGTGCTGGGCACCGCTGTGGGCGCTCCTTGGGGACACCATCACCTCTGAGGATCGCTGTGGCCCGAGGTGTTTGCCCTGCTGTTGGTCCATTCGGGGGGTTTATAGGGTCCCTGACGGGCAAACCTGACGCGTTGGGCTCCTGGCGGTGCCCTCAGAGCTGTGCCACACACCGAGCCCCCTCAGCACACCCAGCCCTGCCAGCCCCAGTGTTTAGGGCTCGCTGGATTCATTCCTACAGCAGGAGAGCTCTGATCTCCTCCAGCCTGGATGGGAGACCAGCAGCTCCCCTTGTTCATCGTCCTGCCGAGCCCCGAGCTCAGCACAGCAGGGTTGGTACCCCTGGCCGTGGCAGCAGCAGAAAAAGCTGCAATTTGCTCTTCCCTCTTTTTTTTTTTTGTCCAGATGTTGGGATTTTCCTCTCTCCTCCGCAAGCAAGGGGAATACAGCCAGCCCCAGCCTTCCCACAGCAGCTCCTGCTTTCCCCTCCTGCTCCGTATGGAGATTTTCCATCTCCTTCTCCCAGGCTGGGCAGAGCTGAGCCACCCTCAGCCTACCAGGGGTGACGAGGTTTCCCAGATCCCAAAGTGAAGACGACCAACACAAGGAACACGAGCAACCTGCAGCCCTGCCCACCTCAGCCCGCCATCCCTGCATCCCACCCGTGTGGGGCTGTGGGCAAAGCATTGACTTCACCACCCGTGAAACACCTCGAACCCCAACTTCTCCAGCCATAAAACACCCTGAACCCCACGGAATGCCTCTGAAATCGCTTCTGAACCTCCTCTCCTTGCGCTGCAGAAACCACCAGTGTTTAGAGCAGTGGTGCAGATGCATAATGCAATATATATATATATATATATGTGTGTGTGTGTGTGTATATATATTTAAAGGTATGCTAAGATTGAGTTATTAAGGTCATTATTGAAATCTTACCCATGCCCATACAAACATCTCTCAAATTTAATATTGGGTCTTTATTTTTTAAACACCCTGGTCTCTCCTTCCAGCACCAGCGAATCCACGCTGCCTTTTTCCTTCGCTATTTTTTAACAACCCCAAATGTTTTAAAAATCCATTTCTCCCGTCCAAGCCCGACTTGGTTTACATCCTGCTGGATACGGAGATCTCCCTGTATCATTCGAGGTATTAACGAGATTTTTGAATTTCCATTAAATCAGCAAATTTTGCCGCTCCATGGCCCCGGTCCTGCATGGAGCCAGGATTAAACACACTCGGCTGCCAAAAGCTGCTGCTCGCCAGCACCTGCCTGACCCAGTGCCTCCCTGCATCACTCCCATCGCTTCTGGATGAGGATGGATGGGCTGGAGGGGAAAATTTTGGCTTCCAACTTTCCCATTTGGGGCCAGTTTTCAAAAGCAGGGGCTGGCCCCAACCTCTCTGCGCTGCCCTTGGTGCTGTGCGGGAGTAGGGCCACGGCCAAGTGCACATCCCAGGTGGATGAGACCATATCCCAGGTTGATGGGACACATCCCGGGTTGATGGGACACCTCCTGGGTTAATGGGACGCATCCTGGGTTCCTTTAAGCCTCAGCTTCATGTTAAACTGCAGGAATTCAGACATCTCAGCTCAAATCCAAAAAAGAACCCATGGCCAGAGCCATGCGGGGAATGTGGATATGGGGTGAGGGCAGATCAAAGCTGCCCACTGCCTCCATTCCTACTCAGGGTGCCGACCTCCCTGTGCCTGACCCTTTCCAAAAACCTCAGGGAACCTCAGGAGACTCTTCCTCCCCAGCAGCGAGGTGCTGGGGCTGGGAGGTGACGGGTCCAGCTCTGTCCCAGCCAGGGAGGCAGCAGTTCCCACAGGGAGCACGTCCTGTCCTAAGGCAGCAGCGCCCCAAATTGCACCCCCAGGTCCGGAGCAGGAGCACAGTTGGATTTCCACATCCCCACCAAGCTGCCAAGCCTCAGTTCGTTCAAACCAGGCTCTGATGGAGCTTATTTCATTTTAAATCTTATTTTCGTGTTTCCAGTCAGCCATCGCCACCCTGCTCCAAGCCCGCGACAGCCACACCAGGAGCCGCCTGTGCCGGGAGGTTTCTGCGGGGATTTGTGTTCCCGTTACACCCAGGTGATGCCCAGGGCAAGGCAGGACATTCCCTAGGCAGGAAAACAGGAGCCTGGGCCCTGCCTCTGGTCTTCTTCTGCCTTCACCATCCCTCTGCCTCCTCTGCTTTTTTGGCACCAAGGAAGCTGGGCAGAAAACGCAGCGATGGGAGCACAGAGCTTCCTCCCCAGCTCCTCAGTGGGGCACGGCTGCTCCTCCAGAGCCACAGGCTCCCCGGCCCTGCATCTGCCTCTGAGCAGAATGAGAAAATATTGGATTTGTTTTGTGAAGGGAAGAAAAAAAAAAAAAGAAAAGAAAAAAAAATCCAATATTCTGTCTGCGATCCCAGACTCCGTGCCTGGTTATGGCAGGAAAATGCTGTAAATCTCCCCTTTCCCCACCAGCTGGGAGAGAAAAACCCATTTTCTTTTAATATTCTTATTTTTCTCCTGGTCTAAGCCCCATCATTTTGCAGTCAGCTCTGCAATCTCTTTGTTGACCAGGGCTTAAACCTGCTCTCCCGGCTCCCCCGACCCCGGGAAGTCGCCTCGCACACCCTTCCCAGCAGCTCCCAGGCAGCGGCAATGAGATTTTAATAGATGTATTTTCAAATTAGTTCTGGGCCTTTCAAGACTTATCAGTTAAATGAGGTTTTTCAAATTGATTCAAAGGTCACTCCGAGAGTTTTCTCTTCTCTGTTATCTCTCCCTTATGGTTTCAGTGGCGATTGACAGGACAAGGAAAAAAATTATCACCCCCGTGTTGTACACCCAGAAAAAGATAAACCCAACAAAAACCCACCCAAAATGTGAACCGCCCCCCCCCCAAAAAAAAAAATGGAGGCAGCAAGAAAAGCTCCAGGTGCGGCCCCCGGGGCTGGGGCGATGTGCAGAGCCCGTGGGGGATTTGGAGAGCAGCGTTTGGGGAAACAGAACCCCGCGGACGCGAGTGGGTGGCAGCCGGCACCCCGCGGAGAGGGGAGGTTGTTTCCTGCGGGGTGGGGGGAAGGAACCCCATTTAATGTTTAACCTGCGGGAGGTTTATTGGCCCCTTCTGACGCGCAGATTGGGAGCAAACAGAAAAACAGCCGCGGGCGGAGCGAGGCGGGCCCGCCGCGCTGATAAGGCGGCGGCGGGGGGCGGGGCGCGGTGCGGGGCGCGGGTGCGGAGCACGGAGGGTGCGGGGAGGTGCGGGGCACGGAGTTCAGGCAGTGGGAGACACGAGGAGCTGCGGGACACGGTGCAGGGTGAGGAGCGGAGCGCGCAGCGGCCGCCCCCGCGCAGCCGGGCACGCCGGCCGTGGCTGCTCCGTGCGGGCTGCTCCGCACCGGCGGAGAAAGTCGCCTCTTATTCATGGAATCCCAGAACGGGTTGGATCGGAAGGGATCTTAAAGTTCATCTCGTTCCAACTCTATTAACGTGCTAAAAAAATATATATAGCAAGATAAAATAGTAATTTAAGAAAAAAAAAAAAAAATCAAGAAATTCAAGTTTAAAAAAAAATACAGTCCAAACTAAACCAAAACAAAAACCCCCACTTTTTTTTTTTTTTTTTTTTTTTTTTTTTTTCCTTTTCTTTTTCCCAACGGAGACAAAGCTTTGCCACCTTTTCCGAATCTTTCTCTGACTCCCGGCGTGGGCAGCTCTCCCGGGCCGGGAGGACCCGCTGGGAGCCGGGACCCTCAAACTCTCGTTTTCGCCCCTTTTACGGCGACAAAACCCATTCGCTCCCGGACCTCCAAAGCTCCCCGCGGCTGCGGCGCCTTTTCCCTGTCGCCTGCGGCCACGCGCGGATCGAAAGCAGCGAAACCGTCCGCGGTTTTCCGCCGCTCTCCCGGGCCGGAGCCGGGCCGGGGTCGGGGTCCGGAGCCGGGGTCGCCCGGAGCCGCCCCAGTGCCCGGTGGCCGCGGGCCGGGAGGAGCCGTCGTTGGGCCAAAGTCGTTTGAAAGAGGCTGAAATTAAAACAAAACTCGTGAAAAAAAAAATTAAAATATATATATATTTCCCGAGGTTTTATTCAGCGCCATCTTGTTCCTTTTTCTAGCAGGTCTGTGTATTAATTCGCGGTATTAATTAGTGATATTAATTATTGGTGTTGTCAAAGCTCTCGGGAATTTGTTTTGGCCGAGCCCCGCCGTCGTGCTCGCAGTTTCGGGGTGGTTTGGGGGTTTGTGTTGAATAACGACGGTTCGTGCTGCGGTGGAGATATGTTCGGGGAAAGAATTCATTGGAGAAGAGGAAGAATTTAAAAAGAAAGGAAAAGAAAGGAAGAAAGGAAAATAAAGGAAAAAAGGAGAAAGGAAGAAAGGAAAATAAAGGAAAAAAGGAAGGAAAAAAATAAGGAAAGCAAAAAGAAGAGGGAGAAAGAAAGAAGAGAAAGAAAGAAAAAGAAAGAAAGAGAAAGAAAGAGAAAGAAAGAGAAAGAAAGAGAACCAAACATAACGAACAAAAACAATTTAAAACAAAAAAAATAAAATGGAGAACGAAAAAACGGGGGTGGGAGTGAGGGGTGGAAGTGCTAATGGAAAAATAAAAAGAAAGGTGGGAGAGGGAAAAGGAGGAGAGAATGTAAAAGCAGGAGGAACTGCCCGGCTCCGGGGCTGCCCAGGCCCCCGGCCCCTCCGGGCCAGCCGTACCCCACCCGCGGGGTGAATTCCACGCACAGCCGCGGGGAAAACCACGGGAGGAAGCATCCCCCGAGCGCCCCTTCGAGTTGAGGATGAAGGACGACGGCGAGCGGGGAGCGCCGTGTCGCGAAAGGGACACAACGGTGTTGTCGCCCTCCCGAGAAAGATTCACGAGCGGATTTCCTGGTCCTGAGCGCCGGAATAAATCCGTGGCGGGGAGGGGGTTCCCACGGCGGGGGCGCTGGGATGGGAGCGCACCCACGGCCACGCGGGGTTGGAGGGCACCCAGGGACACGCGGGGTGGGAAAGCACCCACTGCCCTCCGCGGACACGCGGGGGTGGCAGCGCAGGAGCCCGCCCGCTCCCCGCATCGTCCCGCGGGGAAGAAGCCGATGCCTTTTCGGCCCCCAGGGCACGAGGGACCGGGGTTTAGCGGGTGGGGGGGTCAGACCCGTGCGGGGACCCCCAAAAGTGCCACAGCGGGAGCTCTCCGACACCCACGGGCCCTCTCAGGCCTCGTGGGGTGGTCACGAAGTTTGCGGAGATGAACCTGGAGCGGGCCCGAAGGTCTGCGGCCGCGACTTGGGGTCGCAGAGATGAATGGCCCGAGGGGACGGGCTGGGCACCGCCAGCTGCTGCCCAGATGTTTCTCCGTGGGACCCCTCCTCTTTTGTGGAGCTCCTTGGGGCGAGCGGGGCCGGAGGGAGCCCGGGGCGGCGGGAGCTGCAGTCCCCTCGTCTCCCAGCTGAATAATTAATGGTTCATCTGCGGAGGGGGCGGCGAGATGGGGGGAACTGGGGTGGAAAGAGGAGAAAAGCGGCGGGTGCCATTTCTAGGGGCCCGGCGTGGTCATCGATCCGCGACTCACTGACTCGGACTAATCCATCAGATGGACTCCTGCGGCCGGGCGGCCCCGGACCGGGACCGGGACCAGGACCAGGACCAGGATCAAAAATAGGAACAAAAAAAAAAAGAATAGGAATAAGAATAGCTCCGGGACCAGAACCAGGACCAAGACCAGGAATAGGACCAGAAATAGGAATAGAAATAGGAGTAGGAATAGAAGCAGGACCAGAACAAGGAATAGGACCAGAAAGAGAAATAGGAATAGAACCAGGACAGGACCAGGAATAGGATCAGAACCAGTACCAGTCCTTGCCCCGGCCGTGACCCACGTCGAACACTTTTTTTTTCCGTTTACCGGGAAGGAAAAATTCCGCTCGCTTCCCAGGTCCCTTCCCTGCTTGCCGGGGGGCGAAGGTTGCAATCATCCGGACCCCTCCAGGCCCCTAGCGCGGGGCAGCCTGAAAGAACGAGCGGACTCAACCCGAGGCCTCGGGCTGGGCCGGGCTGGGGATTCACCTGCATCGATCGGGGGGCTCGGGTCCGGCCCCCCCCAGCGCGACCCTTTCCCCCAGACGCCGCTGCTCGGGGCAGCCGGGCCGGGGCTGAGCCCGAGGGGCTGGGACGGACCCCACGGCCGGGCCCGGGAGGGCGAGAGGGTGGCAGGAGCGAAACGAAAGCGGGACCCAGCGGGGCTCGGGGCCGGGAACAAAGCGGCAGGACCGGGGGGGCAGCTCGGCCGAGCCCCTCCGCGAGCGGCGTGGGGCAGCCCGGACCTGCGTGGGGAGCGAGGTGCGACACGGGTGGATTCGTGACCGGAGGTCGGGTTGGTGGTCAGTGGTTTTTTTTTCCTGCTTTCACAGAGAGCAAATGAACAAACCCCGTTCCCAGGAAATCTAGGGGGTTAATTCCCGTAAATAATGGGGACATGGCGGCCCTGGCGCCGGGGGAAGCGGCGCCGGGGAAGAAAAATCATTTTGGGGAGAATAAACCTCCCATGGCGGCGAGAGGAGCAAAGAGGTGACAGCAGGGACAGGGACCCTCCGAGGCGGTTCGGGGACAGGGATCCCTGGCCCGGGCCGGGGACAAGGACCTCTCGAGGCGGGCCGAGAACAGGGTTCCCCCTGAGCGTCCCCCGGCTGCGGCCGCCTTTTTATCATCGCCATCACGGTTAATTTTAATTATTATTACTATTATTATTTTTGAATTATTAATTATTATTTCCAATTCTGGCGAGGCAAAAGCCCAAGCCCGCTGCTCAATTAGCCCCAACAACGGGGGCATTAAACGGCCGATCGCGGCAGTGTTTAAATCTTTATTTACCAGAACCTTGTAAAGCCAGGAACAATTTGCATTCTATTAACTGCTTTTCAATAGGGCATCGACTGGAACTAAAAGATGCCACTACCCTGCCCTAATTAAAGAGCAACTGAATTACACTAAATACATATGAACGCTGCTCTTCCCCATAAATAACGGCGGGTCCTCGTCGCTGGCTTTGCCCGTCCCCACGGGGAGCTCGGATTTCTTAAAAAATAAATTAAAAATCACTAACGCGTGTTTTCTCCGCCACGGCTCGGCCCCGCGGAGCCAAGAGCTCCGGTCGTTTCCGGGGGGAGCGGCTCTGTGCCCGGGCTGGCGGGGAGCACCGGGCACGTCCCCTCTCGCCGCTGTTCCCCCTGTCCTACCCTCCGGCCCTTTCCCCCGCGACCCCCACCCACCCTCGGCACAGAAACCCCGCGTTTCTCCAGCAAAGCCTCGGCCCAGCGCCGGCCCGACCCCGCGGGGAACGGCGCTGCGGGACCTCAACCCAACTGGGAACCGGAGACACGGGGCAGGCGGGGNGGGTCGGTAACACCCGCCCGAGCCCGGCCCCAGTTCGCGATGGCAACCCCGGAACCCCCAAGGGTTCGCAGCACCCCCTGACCCACCCGCCCGGAGGTGCGGGGCGGGCGGCCCGAGCCGAGCCGAGCCGAGCCGTGCCGTGTCCTACCTGGCAGTCTGAGCGCCGACA
>VXAD01012866.1:113464-132312 GCA_013399195.1 Dicrurus megarhynchus
GGGCACTTTGAGGGCGGGCCGTGGCTCTTTTCGATGTAACCCCTGCAGGTTTTCCCCGAACGAAGCGGCCCCGCGGAGCTGCGGCGCATCCCGGGCCGGGGCCGGGAGCCCCCGGCGTTCCGCCCCCACCTCGGCCGGGGACCGGGGCCCGGGTCCCTCCCGCCGCCCCCGCCCCGCGAACACCACCGGGAGTCTCCGGGAGCCTCTTTCAGCCGCAATTTGTTTTCAAAAGTTCCCCGCAGAGCAGCACTGAACTTTACACCCTGGCAGCGGCACGGAGGGGGCTCGACCCTGTCAGAGCTTTCGGGGTAAAAGCATTGAAAAATCCCTGGGATTTTGCCCAGCTGCGAGATATAAAAATTATACAATCGAATTTTTATTTTAATTTTTTTTTCTAATTTTTCCCCTCCCTCCCGTTGTCTCTCCGCCTTTCCCCGGTCAGGCCCGGCCATCCCCGAGTCGGGTTGGGGTGCGGGTGTCCCAAAGTGGGACACATGCAACGAGTCTACCCGTGCTCTACGGGACGGGACCGCGGGGGTCCCCCAGACCCCCGAAATGTCCTTGTTCCCCCTGCTCTGCCTTCTGCCACTTTTTGCTCCTTCTGCAGTTTGGGGACCTTCAAACCGGCGTCTCTGAGCGCCCCAAAAGCTCTCTGAGGTTTCGGGGGGTTGGAGGCAGGAGCCGGGGCGGGGCCGGGGCCGGTAAAACCTTGAGGGAACGGGAGGAACCGGGTGCTTTCTGCCGCGCCGTACCCACAGCACGCGCGCCAGATGCAGTTATTTTATATACAATATAGATAATCTATAGTATATATGTCTTATACATAATATATGTACAAAGCGAGAGGATTTATTTTACATAAATACCATTTTTAAAATACATTCTATATATTTCTAATTTTTCCCCTCTGTTTCTCTGTTTCCCGCAGTTATTTTCCTGCCTCTTCAGGCTCCTTCACCTGACTCGGGAGAAGCCGTCTCTGCTTTTTCGCTAAGATCCCGGCTTTGGACACTTTTCTCCCCGCTCCCGACGGCAGAGGGAAGGCAGGGCCTTGTGCGATCTGCAGAGCGGCCCGGGGAGGGGGAGCGGGCCCGGCCCCCCGGTCCCGGCGGCTCAGCCCCGCAACAGGTACCGGGGTACCCCGGCCCGGGGCTGCGGGGACCGGCCCATCCTGCGGGAAGAGCCGTGGGAGGCAGGGGTGGGGGCAGGAAGGGCTGGGGTGAGGGAAAATGGGAAATGAAGCTGGAATGGAGACAGGCAGGGACAGAGACCCTGATGGGGGTGAGGGAAAATGGGAAAGGAGACGGGGAAGGGACGAGGCAAGGATGGTGACACGGCAGGGAGGGGGATGAGGAAAATGGGAAATGATGCAGGGATGATGACAAGGCAGCGATGGGGATGAGAAAGGGAAGGGGACGAGGCAGGGATAGAGACAAGGCAGGGATGGGGGTGAGGGAAAGCAGAAACTGAAGCAATCAGCGGGGATGAGGCAGGGACAAGGCAGGGACCTGCCCACCCCCAGCCACAGCAAGCAGCTGCCCTGGGGCACAGGCAGGGAGTCCCTGCAGGTTGGGATGCCCGGGCCTGCCCCTCGCCCACCCGGGCTTGCTTGGGACACGCAGCGCTGGTCAGCGCAATAATCCCGGGTGGCTCAGAGCCAGCCGGGGCTGCTCCACACGCGCGGAGCAGCCACAGCCGGCACCACCGCACAGACCCGCCCCGGGGAACGTGCATCCGCTGCCCCCGAACCCACCCCTCCTACCCAACCCGACCGCCTCCCCGCGCACAAAGCCAGCCCCGTGGCAGGGCCCCCCCGTGGCAGATGCCACCCAAGCCCCAGCCCGGCTGGGGCACGAGGTGCTGGCACCCCTTTCCCCGTGACCTCCCCTCTCCCGCGGCAGTAATTGCTGCTGTATTTATCCAAACTGGGAGGGGGTGCCAGAGAAAGACTTCGAAGAGTAATTTTCCGGGAATTCTCCTCGGTGTAATTGTCTTGATAATAAATCCAGACGCTTAGCCTGTGTATGAATTGCTTTTTACCATTTTCATTTATTATTGAACACAGTGGGGAGAGGGGGAAAACGCAACAGGGCTCTTTCTTGTGAGAGAGAAGGGGAGAAGGGGCTGAGGAGACGATTTCTCTGCAGATCCGGGAAACCTGGATGTGTTCATCATCCTGCTCTCTGGTTTGCCGGGTTTTTTCTCCCCTTAATACTTAACCCATTTCCCCACCCCCCACTTTTTTTGGGGGTTATTGAAAACTAATTAAATAGCCCGTTAGCTAACACGTTAAATTAAGATCCACTCTTGGATTTAATGATGTCTCCGGAAGAATTGACAGAAATGTGAAGACAGACTGTCAATAGATTCCTTCCCCTGGTTACAGTGTATAAATGTGATTAAAACAGATCTCCAAGAAGGGTGTCCTGCCTCACAGGGGTGGAGCCAGCGGGGCACCTGTGCAGCTCTGGAAAGAAACATCTCCTGGAGTGGGTGCTGAGTGGGGAGATGGATGGCAGGACAAGATTGCTGCTCCCTGGAGGATGAGAAACCACCCCGAGCCATGATTTGGGCTGGAGGGAGACCCTGGAAAAGGCTCTGGGGAAGGGGGGAGCATCTCACAGACATCCCCAGGCTGTGCAGTGCGGCACCGAGCGATGCAGCCAGAGCTGCTCCTTCCTCCCCGGCCCTCGGAGCGCTCCGGGGCAGCCTTGTGCCACGAGGACGGACGCAAAGCTGAGCCCAGCCGTGCAAACAGCCGGCGTGGCGAGCACACACCCATGGCTTTCTGCCTAAGCTCTCAGGTAAAGGTTACCTTAGCATCCAGGCTGGAAAAAATCAATGGCTGATACAGCATGAGACTCAGAGAGACAACATACATCTATCACTTAGGGATTCGATGGGCTTAGAATAGTCTTGTCAACAAATGATTGTTTAAACAGAATATCTCAACTGTTTATGGCACCCTTAATCCATACATCTGAGCACCACTGGAACATGTCGGGAGCATGGATTGCTCTGTGGAAACCTCTGTTGTTAGGTCCGGGGCTGCAGAACACTTAAGCATGTGCTTAAGTCTCTTAGACTTCAAATTAATCATGTACTTAACTGTTTTGCAAGGCCAGGCCTGGCCTAAGAACAGGGAAATACCTGTCATTATGTTAATGGATGAAGTTTTTGTTTCCTGCTCTTCATTTGTAAAGGGCTGTGCACACACGCGTGCGCTGGACACGGAGGCTCCCGGCTGATTTATCCGGTGTGCAAACAGAGCCCGTGTCACCCGGCTTTCCACAGCTCTTCCCTCTCCCCTGGGCTCTGGAGTCCTCGATGTGGCATTTCAGGGAGGCCTCGGGTCAGTGGAAAGGGGGGTGGTGGGTGAAACCCCCCCCAGGGGCTGTGAGTTCAGTGGTGAGGAGAGGAGCAGATGGAGAGGGCTGCAAAAAAGGCTGCGGAAGAGTGGAGAGGAAAAAGAGGCTGGAAAAGCACCACAGACCTGGAGCAACAGCGACGATGTCCGCAGGGACCCGAGCAGGGAAGTGCCAGATCCAAGCACCCTGGAGATCTTCTGCGGAGACCTGCAGCCCCCCCAGAGCCCCCAGCTCTGCGACACACCCGGAGCAGAGGCAACTGCTGAGGATACGCTGTCCCAGGGCCCCTTGGGGGCTCGGCTGTGACCTGGGGAGCCCAGGGAAGTGGTGGAGCCACTGTCCCTGGAAGTGTTCAAAAAAACCGTGCAGGTGTGCTCAGGGCCGTGGTTTAGCGGTGCCAGGGCTGGGTTAATGGTTGGACTCAACGATCTCAGAGAGCTCAGGAAATGCCAGCATTGCCATTCCCTCCCTGCATCCACGGCCTGTCCAGCCTGGCCCGGGGGTCTCCTGGGCAGGGGGGATCTCTGGCCGTGGGCTCTGCTTCTCAACACCTGTCTCACATTAATCACACAACAAACTCAAGCACGCTGGGAAGGTGAAGCTTCTGTTTCCTCCCCCAAGCTTCCGAGTGAGTTTGAAAAGGGTGTCTCAGGTGTTCAAGGGCTTTGCAAGGCACCAGGAGCTTTTAGAAACAGGAGCTGAAGAACAAAACCTGCAATGTTTCTCCTAAAAATGTAGAATGAATTTTCTTTCCCGCAGAACTAAAAATCTCACATTGTCAAGGGTCTCTCTCTCCTTCCCACCTGCGGCCCTCCTCTTCCTCTCTCTCCATGATGTTCTCAGAGAATTCCAGAGCGGTTTGGGTTGGAAGGGACCTTAAAGTGCCACCCCTGCCATGGGCAGGGACACCTCCCACTGTCCCAGGCTGCTCCAAGCCCCATCCAGCCTGGCCTTGGGCACTGCCAGGGATCCAGGGGCAGCCACAGCTGCTCTGGGCACCCTGTGCCAGGGCCTCCCCACCCTCCCAGGGAACAATTCCTTCCCAAGATCCCATCTATCCCTGCTCTCTGGCAGTGGGAGGCCATTCCCTGTGTCCTGTCCCTCCAGCCCTTGTCCCCAGTCCCTCTCCAGCTCTCCTGGAGCCCCTTTAGGCCCTGCAAGGGGCTCTGAGCTCTCCCTGGAGCCTTCTCTCCCCCAGCTGAACACCCCCAGCTGTTAAAGCCAAGCCCCTGGTTAGTGCCTCACGCCTGAAGGGTCTCACTGGAGGGCACTGGGGTAATTCTGTCCCAAGGTTTCACCTCCGACTCTTCCTACAAATTCCGTGTTCCAAGCTCAAACCCAGCAGCAACTTCCTGAGCCCATGGAGAGCTTCACTCCCCCTCTGGAAGGTGTGGATGGAAGTCTGGGGGAGGCTGGGGCAGGGATGGCACAGTCCTGCCCACTGTGGGGACACCACAAAGGATCTGAGCTGGGGATCAAGCCCAGCCCCAGCACCCTGGAATCCAGGAGCTGCTGGGGCTGTTCAGACCCAGAGAGCTGGGAAAAGGTGGTTGTGAGCGCTGAGGAGCATCCACCCTGCCTGGATGCTGCGGCTGAGGACGAACCCTGAAGGTTTCCGTGGCAGGGAGGACCAGGAATATTTTCCCGAGACGCCGCTCAGCTCTCGGGGCCAGCGCAGAGCTTGTCAGATATCGAGCAGGGCCGTCAATGCTGCAGCTCTAAGTGAAAGCAGAAATCAGTTAATGGTCTTGCCGAGCCCTGCTCTGGGCGTGGGGAGTCCTCGCAGAACCCAGGGCGGGTGATGTGTGAGGGGCTGCTTGGTAAGGTGATCATTCCACAGCCATCACCATGTGTATAGAACAGAATATCCCAAAAACCCCAGTGGGAAGAGGGAAATCACTGCCCTGACTCGAGGAAGTGCTGCTATTCATCAGAGCCTGTAAGTACCTGCTTAAACCCCCTGGGAATTTGGAGAGGGGGTTTGGGATCTGACAGGATCCTCCTTCTGTAAGGATTTATGGGAATTTTAATGCCAACATTTAGGGGGAAAAAAAAGCAAGGAATTGAAAAAAGAAATCCCAACCATTACAGGCATTGTCAGTCAAGGCAGGGGGTTCTGACAGGCTTTAGAGTAGCAGCTAAATTTAAGTTCGGGCGGTTTTTCAAATTTCCTTTTAGTGTAAATTAATCATGATTTTAAAACAAAAATAAAATCATACAGGGCTGGAAGAGGAAAATGATTCCTTTGGAAATGCTGAAGTGGGATAATCTGGTGACTCCTGCTCTTTTCACATGGCCAACAAAATGTTTGACAAGGGAGGTTTCAGGGAGCAGTGGCTCCTTTGGAAGAAGAATTTCTTTTGATAAAGCGACATTTTTCTGGTTTTCCAAACTTTTGGAGTATCCCCGATCTCTGCTTGGTGTGGAAAGGCTCCAGATGCTCCCAGGGACAGAGCCCTGCATTGACAGGGCTCTCAACTTGTCCTCCAAGGTTTGTGTCCTGCCCTTCCTCCGGATGAAAAAAGTTAGTGTAGGACAAGAAAATTCCAGAAGGCAGCGGCAGAGGGGGAGAAAATTGCAGCAGCAGAGCCAGGATTCCACAGCAAAGGATTGGCTTCCTTTGGCCACCCTGAACGGGGAATTCAGCCCTACCTGCACCTGCCTTGGTCTGAGTTATGCTCAGCTCTTCTAGATGAAAAACTACTGGAATTTTTAATCTGCATTAAGATGATAATTTATCTTCCAGGATAATAATATATCTTTTAAAATAGGAGAATAATCTATCTCTAAAATGGGGTAATAACCCACATGTCCTCTGATGCTTCTTCCTCGGGCTGAAGGTCGAGTGAGGGCCCATAAAGCTGCCCACAGCGCTCAGGGGTTCGCATCAAAGCCGATCCAGGCGGATTTCTTGTCTCCATCACCAGCCAGAGTCCACTCAGCTGTGATGCAGGTCCTTGCTGACTCCCCTTTCCAGCAGGAAAAAGCTTCTCCACCCAGTTTGACCGGGAGCTGTTCCAATGCAGAGCCCCAGAGTCGAGACTTGAACCCCAAAATCAATCAAAGGGGTGACCCAGGGAACACCTGGCCCGGTGACAGTAGGGACGTGCCGGTGTTGGGGGATCCTGGGATTTACCCAAGTCAAAAAGGCTGTGCTGAGGGCTGAGGACTGGGATCAGAACTTCTCTGAGCCAGCTCTGAGCTCATGTTCTGGCTGGGGAGCATCTCTGGGAGTGAGTTACCTCTTGTAGGAGTGACCAAAGGGGTCGGGTTTGACGATCCCAGAGAAATGGGGCTTTTCCCAGCTTTGGTGGGAGCCCACCTGCACTTGTGGAAATGAGGCCACTTCCCACGGGTGCCTCCCAGGGGGAAACATCCACTTGGGAGCACTTGTGGTCCAGTATTGACCCCTCTGTCCTCTGGCCATGAGAGAGAATCACAAAACAAGGCTTGTGAAGCTCTGGTACGAAGGGTTTGGGCTCCAAATGCAGGGACTGCAGTAACGGACGCACACGAGGTGCCTCTGTCTGGAGCGGGATGGAGCGAGAGCAGCATCAATTCCTGCACAGCAAATGCTCTGCAGCACCTGGGAAAGCACCTCCCCACCCCGATCTGCACCTGACGAAGGAGCAGCAAAACCTGGGCACCGCTTTTAGGGTGAGCTGCAAAGACGACGCTGGTGGGGAGGCCATGGGAGCCAGAGCTCCGAGCCTCCCGTGGCCTGGATTTGCCTAATGAAGGGCTCTTTGGGAGGAGGGATGGACCTTGTCTACAAGCAAAATTGCAAGCCAAAATTGGTCTTATGTAGACACTCTTAAATCATTTTAAAGCAGGTTGGTATTGGTTTGTATAATTCGATTCCTTTACCAAAGCGAAGCGAAATCGATGCAAATGGGGTTTACATTGATCCCAGTACATCCGCACAAAGGTTTTGCCCCAGTTTAATGAAATCAGTTTAAAAAGACACCTTTAGCTAACCTGGCATAACTTTGTGTCCAGCCAAGGTGAGGGAGACGGGGAGAAGGGAGGACAGGAGTGCGATGTGCCCTAAAAAAGGGGTGGTGACGGGGCGCGTGCGGGCAGCGGAGCCCCGGTGCAGAGGCTGCGGTGGCGAGAAGTGATAAGGAATGGGTCAATAGAGTTTTCTCAAAGATTTTTTTTAAAGAAAGGTTAAATGTGAGGTGATATCGATTTCCCTTTTCTCCTCGTCCCTCCTCTCGCCACCCCCCCCAGCCCCTTCCCTTCCTCCCTGCCCTTTCCCCACCTCCCCGCCGCCCGGAGCCAGCCTTGGAGGAGGACTCGCAGCCCAAAGTGGCCAAGTGACCAGGGAGGACCACGGCACGGCCGCGGCGCTGGCCAATGGCCATCCCAAGGAGCCCCCGTTGCTTAGCAACCCGCGGCGGAGAGAGGCAGGGAGTGCAAAAAGATGGATTTTCAGATTGCAGCAGCCAAGCAGATCAATTCTGCAACATGGGCTACAGTGGCCAAGCGGAATCTCTCTTGCTCCCAGCAGGTATTGATCCAGCCATGCTATAGGCATTGAATGAGCTCTAATAAGTCCTGAGTAAACAGGAACAAGGACTTAAGTGATAGCCCAGCAGTCAAACATCAACTCCCTTTGTCTTCTTCTTCCTCCTCTTCTTCTTTTTTTTTTTTTTTTAATTGCTGAAGGGTTTGTGAGAAAAGGACAATAAACTTTATTGATAGAAAAATAGAGTCAGAATATCACTTCCTTCGCAGCCTGGGAGGGTTTGGAGGGGAAAAAAGTCCCTGCCTCGAAATTCCAGGTTGGCTTTGGAGAGCAGTGACCTGTGGACACACGTGGTGAGCGTGGCTCCCGGCTTCCCTGAGCTTCCCTGGGCATGGCCAAGACTCAATGGCAAGGCCTTTCAAAGGGAATTTCCATGGAATCCCAGACTGGTTTGGGTTGGGAGGGACCTTAGAGCTCACCCAGTTCCACCCCCGCGCCACGGGCACCTTCCACTAGAGCAGGTGGCTCCAAGCCCCGTCCAACCTGGCCTTGGACACTTCCAGGGATGGGGCATGGAAGTCATCACGGAAAACATGGAGTTTTCCCAGGGACAGGCTCATGTCCAGAGCTGCCCATTTGAAGCAGACATGGAAGTGAGCACACCCAGGAGTCTGGACTTCAGATGGAGTCTCCTCCAGATCTCCAGGGGAGGAAAGGGGAGGTTAAACCTCCTGGCAGGGAGATGCAACCCAGGCCAGCCCTCGGGAAGCGGCTGGGAGCAGGGAAATGACCCCTTTGGAGATGCCAGGGCAGGCAGCAAAGAGCTGGAGATACTTGTGCAGAGCTGTGGGATGCTCAGGAGAAGGAAGCAGCAAAGTTGGCCTTGGCTGTGAGAAGCTTTGCTTGCTGAAGGGAGATGCCCAGCCTGGGAGTGGAACCAGGCAAGGAGGAGTCTGGGCTGATCCAGGACTCTGAGGTCAAAGTAAGGAACCCAGGGTGGCATTTTGGGGGCCATCACCAAGCCTGAAGGACCTGCCTGTAAAGGAAATGTGTGGCTGAGACCAAGGAAAAGCCCAAATTAACTCAAGTGACAACTTGACTTGGCAGGTCCCAGACACCGGGAAAAGTGCCTTGAATGGTTTGAGAAAAACCCTCCATTGCTTGGACTTGTCCAGCTGCTCTCTGCTCGGGGCTGCAGTGCCCAGCCCTTTGCAGCCCAAGGGCCTGGAAAACAAAGACCCCGTGGCCACGTCAAAACCTGCTGCACTGTCCCTGTCCCTGTCCCCGTGCCCCCTCCACTCCATTGTTCCCATGCCTCCTCCTGCAGTATCTCCACCCCCTTTTCCTCCCCCAGCCTTCCCCTCCCTGCAGTGAGGAGCTCCCCAGGCTCAGGGCTCCCCATGTTTCAGCTTCACCCGTTCTCTCCTCAATTCCCTTAAATGTCCTAAATTCCCTTAAATGTCCCAAATTTCCACCTCCGTGCACAGAGAAGCCTCCAGCCACTGCTGTTCCCCAGCTGAGGAGCTGCTGCTGCCAAGGCAGGGAGGGCCAGGATCCCATCCGCAGGGCTGGATGCTGCTCTCCCTGGCCATTCCCCAGTGACACCAGTTAAACACCTGGAGCTGCTCCAGCTTTATCCCAGTGTAACCCGGATCACGGGCCAGGGCTGTCTCCAGCCATTACGGGACCGGGGAAATGAGAGCTCTGTGCTTGCACTCCCGAGTTCTCCCAGCCCACATTTCAGCGGCTGCATCATAACAGGGCTGATAATTAATTGATCTGATATTAAGGCTGCTGCTGCCCGCGCTCCCGGCCGCAGCTCAGCACACGAGTGGGTCCTGCACAGCAAGAGGGAGCCCAGGGGAGCTCAGGGCAGCTGCAGGAGTGTGTGGTGCCCGTGTGGGTGTTTGTGACTGTGCACACGAGGTGACTCCGGGGGTGGGAGAAGGAGAAAATAGCCGAGCACCTGCCCATCCCCAAAGATATTTGCCATTTTCCAGGGCGAGGGAAGATTTAGTCTCCTTTTCTGAAGCTTTCTGCATTTCAAAGTAATATCAGAGGGGCTTGAAGCTTAATCTTTGTTACCCAGGAGGCTCCAGGAATCAGGCAAAAGGAGGAAAAAAATCGAATCGATCCCGCAGTATGAATTTATTCCCAGGGGGGTCCGAGGCACCAATATTTTCTCTCCCCTCCATTAAAGAGGTAACACCAGCCCCACACAGAAGCCCCTCACGTGTCCAGCACAGGAGCTGTGCTGCAGCAGTGGGAGCAGTGACACAGGGGATGAAACCCACGGGAGCTTAAATGGCATCACCTGGAGGGCTGGAAGGAGAACTCCTGACGGTAGCAAATGGCCCCTTTTGTTTGCCGGTGGCTTCCTGCATCCCTGGGCTCTGCGGTGCTGGGGATGCAGGGAGAGGGGCAGGGATGCTGCAGGGGGGTGGCACTGGGCTGCTGAGCTGGAGATGTGGGAGGACCAGAATAGAATCACAGAGTCACAGAATCATTAAGGTTGGGAAGGGCTCCCAAGATCATCGAATCCATCGCTAACCCAGCACTGCCAGCTCCACCCGAGGTCCCCGGGGTGCTGGGATCCACCTAATGCCAGCCTCAGCTCCCTTGGGGGATCATTATCTGCCAGAGGGACTCACCCTGACCATAGATCCAGGGAGGGCAGGGGGGTGCAGGGTCCTGGGGAGATGCTGGTCAAGTTGAACATAAACCCTTCACCCCGAGGAGGAACCCACAGGGGCCCCACCAACATCCAGGGCTGAGCACAGCCAGGCAGGGGAGTGTCCAGCTGCTCAGGGCTCTGGTCCTGCCACCAGAGCCATGCCCTTGGGGCAGTGATCCAGCCCCAGACACACCGGAGGGGAAAACAGAAACCCAGCCGTTGTCTGCACACCAGAACCAGCTGGAGCTTCACCTCCTCACCCTCTGACAGGAGCGTGAAGCTCCTGGTGTCCCGTGGGATGGGGGTGTCCTCTGCTGGCACGAGCTGTGCTGGGGAGGTGGGCCCAGGCCCCACCTGCTGCAGGTTATTGCCTTTGGGGATGGGAGATGTGAACCACTCCACAGTGCCTGCTGGGGGCTGCTTTGCTCTGGGATTCTCCTCCCTGAGCTCTGGCTTTGGCCAAGGTCACCTGGAGAGGATCAGCACAGAAACACCGAGGGCATGTGGGGAAACTTCCCTTCCTGCTCTAGAAAAAACTCCTGCAGTCACAGGAGAGGGATGCATCCTTCCCTCCGTGTTGCCAGAGCTGGGCCAGTACCTGCAATGGTACTGCAGGGATGGATGGGATATTGGGAAGGAATTGTTCCCTGGGAGGGCGGGCAGGACCTGGCACAGGGTGCCCAGAGCAGCTGTGGCTGCCCCTGGATCCCTGGCAGTGGCCAAGGCCAGGCTGGATGGGGCTTGGAGCAGCCTGGGACAGTGGGAGGTGTCCCTGCCCATGGCACTGGATGGGCTTTAAGGTCTCTTCCAACCCAGTTCTGGGATTCTGTGAGTCTGTGGTTTCCTTCTTCATACGGTGAGAAAAAAACCTCCTTTTCACTTATTGCACTCAGAGCTCAGGCTTTTCCTTCACAGGTCAAATTCAGAGCACCCTCAGGAGCTGCGTTGAACCACATTAAATCCACTGGAGCACAAAACTGGGCCCACCCGGTGGAGCTGCAGTCGGAGCTCCGTGGTCTTTGCTGCGTTTTGGGAAGGGCAGCAGGGCCAGGGGCTGGGAGGGGCTGGGACAAGCAGCCCCAGGGTATTTATGGCTCTCAGTGCACGGCTCCAACCAGAGCTATCAGCTTCCCACCACAATGCGCCCAATCGTTTGAAATTTAAAACAAAATGTAAAACAAGGAATAATGGTAACAAAAAAGGCTTAATTAATTGAAGTAAATTGCATCACAATAGTGATTTCTCAGTAACTTGGCTAAGTGCCCCATTATTCTGATTTCACTCAGTATTCATGGATACTAAATAAATCACAGGCCCTGCACTTACAGCCTGTGCAGAGGGGCAGGGGGATGGAGGTCCTGCCATCTCCTCCTCCTCTCCATCGATATCCCAGCACTTCCCGAGTGTCCGCCTTAAATGGCAGCCAGAGAAATGACCGTCAGGAGGAATTAATTGTACAGCAGGGCTTTTTTTTGGGGAGGGGGTTCTTTTCCTTTCTTTTTTTAACCCTTGCAAAAAATTTCCCCTAGAGATTCACCAGGAAGGTTTTTCCCAGGTTGTTTCCCCTCGCTGCTGCCCTGGTCTGGTTATCAATATTCTATTACTTCCAGTTTATTTGAAATCATTTTTTTCCCCCCTGCTTTAGCTGCCTGGCTGCTCCCAGCAGTGATGGGCTCGGTTCAGCCCTGTGGCTGGCACCTCCCTGGGCATCCCTGGGTTTGCTGGAAGGGAGCAGTGACCCAGCACCTGGTGCCCAAGACCACGGTGAGGGCCATGGACGGCAGCTGGCTCACACTCAGCAGGCATTTGCTGGTGGCTTTGCTGTTCCTGCCTATATCCATGGTTATCCAGGGCTGACCCAGTTTTGGGAGCAGCCTGGAGCCTGCTGAGCGCCAGCCTGGGGCAGCTTTGAGCTGGTTTGGGTGGTTTGATGAGATGCCGAGCGGGAAAGAGACCCCTAAAGCTGAGTTGAGGAGGATGCTGAACCCCATCCCTGCATCCGGGGGTCCTGCATCCCGGCATTCCCAGCACGGATCCACTGGGGCACCACCGGCTTTGTTCTCCCACCCTCTCTAATCACTGCTGCATGTGCCAAGCCTGAGCAGCCCAGAGGAGCTTCTCCAGGAGCCTGACGATGGAAAAACCCCTCCGAGGTGCTGCAGCCCCGTCCCCCGTCCCCGCCGGAGCGAGGTTTGGTACGGCCAGCATTGATCCGATCGCCGCTCGATGGGATCAGCGGCAGGGAGGCTCCGGGGAGGGAACAGACCCTGCCACAAAGAGGCTTCCTCAGCCTGTGGCTCAGTGGGATCCCGCTCCGGGATCGGCTCCCAGGATCTCCCGAGTGTCCCCAGCTGCTGCGTGGTCCCCGGCAGCTGCCACGCTCCCGTCTGTGCCACGGAGGAGGTGACGCGGGGCAGCCTCGGCCGTCGCAGGGGCTTTTCCTTCTCTCCTCTCCTCAAAAGCATCATCCCCTCTCTTCCCTCAAGCGTCCCCAGAGGCCCCATCCCCAAATCCCACCCAGGGCCGGCCCAGACACCTCCCCACTGTGCAATTCCTATGGAGCGGCCACTGCTGCGAGGGGCCGAGGAATCAATAAATCAATGGCAATCAAGATCCCAAGGTGCAATCATAATTAATGTTCATCCCTGATGGATCATGTCATGGTCTTGCCGTGTTCACGTGAGCTGGGATGATAAAACCGACTGTTTAATGGCTCTTTTGCAGATCCCTTCCCGTTCCCAGTCCTCCCCAGGGTGTCCCCGCTCCGGCAGGAGGGACAGAGGTGACACTCCAGGAGACCCAAGGAGCCATTTGGAGAGCGGGGCAGCGCGGTGGAGCCTCGCAGGGGGCCGGATGTGCGGTCACAGGGTGTTTGCGCTCAGGGTGGGTGACAGCACTGCCCCGGCTGGGCACACTGCCGCACTGGCGGGCACCACGGAGGGTGGGTGTCACGGCTGGGTGCCACAGGCAGCACCGGGAGGTGCGGGGAGCTCCTTCCCCAGCTCGCCACTCCCAGAACAGCTCCCAGCCAGCCGTGCAGGGGGGCTCTGTCCAGCCCAAACCACCCGCAGAGGCTGGCGGGGATCCCTGTGAATGTCACAAACCCGGAGTAACCAGGCTCGGATCAATCCGTCGATGCGCAGCGGTGGTTACACGGTGCTGTGCTCACCCGGCTCCAGTTAAACCATCATCCCTGAGACATCCCTCCGTGCCGCCGTGTCCCCGCTGCGGCCGCGGGCGGTGGTGACGGTGGCCATGGCACGGGGGACCCTCCCTTCTCCTGCCGCGCTCGGATCCGCGCGGGCCGCGGGCACGGAGGGGTGCGGAGGGTCCCTCAGGTTGGCTGCTTGGGAGCTCGGGAGCGGATGAGCCCCGGGGACCTGCTGTGGTTTCACTGCGAGGTGGAGCGGGGGCGAGCAGAGCGATGCACTGCTGGTGGTTTGCTCCCCGTTTCGTGGCTGTGCCGCTCGGTGATCCCCGCCCGCGGGAGCAGCCCCACTTCCCGATGGATGCTCGCCTCTCCAGGGATCAGGCATGGCACTGGCTCCAAGCCCTGACCCCGTGCGGGTCGTGGCTGCTTCCTCAGCACCCTCCACAGCTGCGGAGATGCAGCGGCCGAGGCTCCGCTTCATTCCTCCCATCCCAGGGGATTCAGCCCCACCCGAGCCCCCGGAAAGCTCCGAGCCCCCCGCGGCTGCAGGCCTTTGTCTGTAGCCTTTCACTGACGGCTGGGTGGATGCCAGAATCCCTCCTTCTCCCCTTTTTAGGGGCTGTCCGGGGGTGCATGGGCGGGGGAGCTGTCCGGGGCCATCCCAGAGGGTGCAGGAAGTTGGGAAGCGCCCGGGGAGCGCAGCAGCAGCAGCAGGGCCTGGCGGGAGCCCACGAAGCAGAGCCGGGTATCGATTTCCCATTGATCCCATGCAACCACATTCTGCAGCGGCTGCTGTCCTACATTTCAATCCCACACCTTCGCCTCTGACTTTAATGGGCTTCATCACAGCCCAAAGCTTTATTTAACCAAGAGGAGAGGGAACGGCAGGCGGCTGCCAGAAATCAGAGCAGCCGGGTGCCCGGGGTCTGCCCGGGCACAGCCGGATCCTCTGGATCCCTCCCAGCTCCCAGGACAAGTTCTCTGGGTGTTTTAGGGGATGTGGGTGCCCCCACACCCCCACAGCCCTGAGGAGGGGGCGCTCGGGGTGTCGGTGACAGCACCCAGCTCTCCAGCAGCGCTGCCACCTCCGGGTCTCTCCGCTCCCCGTCCTGGCTGTACCTGCACGGCTCCATCCCCCGAACAAAGGGCTCCAACCGCTGCCGGAAGGGCAGAATGAAGCTCCACCTTAACGGGGATCTGCACGATAACGTGTGAGGGAGCGCTGCCGCCACCCCAGAGCCCAGATGTGGGGGTACAGCCGACACGCACAGCCCCGCGACAGCTGGAAGATGAATACGGAGGAGCTGGGTCCGGTTAGGGATGCCTGCGTCTTCCATGGGCGTTCCTTGAGTATCCGTCAATGCAAATCGATGTCACGGCCGTCCGGAGTGTTGGGATTCAGCTCCTGTGAGCAGCCCGGGGGGCTGGAAGCGGGGAGACAGTGCAGGCAGAGCAGGGGAGCACGGAGAGAAGCAGCTGAGCATGGGGTCATCCCCGGGAGCAGGGAGGGAGGGGGCAGGAGCTTCAGTATGGCCAAACCCTCCTGGACAAGGATCCTGAGAGACGGGAGAAGGAACCAGTGGCACGGAGGGATGGTTGGTGCTCCCGACCTGCTCAGGCAGATGGCCCTGGTAGAGGCAGGGCATCCTCCTTGCCATTCCTCCTCCTTTTCCAGATTTTCCTGGACTGTGGGGGTGCCAGGCTGGTGAATTCCCCCAACACCATTCCAGCAATCCAAAAATGTCTCTCCAGAGGCTGCCAGTAACTCAAGTGAGCCATGGCTGGGAGCAGGATGAGATGCAGGACTTGAGAGCAAGAGGGATGGAGGGCCTGGGAGCAGGATGGATGAAGGACTTGGAAGCAGGAGAGATGCAGGACCTGAGAGTAGGAAGACCATGGAGCAGGATGGATGGAGGACCTGGGAGCAGGAGAAATGGAGGACCTGGGATGAGGAAGGACGGAGGACCCGGGCACTGGGAAATGCCCAAAACCACTTCAGGTTGCCTGGTGGCAGCAGATTCACAGCCCAGCTCCGCTGGCCCCTTTCAGGTCTCACCTCAAGGAGCCTTTTAGTGCTGATTGCAATGGGAGAAGCTCGAAGCCAATGTCAGCCTCTTCCAACGAGCCCCCACCGCCATCCCATCCTCCCCCCGTTCCAAGGCAGCTCCCAGCCCAGCTCCTGCCCCCTCCCTGGGGCAGAACATGGATGCTGTGTTTATTTTTGATTTATGCCAAGCTGAAAAAGAAATACATTTTCTTCAATTATTAATCAGTGAGGTGTGAGAGGGGGGCACGAGCTGGAATTTAACTCCGTGACCTTTGGGGGTGGGGTTTTAGCTCCCTGCCTCCCTCCGCTCCCGAGCCCAGCACGTGTCCCCAGCCCTCTGTGCAGGAACGGGGCTGCTCCCAGGAGCAAGCCCCCGGCAGCTGTCCCCAGGGCTGCTGAGGGTGTTTATATGGTGGGGACAGTGTAGGATGCAGGCACCCAGCCCGGGCTATGGGGACATCCAGAGCCATCCTGGTGTTCACACCCACTCCACGCATGGGCAGCCTGAGCCCAAACCGGGTCAAGGCTGCGGATCCACCTTCCCTGCTCTGCTCTGTCCTCCTCACCTTCCTCAGCACCTCTGGTCACACAGAATCACCAAGTCCCTTCACTCGGAAAAGACCTCTGAGATCACTGAGCCCAAGCTGTGTCCGATCCCCACCTTGTCCCCAGCCCGGAGCACTGAGTGCCACGCCCAGGCCTTCCTTGGACACCTCCAGGGATGGGAACTCCAAACTTCCGTGGACAGTTCCAAGGCCTGAGCACCCTTTCCATGGGGAAATTCCTGCTGATGTCCAACCTGAGCCTCCCCTGGCCCAGCCTGAGGCCGTTCCCTCTCCTCCTGTCCCTGTTCCCTGCGAGCAGAGCCCGACCCCCCCCGGCTGCCCCCTCCTGTCAGGGAGTTGTGCAGAGCCACAAGGTCCCCCCTGAGCCTCCTTTTCTCCAGCCTGAGCCCCTTTCCCAGCTCCCTCAGCCGCTCCTGGGGCTCCAGCCCCTTCCCCAGCTCTGTTCCCTTCCCTGGACACGCTCCAGCCCCTCCATGTCTCTCTTGCAGTGAGGGGTCAGAACCGGACACAGCACTTGAGGTGTGGCCTCAGCAGTGCCCAGAGCAGAGGGACAATCCCTGTCCTGGCCCTGCTGGCCACACTGGTTTTGTCACAAGCCAGGTGCCATTGGCCTTCTTGACCACCTTGACCCTGCACAGGTCCTTGGGCAGGGTGGGACACCCCAGCCCCACCTCTGCTCCTACACTGCCACTCCCCTATAGCGAGACACAGCAGGACCGGGTGCCCCACAGCTCCCCACACTCCTTGGGGTGCCCTCAGTGGGCTCCCAGCCAGGACAGAGACTGCATCTCCTCTCCCTCCTTTGGCTCTTGGCTTCTGCTCTTGGTGTTGGGTGGACGCCCAGTTTAAGGGGTCTTCAGAGGCTTTGGCAAGAAGGCGGCTGGGCAGGAGAGAGGAGATTTTTGGACTTCTCCTCCACCCTCTTGCCTTGAAAACACCTCCCGAGCCAAGGCTCAAGGCCAGAGCTCACCCTACCTCCCTCAGAAGGGTGGGAAGGCCCCGAGTCCAGCAGGACAAGGCAAAGTTGGCCTTGGGAAGTTGGAGCATCTCTGGCGCAGGCGCGCTCTGGGCTCCCTGCCCCCTCCCGTGCCGCTCCCTCCCTCCCTCCCTCCCNTTCCGTGGACAGTTCCAAGGCCTGAGCACCCTTTCCATGGGGAAATTCCTGCTGATGTCCAACCTGAGCCTCCCCTGGCCCAGCGTGAGTCCGTTCCCTCTCCTCCTGTCCCTGTTCCCTGCGAGCAGAGCCCGACCCCCCCCGGCTGCCCCCTCCTGTCAGGGAGTTGTGCAGAGCCACAAGGTCCCCCCTGAGCCTCCTTTTCTCCAGCCGGAGCCCCTTTCCCAGCTCCCTCAGCCGCTCCTGGGGCTCCAGCCCCTTCCCCAGCTCTGTTCCCTTCCCTGGACACGCTCCAGCCCCTCCATGTCTCTCTTGCAGTGAGGGGTCAGAACCGGACACAGCACTTGAGGTGTGGCCTCAGCAGTGCCCAGAGCAGAGGGACAATCCCTGTCCTGGCCCTGCTGGCCACACTGGTTTTGTCACAAGCCAGGTGCCATTGGCCTTCTTGACCACCTTGACCCTGCACAGGTCCTTGGGCAGGGTGGGACACCCCAGCCCCACCTCTGCTCCTACACTGCCACTCCCCTATAGCGAGACACAGCAGGACCGGGTGCCCCACAGCTCCCCACACTCCTTGGGGTGCCCTCAGTGGGCTCCCAGCCAGGACAGAGACTGCATCTCCTCTCCCTCCTTTGGCTCTTGGCTTCTGCTCTTGGTGTTGGGTGGACGCCCAGTTTAAGGGGTCTTCAGAGGCTTTGGCAAGAAGGCGGCTGGGCAGGAGAGAGGAGATTTTTGGACTTCTCCTCCACCCTCTTGCCTTGAAAACACCTCCCGAGCCAAGGCTCAAGGCCAGAGCTCACCCTACCTCCCTCAGAAGGGTGGGAAGGCCCCGAGTCCAGCAGGACAAGGCAAAGTTGGCCTTGGGAAGTTGGAGCATCTCTGGCGCAGGCGCGCTCTGGGCTCCCTGCCCCCTCCCGTGCCGCTCCCTCCCTCCCTCCCTCCCCGAAAGCAGCACTGCGGCAGCAGCACCAGCAAACTGATCAAGGCGAGAGGACTGATCAATAGGTGTATTGAGCACTGTTCAAGGTACGGTGATTTTTGCGGATTCAGTGCTAACCTCACGCCGGAGCCCCGAGCTGCCTCTTCTCCCCTGGCACCGTCACCCCCAGTACCGGCTGGGCCACCCTCTCCTGGCACGTGCCCCTCCTGGGGACAGCCAGCCTGCTCCCAGGAGGAAGCAGAGACCTTGCAGGCTCGAGGCGCTGGTGGCACTTTCAGCTGGGTGGGAGGGGACAGTGAGCAGCTCCCAGGGGCGTTCCTCCCCAGTGGGCTCATGCCAGAGACTCGGGGACAACCTCGTTCATGGGGTTCAGAGACTCTTAGACAGGTGCATCGACCTGTGAGATTCCCATGGACGGGGATGGAGGAGCTGGGGTCAAGGTGATGGTGGGAAGAAGAGAACAACCACCCCAGGCTGTCCTTGAGCAGAGGAGAAGGGAGGAGACTCTGCCCCTCTG
>VXAD01012867.1:1579-71216 GCA_013399195.1 Dicrurus megarhynchus
CCCCTTCAAGGGTGGAACAAAGGTTTTTAAGGGCAGAAGAACGGGGGGGGGAGGAACAGCGGAGATAACCAACCAGGGAATGACAAGGGTTAACACTGACCACTCAGGGGACAGGAGAGGAGGGACAGATTTGGGACATCAAATCCAAAACGGAGCTCTTAAGATCTTTCTAGAAACTGATTGCATAATATATGAACTTATTATAAAACATGAACCAGTGGGACCAATCCGGAACCAAGGAGGGAAGAAAGGTCTGGAAACAGGGTGGAGATGAGATGTGAGTGGCGTCTCGTGGGCATGGATATCAAACCTCTGCGTCTCCCTCAGGATTCTCCTCAAGGGTGGAGTCCTGGGCAGAGAAGTTCACCCACTGGGTGTCACTCACTTTAAATGCAAGGGGCTGGACCACCGCCACACTGGATTTCTCTGCTCACAAAATTTCACAGTAGATCAAGTTACAGAGTCTCAAGTTACTCACTGGAACCAATACAAGATCTTGCATCTTGATGCCTGTGCTGCTAAAATAACATGAGACTTAAACTCAGATTTTTTTCATCCCTATGCTTTTGCAGAACTTCTGGTTGTAAGAGTTCATAGACCACTTCAAAATAATGACTGTTGCATCCTTCTAGGGTTCACAACTTTTCCACTTCTCTTTGTGTTGATCATAAATAGAATGCCACGCTCAACCTCACTGGGAAGGATTACATCTCCTGTGAGCTTCTGGGTTTGAAAATTACTGTGTAGGTACTCCATAAAAAAGCATGACTTTCCAGTAACTGATAGGAGGTCTTCATGCAGTTGTTTCAGGGTTAAAAGTCTAAAAGCAGTAAAGTGGATCAAAAGTCCTAAAGAGCGTATCATTAGTAAGAGGTCACTATGATTGTAGAGAGCCTTGCATTTGTAGGAAATAATCTGGTTAATGTAGCACAATGCGACTCCACTGTTGAAAGTTTTGTTTACTGGTTCTGGTGTGGAGCCAAGGCTTCACCTGAACTCAGTAACCAGTAACAGCAGATTCTAATCATGCCCTTGCCAGTGTAATGTTTAGTTGTAAAATTAATTCCTTAATTTATGCTTTAGAAAGTCAGATGAAAGAGCAGTCAGAAGTTCTGATATGATTTTCACTGGGATATTTTTGTGAGTAAATATGAAAGACGTCATCCTTTATTGCTGTGGTCAAAAGTGAGTGTTCCATAGTGCTGTTCCCTGGGCAACATCAAGAGCTATGTTTAAATTCAGTACCAAAAAGGAAATCTGATCACCCTGATCTAGTAAAGCATATGAATACTTGCTTAACTTGAAATGTGTTACGGAGATCATTGATAAAGAAGGGCCAAAGTAGTCATGCTGTCTGGGATTTGAGGCCTCTGACCTAAAGCTTATTCAGTTACCAAAGCCTCCATTTCATATGTAAGGTGATGTCCTTGTTTTTATATGTGTAACTCATTTTATAATGGCATATTAGACAATTCTCTAAAATTATAGTTAAGTGAGGCAAATTTTTGGAAAATGTGAAGGTTTTCCTTAATTATATGGACTTAAATATTTGGCTGATCCAGCTTACTGACTGAAACAGAAATTTCAAGTATTTAATTCAGAGACAAATATGAATTCACAGAAAATTGCCAGGATCACTTTGGAAAGTGATGTACTTGAAGCTCTTAAAACCTATTGAACTATGCTGTGGCCAGATGCAATGGTGCATTCAATTATATTTCAGTTATGTTGATGATAATCATATTGCTACAAAGGACTCGGACTTTGTTTTTTTTACTGGAGTTACTACTGAAATTATTTCAGTATTACTAGCACTAAACAATGGAAAGTACCTTAACCCAGCTTGATAAATATGAAAATAAGTGCTTTTGTGTATAGGTCCTGTGGAAGATGGGTATTTGACTTTTACAGGTAATTTGTTTAAACAGTGCAAGGTTCTGTGTTTTGGGATTAAGGCAACAAACAAGTTGTTAAGAAGTCATCCAGCAATGCCAGGATGTTAATAGATGCTAGAATGTTTTCTTTATAACTTGAGTCTGACTAAAACAACAAAAACCCCTAAAGATTTTATTATACAATACCACCATATGTGGTTGTACAGGCATGAAATCTATAAAATGTAGATCCTTTTTGATAAAATGTTGATCAGGGAAAACTCTTCAATTTCCTCTTTACATTAGCACATTCTCCTTTACATATTGGTTCCTGAAAGCTATGTAGAATATCAGTATCCATCAGGAAAGGAAGATGACTGTGGTATGCCTGTGTTTGAAGAGCCCTTCAAAGATACTGGTATAAATACATATCAGCCTTCCCTAACAAAATTGTGATCAAGTTGTAGAGGATGGGTCCGAGGAATTCCCATGTTGTTCTTGCTAACGCACTAGTTTAAAGGGCTAATACCAATGGTTTGATTTCCACTGATCAGAAGTGATTTCTCTTTGTTAGCATATCTGTTCCAGGTTAACCATAGCTCACAGTACACTGAGTTAGGCAATGGCAGATATATAGGACATGTGTATTGGGTCTGGCTGAGCTTGAGTTCATTTCCCCGTAGCAGTCCTCACAGGGCTGTGCTTTGCATTGCTAGCTAGAAAGGTGTTGATAACAAAATTGCAAAAACAATATCCATACCTGATGTAATTCCCAGGATGCAGGAAACAAAGATGAAAGGTGGATGGATGGCAGGTGAGTCTGCAGATGTGACTGGGCAGAGTATGCTACCTCTGCTGCATTATTTATTTCACATGATATCAAAATTTATGCAGTCTTGTACTGGGACAAGTGAGTTATTGTGCCCATTCAGCACTTTCTCCTATGCCACCCTATGCACGGTTTGTCAGAGGTGTCCCAAGCCAAATGTGAATGACAACAGCTTGAAGTACCCTTATCAGTAGAATCTTGACAGTGATATTTATTAAGTTAAATGCCAAAGCTGCTGCACTGATACAGGGTTGAACATTAAAGGTTTCGGCTGGCACTTGTTTGTAATGTTCCAGCCCATTTCAGCTGACATAAGCTGTATGAAACTTTCTTGTATGTACTTCAAAATCAAATGGCTTTCAGACCTTAGTTTTGTTTCATATCCAAATTCTTTTACTTCAGGAAAGAAAATGGGAGGGTAAAACTACCAGCATTCTTGGTGTAGGGAAAGTGGGTAATACAACCCCAATGAATTTAGCAAGGAATGTATTTTCATACTGGTTTAATCAGCTAGTAATACAAAATGTTTCAGAAAACGTAATTTGAAGAAACTCTAGGATTTAGGTGCTGCTGATGTTTTTTTCTCATTTTCTTTTTTTCTTTTTTTTGGTAACTTGTTTTTTAGGCTGACGTTATTACTGAATTATTTGTACAGTCCATGCTTAAATGCTGACCAGGGAACTATTTTTGCTTCCATGTTAAGCTGAACAGCTTTAAAAATTGAAAATATTCTATGTAATCTCCTGAATGTAGTGGATGTGCTGATTATGTTTCATGAGATTCCAACACAAATCTCTGAAAAAATCTCCCTACTTTTTTGTTATTTCAGGTGGTCTGGGTGTGTTGCTCACGCATAAAATTGTTAGGGTTCTTCTAAGGCTGCTTCAGAGGTGTAAGATTTCAGGATTAAAATGCTTAAACAGGAGTAAGGACAATAAGCTTCAACTTTATGCCTTTTAAAACTATTGAAAAGTGTCATTGCCACTTACCTTTAAGCCCTTGAGACTTTTAAAGCATAATCTCTTCTTGTAAAGCAGTTCAAATGCTAGGTACAGTCACTTAAAATGTTAATCTACTTCATGCCTAGTTAAATTAGACCACTGATTTGTTGTTCATTTCCTGTCCTTGTCAACAAATTTACAGAATTTGACCTCTCTCAGACATTCCTCTTGAAACGGTTGTGGTTTTTCTAAAATAGCTTACGGGTAATAATAATTCCAGAGCCGGTAGCCTAGAAAATAAGAAATGTGAGTTTCAGTATCTGATCCATGAACTTTTACTTATATATGCAAAATAAAATACTTTCAGCAGAAGGATTAAACAGCTCAAGGTAATAAATTCTCTCACCTGAGTACCCATGGGAGAAATGAATGAAAATAACAAGTTGACTATTGAGAAATAGTGTTCTGATTTTTTTTTTCCAGAAGGTCTGTGAAAAATCTTTTAATCATATTTATGATTTTTAAAATTGTTTTATGTTAAATGCCGAGTGAGCAGTTTTTTAGTCTTTTTCTCTCTATGGGCAGTTTTAGGTTGGGTTTGGATACAGTTTGAATGATATTTCAGGGAAAGGACTGAGGTGGGAAAATGTACTTCCTCTACTGAGGCTAAAACCCTAATTATTTTTACAACTGTGTCCCTTAGTATCTGAGTAACGATTTTTCTTCACACAGCTGATTGGCAGGATATGAATGTGTGGTTGGTAACTCGTATTTGTGCACTGCAACTTGTGTTTCCCTATGTGCTCAACAGAGAGGCTAGCTAGGAAGAGAAACATTTGATTGGCATTTTGACTTTATTTGTAATACAAGTATTGCAATACTGTGCTACTGTTTTCTTTTAATTTTGCGTGTATTCAATTGTAAATTTTGTGTAAATCCTGTACAAGAAGGATTTGCAATCTAGACTTTCTAGACCAAATCACTGGTAAGCAAAAGACACACCCCATGAGGTAATGATACCATCTACAAAGTGTATCTGGGGATTGGTTTGTTTTATCCTTTCTGCTAATACTATGAAGCATTTTCATTCTGTTTTATCTTGGGACTTTTTCATGAGCAGAAACATACATGAAATTATATTTTTATTTGCATAAAGATTTCATATATACTTCTCTCATGGTCTTAATACATGTGTGTTTTTAAATATATGAAAAACATTTGGCTAAGTTTTAGTATTGCTTAAGTTTCTTAACACAAAAGGGAAGTAAACTGAATAATCATGAGCTTTTGAATCATGTTCTCAAAAAAGAATTCTTGTCTAGCTGTGTATAGTTTGTAGAACTACACAGTATGCTCTTTAATTAACATTGCAACAATATATAATGGGTAAAAAATGCTGCCTTGTAATGAAACCAAAGAACTTGATTTAAAATTCACGAGTTACATATCTGAATCTTTGCTAGATCAAGGACATGTTAAGTAACTTCTCTCTGCCAAAGTAATAGCATGTCTGAAAGGTACTAGCTTTCATAAATTAGCACTTTTGATTGCCAGGTGAAAAGCGCATATAGGAAACAGGGCGTAGGAGTCTGGGTTACACTGCATAGCTGAGTGATAAGGGAGACTTTCAATTGTCTGGCTTTTTGGTAATGGCTGGCATGTAAAGGAATACTTTAACTACACCAATGATCTATAAAAGGCACTGTCTCAAGCACATGCAATTAAATATTATCTAGAAACCAGATCATGACATGTTTTCCATGACTTTGTTTTAATTTTGTTCCTTACTTTGCTGCCATGTTGTTGTTGTTGATTATGATTAAAGGCATGCTATGCTAGGCAACTAAATCCACTTTGGAAATGTGAACTTTTAAAAATAATATAATAAGAACTTATTGGCAGAGCATAAACCAAGTTCAAACAATGTCTGGATCTAACATTAAAAGCCAGAAGTGATTGCCCTTTCAAAAACAAAACCCCAAAAAAACTTGGCAGTAAAGTAAATTATAACTAATTATAATATATGTGTGCAATACCACACACATAAATACTATGTACAGAGAAGTTATTACTTAGTTAAAGTTTTCCTCTCTATTCCCAGTTATAAAAGATAACTTTTAGATTACTTTTCTGCACTTTAGGTCCACCCCAGGTTCCTTCAGTAGTTCTTTAGGGTAATCAAAAATAACAACCACAAGACAAAACAGCAAAAGCAGCTCAACCAATCCAATATAAAACCTTGACTCACTGCTGCTTGAGGCATAGTTTATAATCCAGCTTTCTGGATAAACGAGTTCTCCCTGTTGCTGGAGAAGGGAGGGTAGGGATGAAAGTCTGTGTCATGGGTTTAAATGTAGCTTGATTTGTAACCTCAAGCACTGGTTGCAGTGTTGTGTGCTTTCAAGAGTGGTTCTAAAGGCTGCTTTTTTTCTCAGGTGATCAGTTATGTGTCAAAGTGCACGGATTTTTGAGAAATTGCTCAGCAGTTTAAATCTGATAAGCCTTTCCTAAAATTTGTCTTAAGTAATTGGAGGCAAAGGAAAAATGAAAGTTACTTGGGTTCGCTTTCATCTCACCTAACTTCAGACCCCTACCTTGTAAACTACTCCCACTATGTTATTTTATATCTATGAGTACATATTGGCATGCTCAGGGTGCAGCAATGGTCTGTGAGAAAGGCAGATTAAACTATAGAAGTGTGTGTTTTTTTCCATGGTGTGCAACTACTCTTTTGGAGGGCGTCTACTGCATAGGGGTCTGCTACTTCATCAGACCTACCTATCCTACCTGTACCTTTGCAGCCCATAGCTTTTGTAGCATGAGCTGTGTTTTGAGATAAATTGTGTCTATTATTAGTCACTGTTACAACTCTATTGTGAGTCTTGTGTTTGGTATTTTTTCATTATAATCCTGGATTGAAGCCCACTTTAGTTAAAAACAAACAAAATCTCTGAAGCTGTGAAAATCGAGAAAGTTTATTGTTGTGATTTATAAACTAATGTTCCAACAATTTACTGAGAATCAACTCAGGCATGTTCTGCTTTTTGGTGAGCAATACTACTGGCCAATCAAAACTAAATTTCTATTTCTTTGGGTTCCTGTTCCTCCCAGACATAAGTTGCCCCTGTCTGTCAGACTTTAGTTGTTAGTATCTCATAGCTAACTTAATTCACAGTCAGATGGAGAGAACTGAGAAGCAGGTCTTAGAAGTTAAAAAGACAAGTTTTGTCTATATGGTTATGTAGGTTTTGTGTAGGAGAGAAGAGTCACTAGGAGCATGAATATCCTCAGTCCTTGAGGAGTTTCCAGTATCACTTAAGCAGGACCTAAAGGTATCACAAATCAGTGGATAGTATGGGTTGTGCATCTGGTCCCTAGCATCATTGCCTGTTGCAACAAAAGTATCATAACAAAGAAAAGCAAAAAATAATACTCCTAAAATTTTACTCTGTAAAACCAAAACTCCCTGCAAATTGTCTGGAAGATGATTTTTGTGAAGAAACCTGTATGAGGCTTCTGAAGCTTCTGCAGTTGAGGCAATTATGAGGTAGGTAGTTGATGATATGCATAAATTTTCAGTGTACAGTGTAGTAATGATATTGCAGTATTGCAAATTGTGGTATGTGAAAAACCAGAATTTTCTAAATTTAATCTAATTAACATAATTAAAAAATATATTCTTTCATTACAGTGAAATATCCAGTATATAACCCTTGATTTTGTGTTCACTACCACTAGGCCTGTGATTCACTAATCCTTCTAGCTTACCTAACTCTCCATTTTCTCCTGCTTTCCAGAAGCTGTGCAAACACCTTTTAAAATACAGACACATTGCAGCTAGTGAAATGTTTAGAAATTTCTGAGAAATTCTGGTTGAGGAGCCTCTGGCTGGATTGTGATACAAGAGATTTGTAAAAAAGTAATTTGATACGTAAAAATAACTAATGATTGAATCCTAATCAATGTGAGGAAGAAACTCTTAGAAAACTGAAGTCAGTCTGAACTCAAGATTTATGAGATTCCTTTGCTTTTCAATCAAAAATTTTCAATCAAATTTTCTCACAACATCACAAAAAGAGAAGTTTACATACCAAGAAATCTGAAAATACCAGGTCAAACATGAGCAATGAAAACCTAAGCAGGGTCCTAAGCCAAGAATGTCTGGCCAGCAAAATGGCCAGCCAATGGGTAATGCAGGGTCTATCTGCATGTCAGCAGACAGGGAAAATACATATTTTCCCCCTGAAGTTCTTGAAGAAAAAAAAATCCTTGTACTATTGGTCTTATTTTAAAGAATATATTTGTCTTAGTGAAAGATAGGGAAAGAAATATAGATGTGGTGTATATATAGAGTATATGCTATTTATTACGTACAAAAGTGAATACTAATTTTTTTCTAGGTTAAAAAAAAGGGAAATTGATAAAGAAAATGGCATAAATCAGGGAATTGTCGGTGCCCGGCCTCAGTCGGCCTTGGCACACGAGCGAGAGAGACTTCAGCGCGTTTGCCCATAACTCAGTCAGAGGTCACAAAGCTGGCATGTAAAGGTTGTTTATTCTAATGTTATCCATAGCTGCGATGTCCTGCACAGCAGGTCCATCNATCTGGCCTAAATTTTCAATTTCAAGGAATCTGAACCTTTCTTATAATTTCCAAACCTTGCAACTTACAGTGAACTTGTTACAATACATTGATCAATGTTTTTTTACCCTCCAATTTTTTGTTGTAATTATTTGATAATTTCAACTTCAGTTTGAAGTACATTTCTGTTTCTCGAACATTATTCATGTGTTGGTGTTACATCTTTCCTACGTATTTTTCTACACGTTTTCCTGGCAGAACATGAAGGGATCTGCTCTGAACTAATGTTCTTTATTTTATGAGCCCCAAGAAGCAGTTCTGATGTATTTGAAGCTGATGATGGCAGATTTTTTTGAACTGTGTTTGCCAGGGCCATACGGAAAATAATTAGCTTGATCTTTTTATTGAATCAGGAATTAAGTCATTCCAGGTTTTTGTTATACTTCTTTATGTCAACAAAGTTGTGGAAAGCTTGTGTTTCCTTTACAAAGAATGGTTTAGACATCCTGTGCCATGTGATTCATCACAGTTTCTGAATTGTAATTTAAATACACATGGTCTGTAGTGATAAGTATCCCAGGTATGTGTTTAATGGGTAGGACTTAATGCCAGATCTGCACTATTGGCTAAACCAGTAAACATGATTTCTCTGAGTTCATATGATACTAGGTCTTTACTAAAGCAAGAACCTGATAAAAGACCAGAGCATTGCGATGAGATCTCACATCAAGTGGGTTTGGATGCAGAGTAATTTCTTTCCCCTGGGAACTGGAAGAATTTAAATGTACAATGAAAAAATCATATGTTAATAATTAACCTGCAGCAATGATCCCATAGACTTCTTACATCTAACAACTAAACCCAGCACTGCTTAATTTACATAACATACAGTAATTCTACTTGCAATATGTTTTTCACTCACTAGATGTCTTAGTGCTCTGTAATATTCTGGACATGGTATCATTCTTGGTAAACTAAGTCTTGAAAAAGAACTGGAGACATGACATAACTGGATTCTTCAATATTTTTTAAATTGTAATCGTTAGCAAACCCCCCATTTCCCCTACCCCTGCATTTGAGAACCGTCTCTGGATTTAGTTATCTAAAATGTACATTCCTTGTTGCCTGCTGTGATGATGTTGTAGCACTAATTTTCTTTATAAGAAGGGATGGGCATTTTTGAATCTGAAAAGAATCCTGTCAAACAAAACAATCCTAGCATCAATTAAAGGTCTGTGATGCTTGTCCAGTTACTGACTCAGTGGAAAATTAATGTTACTGTTCCCATTAGCCTTAGTTTTTTGCAATATGGAATTGTTCAACTTGATTTAAATAATAAAAAGATTGTGGAGCAAATAATTAAAAGAAAATATCACTTAATCAGTACATTAGGCAAATGGCAAGGAGATTGGGTCTAAAGACATTTTCAATCTATTCTGTTTAGATTAAAATTATGATAGCAATGAATGGGATTTTTCTTTCATTTAGTTGAATTCTGGGACCTAATGCATCTCTAAGTTCTCTTGTTATTGCTGGAAACTCATTCTCCTCAAGTTGTTTGGAACGCAAATGTTTCATCTTTGGGACACAGCACACCTCATACCTTCCTGGCCTTCTCTCCTGGAGTTGACTTCTTAACCCCCTAATCATATTTTGTTTATCTCCTATTTCTCCTACTCCAGGTAAGTCTTGATAGCACAGGCAGGTTACAGGAAGGTAAGGGAATAAAAGGACTTTTCTCCTTGTGTCACTAGACTAGTATAAGGGAGGGGTGCAACAATTAATGTGCAGTCAATTCTGAGACGTCAACTAGTTTGGCATGGTCTTAACTACATATATAACCAATACAGCTGTGGGCTTCCTTTTGATTCCTATTTCAAGGAAGTAGTATGCTTCTTGCAGATATTACATACAAAGTTTTGTGTTGGTATAGGTGCTTTAAAAAACTTTTCCAAGTTTCTTCAGATTAAGGAGGCAACTTTTAATCACTGCAGAGGGTTCCTTTCACCACTTCTGTAAATCTCAATTTGTGCGTTTTAATCTAATAAAATCAGAAAGAGAGCTGGTATTTAATTAGACTGTTAGAGGCTTGATTTTCACAACATATTTCATAAAGTGTTGTGGAAAGACTAAACTGCTGTGGAAAGCAAGAATTTGACCTTACTGTTCTTTATATTGCTGAATATTTATAACTGGCTAAAATATGTACAAAAAAGCTAATCTGCACATTTTGAACAGGTTCCAAAAATTAAAAGCAGCTGAGCAGAGCAGTTCAATGTCTGGCAAAGGATCTGGCTGTATTTTCTATATCGATATACATGTAAAATACAAGAAATTATATTCTATGTGTTAAGTCTATGTGGTGAAGATTAAATGTCAGATTCCCTGTCTAAATTTTTACATGTGTCATTAGACTACAAATATTCAGGTTCCTTTTGTTTTTGTAAAAAATTGAACACGTTAATGCAGGCATTAATTATTTTCTTGGGATGGTTTTCTATTCCCTGATCATCTGCTCTATGCCCAGAAATGGTTGATGTAGCTTCAAGGTGGGTCCAGGAGAGGGGGAAGCCTTGCGGCTCTTCCACGGGCTCTTTCAAAGCCTCACTCCCAGGCTGTCTGTCATGCTGTACGGACTGGTTTGGGGTGTGTTTTTTGGTTTTTTGTTTTTTGGTTTGGTTTGGTTTTTTGCTTAGCTAGCAATGGGGTTTTTTGTTAGCTTTGGCAAGACAAGGTTTTTTTCCTTTCCCTGGCCTTGGAGACTGCGACAGCAATCCTTCAGTGGGTTTTTTCTTGAATTGAACGGTTTGGTTTTCGTCCGAGATCAGAGAGAACAATCGACGGGTGAAGAAACAGTGGGGACTGACGGGGTGGCGAGGGGCTGCTCCGTTTCAGCCCCAGACCTCGGAAAAGCGAAGCCGGCGAGAGGAAAGAATACCAAATCCACCTGTTTCATCTGCTGTTGTCTTGGGGTGATTTTATGGTGATACTCAGTTCCCTAATCATCTGCTTTATGCCCAGAAATGGCTGCTTTAGCTTTAGGATGAAGCAGGAGCGGACCAGAGTTTGAGAACCCCGGGCGAGCTCGGTTCAAACTCTCCTCGCCCTGTTCCCCCGGAGTGGTCAGCGGCTGCACAGATTGTTACTTCGTTGCCTTCTCTGGATTAGTTTTGCTAGTATAGGCAAGGAGCTTCTGTTTTTTTCCTTCCCCTGGCCTGGAGGCTTTTCACTGGCAAATCCTTTCGGCAGCTTTTTGTTTTCTTGTTTGTTTTGGGGTTTTTTTGCTTGAACTGTTTCAGCTTGGCCTTTTTTCTGGTCCGTCCAGGGAGCCGGCGGTGGCGGGGCCCGCCCTTAACCCGAAACCTCGGAGAAGCCGAATCAACACAAAAAAGGACATTAAACCCCACCAGCTTCGCCTGCTGTGAGGAGGAGACCCACGCCGGGAATTCGACAGGTTCCCAGCTGCTGCGTGAACTCTTTCCTCCCCTTCCCTGAGACAAGGAGGGGCAGCTGCCGTCTTTGCCTCACAGCCACGTGGTCTGGGGCGGGATAGGGGTTAAGGTTTTGAAATTTCAATCCTTTTCTATGCCTTGCGGGCACCCCCCTCTTTTTTTTTGTTTTGGTTTTGTTTTGTTTTGTTTTGTTAGTAAACAGTTCTCTTTTTTTTCACTTTTACCTGCTGGTATCCACTTCTCTCATTGGCAGAAGAACAGGGAGTTATTGAAGCCCTTTCTCTTTAGAGGAAATGCTCATTCCAGGGCGTTTTCTCCTGAAATTTGTCTCGAAACCGAGACAGCTGTGAAGAGGGGACCAACACTAGCGATTCAACAGGTTCCCATCTGTTTTGCCCGAGCTGTGGCATGAACCTTTTGTTTTGTTTTTTTCCCTTGAGACCGGAGCCGGTGCCATTTTTTTTCTCCCCATCATATTGCCTCTTTCCCTGGTATTTTGGGGTTTTTTCCAGTGTGGGTGCATGTGTATGTGGGGGGGTAAGGTCTGACAATTCAATATTTAGCATTTATTCACCATTTATTCACTCATTCCAGAGTGTTTTTCTCCTAAATTTATGTCTAAACTGAGACCATTGTTCATCCTGGTTTTAAGCTGTTAATCTTGTCTTGGCATCACTTGGCGGGATGCCCCGTAGCTCTAAGAATTAAAACAATGCTGTAGAGTTAGTTACCTAACCTTTGGCACGCACATTCAGGGATCAGAGGGCAGGAGACTCTTACACCATTCAGCATTTTAAGGTTAGCTGATGCTCTGCGACATGCCCTGCTAACACAGCTACACCTTGTATACATCTCTATACTGTGTATGTGAATACATATGTTGTCACTTCCTGGAAGAGTTCAATGGTGGCAAAGCTCTGGAAACCCAAGTTAATGGAAAAACATTTTTAAAATATTCTTTGGGTTCTTTTTTACTTGATAGAACAAGCAGGAGGAATCTACAAACAGGCAGCCCTTTGTTGTGCTCCCCAAATTGTTGGGATGCTGCCAGCCCACAGTATTTCTTGTGGCTTGCCTTTGTGCTTATTTCACTCTGTTTTCTAGCATGAAATAGGTACAAAAATCCATAAAAATAACTTATTATTACTAAAAAGATAAATTGTCAGAGTGAAAGGAAGATTTGTTGTCTTTGACATCTATACTGTCAGCACATTTTATATCTGTAGGAAGACTTAACGTGCAGGATTGCTGAGATTGAAGTACCTCAGCAAAAGAGAGATTCATGTAAAAGATTTCTGGAGTCTGCTCTGACATTTTACATTTTACATTTTACATTTTAGGGGAACCATACCTCTTCAATGGACCTCTGAGTTGCAGGTTCCCACTTGGCCCCATTCTTGACAAGAAAACTTTTCCTACAGACTTTTTACGAGGGCATATAGTGACAGAGCAAGTGAGAATGGCTTTAAAATAAAAGGTGATAGATATAGATTTGATATTAGGAAGAAATTCTTTACTCAGAGGGTGATGAGGCGCTGGACCAGGTTGCCCAGAAGCTGTGGATGCCCTGTCCCTGGAAGTGTCCCAGGCCAGGTTGGATGGGGCTCTGAGCAACCTGGTCTAGTGGAAGGTGTCCCTGCCCATGGCAGGGAAATTGGAACAAGACTCTTCCAATTCAAACCATTTTAGGATTGTAATTAGGATGCTACAGGGAGAAAAAGCCTCTTTTCAGGTGATTTGGGTCTGAACAGCCAGACAGTTCTACTAATGCACAGAAACCAAGCACACTAACAAGGCAAGAGAAAGACAGTTGTAAAAGGGGAGGACTGAGATGCTGTTGAGTGTATAAGCCAGTATTATTCCAAGACAGTTTCTGTAAGCACAAAGTTGTCTTCAAATGCAGTTAACAAAGCTAAATGTTGACACAGTATCATGCATTTCTGATCTGAGGAGTGCTGCATCTTTTAGGAAAAAGCATAACTGTGACATTTTTCAGTAAATGTTTCTTGACAAGGCTAAACCTGAGTGGTTTTTCCTTCCCTGAATCATCTTCTCCAGGATAGGACATCATTAAACATGTATAAAGGTATCGTATTCTGTTTGTTAATAGAGTCATTGTGTGAGTGATCTGCATTTTTGTTAATTTTTACTTCATATGATATAGCTATAATCAGAATTATTATGAAGAGTAGCACTATTATTTGTTACCCTGTAGCATTTGTCAAAGTATCAGATGAATGGAGGAAAAATTTTCTGAATCATCCTTTTTCAGCATCTGAAGCCAGACCAATTTTTAAGACAGGAAACTCAGACTATTTTTAGAAAGAGGGCACAGTATACAGAGGAGTTAAAATATTTTGTTGAAATCAGAAATTACAGCATTTAAAATCTTGTGTAGGTAAAAATTCCTGGATGATGTGGCTGAGAGGGTTAGAGGTTACAGTGGTGGTGGTAGGTTGACAGTTGGACTTGATCTTAAAGGATGTTTCCAACTATGACGATTCTAAAATTCAGTGTTCTGAAGTAAGGCTCCTTAGCTCAAGCTCTGAATTAAACCTGAATGTTAGAAACTGAGGCTAAGCAAAGCTTGTGCATGTTGTTATGTTTTGTACTTCATCAGTAATCAAAAGGGAGCAAGTGACACAACACAAGGGAACAACATAATTTTTGAAGCTGAGGATGCTGGTATTGGTTCAGTTTCCTCTTCAGTTTATGCAAGTGTTTGTGAATAACCTGGTGGTTTGATAGGGTGAGAGAGGAGGCAGATGAAGAGAGATTTTTTTGAAAGATCAGGATCATCGTTCATGTCATAGGAGTGGGTAGATGTCAGACCTGAAGGATTTCTGTCCTGATCATATTAAATTATTGGACTTTTCATTATAATTTAATACTTAAGAAGACTTTAGAAGAAAGACTGCAGCAACTTTTTTTTTCTGCCTACTGAGTGACACTTCTGCAAAATAACATTCTGCAGTGTTGTAATGAGAACATTATGAATGCTGCCAACAGAAGGTACAGTACAGGATGGTGGAACAGCGTATTGGTACAAGCTGAATGCATCTGGGGTCAGCCCTATGCCTTGTTGTGTGAACCACTCTTAGTTCTGTGTGTTCATCTTCTCTCTTATGGTTGTAACCAACAGAGATGGATGATAATAAAACCCCAAACAAAATATACCAATGTATCCCTGTTTACAGTTAGAAACATCCACTTTACTGACTTCCATGGATTTTAAATAAGATCCTACAAAGAAAGTATATCTTTATGTGATTCTGTCTTGTGAGGCCCAGAAGAAGTGGTGGTTCATATTTTTAATCTACTTTTTTCTATCTCGGTTTGAATGGTTTCTGCTGGTGCTCAGTGAGTCTGGTCAGATTAAAGTTTGGACTCTGGCCAGCAGTATTTCTGGCAGAAGTTCACCTGAAGGAAGTAGTACAGTTGAGTATGATCCCGTGCCAAAATCAACTGTTGTAACAGTTCATCCTCTGGCCATTCTATCCCATCTGAATACAAGAGTTTCCTTTATTTTCATGTTTGACATTTTACTATTCTTTTCTCTCTGGCTGCCACATCTCACTATTTTATAAAAACTTTTTTTTTCAGGAAACTACCTATTTCAGATAACTACTTATCCAGTAGAGAATGGCAAATTGCACAGTTTGGGTATTTTTTACCTATTGATTTGGCCAACTCTGCCAGGATATTTGGTAGCTTCTGCTGCAGGAGTCCTGTCAGGAAGGGTATGCAGGTATGTCTGTACTCTGAGAAGGAGTGAGAGGGAAAACTATCTTGCATAGTTCTTGTAGTGCTTCTGTCTTTATTCCAATGAAACTTTTTAATGAAGTAAAAGTCTGTTCATAAAGAAAATCTTGTCTGAGTTGCTGCCAGCTGTAGAAGAACTTTCAGCTAGAAGGGGATCAGGATTTTCCTCCCCTGTTTTTCCCTTTCCTGGTGTCACAGTTGCACATCCTGTTAAAAATCTTTCCCCGGAAACACCTCTATTAATTCCTGAGCAAACCTGAATATACATTCTTCGGAGCGTAGGTGGCATGTCTGCAGTTTGATTTTGTGTCTGGCCATCTCAAGTATTTAGGTTGGATTGAGGGTAGCATTTATTCACAGTTTGTACAGAGTTTTAGCTCAACTCATAGCCGTAACAGCTACTGAACATCCTGACTGGCTGTACATGTAACTTGGATAGTTATCCAAGAGGCTGTTACCCAACGCTGCCAAAGCTTTGTTGCCTGAAGTTACAGTTTATTGACATATCATGGGGTCTTTATCTTCACAAAAATTATTTCTTGTTAGTAAGTATACTGGTGGCATAATTCTCTGCATATATGGATCTAAATGAACGACTCTGGTATCTTTGTCAGCAGCAACATAATCTGTGTATTTGGTTAGTAGGATTACAAGCGCTCAGTTTCTACAGGGATGATCGGAGTGTAACTGATAGACATTATTACATGAGTTACGGGCTGGGTGCAGATCTGAACAGACTGATAACACCTCTATAAGAAACTTCTTGTTGAAGTTGTGTTGCCAGTATACTTTAAATAAAAACTTTTGAACTGCTAGTTTCAGGTCAGCCTGAGTAACTCCATATTTCATAGGGGTTTAGAACAGAAAATCCAGTCATGCACCTTCCTTTTTGAGGTGGAAACATGGTAAAAGATAAAGGGAATGTCTGCAGCCATTGAAACCGCCTGCTTAACTGGTTTTGACCATATAAGCTAATAAAGTTCATCTGTGACCTTGTTTAAGCTTGTTCCAAATATGAAGTAATTTCTGGCATCTGAAGCAAGTCCATGAAGTTTTAAAATCATGGCTCTGTAAACTGGGTTCTTCTGACCTACAAATAAACTAGTTGTATGCACCATTTAAGATGAGATTATGAGCTGTTTTGCTTCAATCCATATGCACAGTTCAGAAGGTCAGACATTGCCACAGTATCTCTCCTGTTATTTTCAGGCTCTTGTGTGTTATGGTTGCCTAATCACATGGCATTTGGTTTTAGTTATTTTTCCATGGGTTTGGCTTTTAAGAACAGACATGTTTCAAGAAAAGTCCAACAAGTTGTAAAGTTTACAAAGGCTGAGGACAGTGATTCCTTTTTGACTGGAGTAATTGAAAGAAGCAAAGCATCTTGTTCCAAGGACTGGGATTGTTTAATCTAAATATAGTGTGTCCAAGTTATGGGTAATGAAAAGAGCAGAGCTGGGTGTTGGTCATTGGGTAAAAGAGCCACAAAGAAAATAGAAGCACTTAGGGTCATAGTAGCCCTTAGTAACTTTCTTAGATCAGCTGTTGCTAAACTACTTGAAATGTAGAGGCAAACAAAACCAAAAGTGGATAAATGGTGTTCTTGTTTAAGTGAAATCCAGTAATTAGTTTGATAAATAATACAAGGCATGGAAGAGGGATTCCCTTCTGGTGAAAATGCTGACCCTTTGAGCCCCAGCTGTGGCTCAAAATTTAAAAGGGTGTTTTTCTTGTTTCTGCGGTTTTCACTGTAAGAAGTTTTTCCTAACATCTTTTCACTCAGTAAATGTAGGCACCCTTTGTTTAAAGAGTGCCTGAGGATAGAGTAAAAATTTCAAGGACTTAATTTGAAAATGTATGTGGCTGTTTAAATGATCAAATACTGGTGGTGCTGAAAGGAGTGTGTGTCTCCTTTGTCGTCACAGTACTGAAGATTTGCCTAGGGGCTCATAGATGGCCATCTAAATGATGTGGTAAGATTTTCAAAATCAGAAACTGCTCAATACTTTAGAAAATTTATTTACCTTGGACTCATTCCTAAAAATGTTTTTGAAAGTAGAATGAAATGCCAGAATGAAAGAAGTACATTTTGTGTAGCTATGGATTGGTGGAAACTCTGGCTGCTGATGTAGAGATATTATAAGGCCAGGGAGACCTAAGGCAATGTGTGCTGAACTCTTGCAAGTCATAAAGAATAGTGTTATATACACATAAATGCAGAGAACATGCAGTTGTGCAAGGCAATGTGGATGTGGAGGCCTGAAACACTGGTGAATGTGACAGGATTTAATTAAACTTTTCAGACTCTGCAAATAAACCGCTCAACACAAGTTTGATGCTGCAGTCCCAACACCTGTGGTTGGTTTTGGTTTGTATCTCACAGGGATGCACTTGAAGGTCGATGGAAGACTGAAATATTTAGTGAGAAGCTACAGAATAAGACTGTAGGGAGAATCCCTTTCCACTGTCTCCTACATCTCCTTGGCTACTTGTTGCTCATGCTATAGGAAAGGTGTGTTCTTAACTCACTCTTTTGGTGCAACTCGTTAAAATACATGTGAAAATATAAAGAGCTGAGATTTGCCCATCTTTTTCACAAAACTCACCTCTTTTGTCATTGTTACTCTAATTCTAATTAAAATTTGATTAAAGAATTTGGTGAGGTGGATTTATCATATTGCGGGAGTTTCCATGTGTGACGGTTGATGTTTACAATGCTAATAACATAAGTTTTTTAAGACATCTCACTTCTTTGGTATTTTTTCTGTGCACTAATCTTAAAATTGCTAGAGTACAAGTAAACATAATACACTTCAGCTCCAGAAAAAAGCACAACAGAGATAATGTAATACATCTACTGGTATAGTTCTGGCTTCTCTCATTACAGCATCAGATTGAAACGAGAGATAAAAAAAGTCAATATTCTGGTGGAATGTAGACATATTCTTACTTTCTCTTTACATTAAAACCAACTTTGATGTGTTCCTTAACAATTCTCAGTTCTGTTCCTTGCTAGAATGTGTCACCACCAGAGAGTGACATCATTACTGTGTGAAAGTCAGAAGCATGTGTTGAATAGTTTAGTGGAGTAACAGGACCTCATCTGCTATGGCACTGGAGGAGTACTGCCATAAACCAAAATGCACCACTAAGTAACGGACAGTATTTGGTTCATGCCGGTTAGCTTTATAGTGAAGTAAGGATTAAAACTGAAAACATCCTCTATCCTTGCTTTCTAAGCAAGAAATAAGAAAACCCCAACAGAAATAAGAATGTATTTTTTGTTGGGGGGTTTCTGGGGGGGTTTGTTTTTTGGTTTGGGTTTTTTTTGTTTAGTTTTTTTTTTTTTTAATGTATTTCTGCATAGGATTGCCTAGTTCAACAAGGACTCAGTTGACTATTTTTAACCAAGGCCCCATTAAAATGGATTTCGCTCAAGGTCACCTAGAGTTTAAGAAGTTCAGGAAGAGCACAGAAGAAATATTTTCGTGTGTGCTTTCAGCATGCCTCTTGCAGGGGCTCTGCAGCCAGCAAGCTATTGTGTGTGGATGGCCAGATCTCTTGGACAGACCCGGATAAGCTGGAAAGGGACAGGGAACCTTGTTGTTAATGGCAGGAAACCTATTATTATCAGTCAAAACTGAAAAATATGTACAGGTCTCCAGAGAGAACAGGGAGGTAAAAGTAGCATCACATTCATTAAAAAGCATCCATCCTCTGCTTGTTTCCTGCTTAAAAGTGTGAAAGTGTTAAGACCCTTTCTCTTGTTTTCTCCAGTGTATTTTGCTAACTCGAACAGACTCCAAATTGTTGTTTTCCTATCTCCTCATGATTCTTCTTTACTGTCAGAAATTCCACCAAAAACCCAACACAAAAAGACAAAGGGAGAAGATAAATATCATCCCATCTTCTCACAGCTTTCTTCAATTTCTGAAAGAATATGTGCCTATGTAATGAGTTTCCTTAAAGTGAAGGGAACTTTTATTTCTTTAGCGTATATTTGCAGTGGGTGAGAAGTGGACTACAGAGCAGTCTGTGGCTACAAGTGCCCAGAATGAAAAAAAATGAACGGAATAAGAGCAACTTAAATTCATAGAAATCACTGAGTTTTAGATTTCATTCTTGACTAGAATCCACTAAACTGAGAATGTGTCCCTTTTTTAATTTCGTTGAGGCATAAGGTTGTTTTGCTGGAGTTTTTACTTAAGCCTCAGTAAGACAGTGAAATGATTCAGGCTGGACTAAGCATTGTCCACAACTGCACAGCACCAGCTCTTACAGTGCAGTTCACTTATCTTAGGAAATCTGGAATTTGGATTATCAACAGATATATGCAGCTCTGATTTCCTTCAAGATACTGATTGTAGGTATTGCTATAGAGACAATGTTTGAAATATTTCAGTATCGGGGATTTTAAAGATCAATTTTGCTGTGGATATTGAATCTCTGTCTAAAGATTCGGGTTTTTAAGTACGTAAGATAGTAGCTATTTTAAGATTTAGTGTGAGATGTTCTACAGTCACAATAATATTTTGATTTGTGTTCAGATAATAAGAGAAATATCCCTTTTCTTTATAAAAAGAGAAAATATTAAGGCTAAATACAATTGGCCAAATTATGACTTAAATCTCAACTTCTGGTGTCTTGGAAATCTTGGGTTAACAAAGGACCAGCAGGCACCAGTGCACTTTACAGCAGCCTTCAGATGCCTCTGAAACAGGCAATGTCAATATTTGGAATAACTCATTTAATTTCTGTAAATTGTGTTGTATGGCTGTGCAAGTTGGGTAGCACTAAGGGTTTGTCTAATATTCAACTTGGTAGTCAGAGTGATCCCATTTTGTGGCTCATGCTTTGTTTAGGTCTGGTATAGCAAGAGATGTAGCAATGCCATTGCAGAGCCTGGTGCCTTCCATACCAGGCCTGAGCAGTCCTATCTGCTAGAAATAGAGTCATGGGAACAGCACTGTTGTGTTATTCCTGTGTTTTGTATGAACTACAGACTGTGTTCAGAATTTTTCTGACAAAATGAGTAAATTCACTGAAATGGAATTGTTGCCAAGAAGGATTCAACTAGCTGAGGCTCCAGCTATAGGGTTTTGGGGTTAAGACAAAAAAAAGTCCTTTGACATTCCATATCTTATACTTTCTCTTTTTTCCATTCCACTACTGAAATGCTGCTTTCACTTGGATGAAGGAGGTGAAAATCTAATGGAAACATTTCAAAAGGATGGAAAGCAGAACTGTTCTTCCCAGCCAATCTCTTCTGCTGTATATACTCAGTCTGTGGACACTCTTCCCTCCAAATTTTCAGCTCCTTTTGTGGTAAGGAAAATGTTTGAGTTCTTAAACGCTGACAGGTTAGGAAAACTGTTTCCCTTGCTGTTCCCCCTTTGACTGTGCAGCCCTTGTTGGTGGGTCAATGCTGCTGGGATGGCAGCCAGAACTGAGGCAATTCAGAGGGGCTCTGCTGCAGTGGCCTGGTGAAGGAGCTGATCTGAGATGCCTTTGTTTGGCTGTCATCAATGTGCCATTGTTTGCCAGAATAATTGCCCAGTTAATCCTAACTGGTGCGATAATTATAAAAAGCTCATGTCCAGTGTAAACAGGAAACAATATACTTTGTTTATCTTTCCTAGGCATGAAGTTCCCTTCTGTCAGCCTTCTAGGGACAGGCCAGTAATTGTTTGCTGGCAGAGAATATGGGGTGACAAATTAACATAAGGGGCATGGGATCAAAACCTAATCTCCCTTATTATTCAGGTGAAATCCCTGGTTTTAGGGCCTAATTGAAAGGCTGAGAGAATTGGGTTTTTTCAGCCTGTGTAAGAGAAGGTGTTGGGGTGACCTAATTTCAGCCTCCCAGTACATAAAGGGAGCCTACAAGAAAGATGGGATGTTTTACGAGAGCATGTAGTGACAGAACAAGGGTGAATGGATGCAAACTGAAAGAGGGTAGGTTTAGATGGAAGAAAGTCTTTACTCAGAGGGTGATGAGACACTGGACCAGGTTGCCCAGAGAAGTTGAGGCTGTCCTATCTGCAGAAGTGTTCAAGGTCAGGTTGGATAGCGCTCCGAGCAACCTGGTCTAGTGAAAGGTATTCCTATACATGCCAGGGGGGTTGGAACTAGATGATCTTTATGGTTCCCTTCCAACCCAGGCTATTCTATGATTTTATGCTTACTCCAAAGTAGATCATGTCCTATATCTACAGCTGTTCAGCTGGTTTTTCTAACTTGGAAACAAATAGTTCCAAAAGTTCATGCTTTAAAAAGGCTTTCTCAGTTCTTGTGGTAATTCTGCAACTGTGAAAAGGTAAATTGTAATTTTTTTACACTGAATAGTAATACATCTCAGTATAAAAAAAATCTTACTATTACTATAGCAAATTCTTGATGATTATTTGGCTTAATAACAATTTTAAACCAGTCACTTAACTGATTACTATTATGAGAAACAATTATAGTTGAGAAGTGTCTCATACTTAGTGAAAAATCATGGGTTTGTTTTCTTCTATTTTAACCCTTGAGGTTTAGGAACAGTTTTCCTTTGCATTCTCATGTTGGATGTCAGTGCCTTACAGCATGAGTGAGGCTGTTTCCTTCAGTGTCACTGTTTGTACTGGTGAACATATCAACCTGTGACTCATAATAATAACTGACTCAACAGTTACTGTGTGCGAACTGGTTAAATAATGGTGAAAAATTGGGCTGGCAAGTCAAAAAAGTCTCACTTTTTATTTCCAAGTCATGAGTGGTGCAGAACTGTGTGAGTACATACTGTACAGTCTGATATTGGCCCTAAAGTTATGAACTAAGGGGATGCAGGGAACACTGCCTGGGTACCTTTCCTGTTGCCCATTGCTTTGCTGCATAACATCTTTTGTATTTCCAAGGCTTGCTAACTTCCAGGTATCCATGCTGGAAGTACAAGTGGCACATCAGGTTCTGAATAGCAACGTCTTACCCCTGGGTTCTCTAGCCTTGAGCAGCAGACCCTTGCACATTCTGATTTAGGTGCTTGTAACGTACACAAGTTCACTGACACTCTCTTTATCCAGTTCTCCTACTACAGCTTTTGTGGTAGGTGGAGTTGAGCCAGTGATGATAGTGGCAGGAACATTCCCTATGTAGCCCAAGGGGACTATTTAATTTGCCTGCATTTCCCACTTAGGTTAATGGAAAAGCCATGTCAAAATTAGCTGCAGAAAAACAGTTTTAAAGGCTTATGTAAAACTTTCTAAATGATGTGGTGTGTTAGGAAAGACTTGAAAATAAGATAGAAATGTATCTTTTTGTTCTCAAACACCCTTTCCTTTCCCTTGCAGGTAACATCTTGCAGGTCCACAGAGTACTGCACTATTTTAACATTTATTAGGTTTGATTATTATCAACTATGTTATCCCCTGTTCTATCTGAATTTCTAGCTGGAAACTCTGCATGATGTTTCATACAGTGCAGGTTTTTTGCTCCTGTATATCTTTCTGCCACCTTTTAATCATCAAAATTTTTATTTCTCAACTCATCATAAAAATTCAAAAAGTGCCTCCATGAGAATCAGTGAATCCACATTCTGCTCATCCATCTTTTTGAGGTTTTTTGGAAGGTGTACTACTGTGCAGGTGTTGTAGTTTGACACCGGCCAACTGCCAGGAACCCACGAAGACCACTCACTCGCCCTCCCCTGCCACAGCTGAGCAGAGGAGAGAAAAAAATTAATGAAGGGTTCATGAGTTTAGATAAGGACCGGGAGAAGAAAACCCTCGAAGGGCAAAACAGGCTCAGCTTAGAGGTACAAAGTGAATTTGTTACTAACAGTCAGAGGAGGATAATGAGAAGTAAAATAAGCCCTTAAAACACCTTTTCCCCCCTGCCCCTCCCTCCTTCCCACTCACAGCACAGGGAGACAGGGCACAGGGGTTTTGGTCAGTTCATCACCGAGATTTTCTTGCTCTGCTCAGGAAGAGGAGTCCTTCCCCTGCTGCACCGTGGGGTCTCTCCCAGGGGAGACAGTTCTCCACGAACCTCTCTGATGTGGTTCCAATCTCACGAGCAGCAGTCCTCCCAAAACTGCTGCAATGTGAGTCCCTCCCACAGGCAAACAGTCCTCCCAAAACTGCTGTGGCATGGGTCATTCTTCCACAGGGTGCAGTCCTCCAAGGACAGGCTGTTCCAGCCTGGGAACAAGGCCCCCTCTCTCCACCGGGTCTCCCACTGGATCACAGCCTCCTCCAGGCACCCACCGGCTCCAGCATGGGCACCTCCCCCACGGGCTGCAGGTGGATCTCTGCATCCCATGTGGATCCCCATGGGCTGCAGGGACACAGCTGCTTCACCATGGTCATCTCCACAGCCTGCAGAGGAATCTCAGCTCTGGTGCCTGGAGCACCTCCTCCCCCTCCTTCTCCGCTGACCTTTGTGATACCATGTAGTCCCTCACAGGTTCTCACCTCCTCCTCTTCTCTGGCTAGAAGAAAACTGCGTGTGCCCCACTTTGTTTTGATTTCTTCTTAGATGTGTTATCACAGAGGTGTTACCATCATTTCTAACTGGCCCAGGCTTGGCCAGTGGCATGTCCATCTTCAGAGCCATCAAGGATTGGCTCTTCTGGACAGGTGGAAGCTTCCAGAAGCCACCTCTGTGGCACCCCTGCTTCCAAAAACCAGGCCATGCAAAACCAACACAGCAGGCCAACATCAGATCAACACCTTTTGTCACTTGGCTTATTCCCAACCACTGTTGAGAAAACAAGAGTGTGGACTGCTGCCTGCTTGGTAACTTGCTGGAATAAGATGGATTTTGGAAGAAATTAAGGGCAGCATAACTCCAGTGAAAAACTGCCCATCAGACAGGTTTCTAATGGGCTCTGGCCTTGTTCTCATTACCTGGCCGGCTTCTCCATCACCTTCTTCAGGCTGTAGAACCTGCATTTCCAGGAGAAAAGAGCTGGGCCGACATGACCTGGGCTGTGCCAAGGGTCCCAACTGAAGCAGTGAGGGAGCAGTGGGGTCCAGAAACATCTAATGGCCAGTGAGCAGCTCTGAAAGGCCATTTTGTTAAAGAATCTGGGTTCCCAGGCCAGCAGCAACAAAGCTGCATGTGTATTAACAATTTTGTTTCAGAAAACAAATAGTATTTCACCATATGTGAAATAATTTCACCATAATTTATCAGATTTCTGGAAAAAAAAAAAAGCGTCAATTGAAAGTTTTGAATTTCAGAGATGTGTAGCAATAACTAAGTGGGGAAAAATGGTGGAAGGTACACTTCAACTTAAGTTTCTGAAGTAGAATTTGCTATACATTTTCTATGGCTCATGCTAGGGTTTGTCCTATTAGTCAGCCCCCATAATTTTTCTCATTCCAACCTGTGGATAAATGAAATTAAATGTTCCATAGCTTCTGAGGATAATGTGCAGCAAATTAAGGCTATCAACTTCACAGTACCTTCTGCTATCAGTTTTGTTGCTCTTTCTTTTCTGTTCTCTGTCTTTTCTGCTGCTGTGCTTGTTCTGTGAACATGCAGCCTTGTTCTGTACAAGCTCAACATCAGTCGAGAGACATTAGCTCTGACAATGCTGTGTCTGCAAACCCCCCTGGATGAATGAGACTGTCAGAGCACTTTGAGAAAAAACAAATGTTTTCTGAAGACCTTATTTAGGGTCTTCAATTTTATTGTACCCTCAGTACAATAAAATATAAGTATCCTAATATTGTACCCTCAGTACAAAGATATTAGCAATGAATGTGGAACCAGTAGAGATGTTGAACTGTATCCTCAGATATGCCCAGCTCCTCCTGCCATCAGCAGTAGATCTGCATCTGCATCCCCTTGCCCTGTGTTCACACCAAGAAAACAAGCTTTGCTGTTCTGCCTCATGGATTGATTTCAAGCTTGGCTAGGAACATCCTAAAACATGTGAAGTGGAGCCTTATAAAGAGGTTAAGTTGTGCCTCACTGCAGTCACTGGTGGAACAACTGCTCTTTCCTGATCTGCATGTGTAGTTGGAATTTTGGACTGCTGATTACTGATGGAGTTGGTTTCTCCATGCAGCTATTTAAGGCTTATTTTCCATGTTGATGTCACTGGGTTCAAACCCCCAGCAAGAATTCAGACAAAAAATATTTAAAAGCAAGGAAAAGCCTGTTGTGCTAGTGCTGTAATTGCATGAGGAAGATGGAAGTTCAGTTTCTGACTTTGCTACAGACTTCCTATGTGACCCTGCACAAACATCCTGGTGCATCCGTTGCCATAGCAAACAGAGATATTATTTCCTCCCTTCCACTGTCTGTCTCCCATACAAACTTTTGAGGGCAGACATTTTTACTTAGGATTTTACAAAACAATACTTGATGCAGTGCAGTCCTGACTTTTGGCTGGGGCCATAAGCTGCCCCTACGCTACCAATAATAAATAAATACCAAAGCAGCCTTGTTCTGCAGCAACAACAGTCCCGGCAAGCCTGATCAGAAGCATATGTGCTGTCTTGTCAGGAAAATTAATCCACAAACACCTGAGGTTTATGTCCAAAAAGGAGATAGAGGAGTCCCTTTACTTTATTCGAATAAAGGGAGAGGCCATGGGGCATTCCCCTGGGGTCTCTCAAATTTATGGAGGTCATAGCCTCCTTTTTATCCTATTTTCCCTAGTTTCCCGACCCATTTCCCTCTCTCTTTCCCCATTGGCTGAGGTACTCGAGAGGTACAGACTTCCCGGAATGCCTAATATCTAAAAATTCCCTTCTAATGTATAACCCCCCCCCACCTTGTCAGCAGACCTTTGGTATGTTTGAAGATACATATCTCTTTAATTCATCAATCAATGGAATCCTTCCCATTGTCTTTCTTATAGTGCTTAGCCTTGTCTACCAGCAGGCCCACAGCTTGTTTGTAAAGACAAGTCCTGCATTCCTCTCAGTCTAAAAACTATTTTATCTCTTATTAACAATTCCCTGGTACACCTAGCCTTCCAACTATTCTTGTGTAAAGTAAGTCAGTGCCAAAAGCCAACAAGCGAAGCTGTAGATTCTTCCCTTCACTACTTGAAAGAGACGTGGAGAAGTAGCAGCTGCTTATGTTCCAGTACTATGTTGATGCCTAAGTCTTCATAGTGAGAGTGGTCCCTGAGGAGTGGAAAGATGACCAGCAGCCAAACAGTGTCTCTTTCTTCAGTGTTTGCTAACAAACATGACAGGAGGTTCATCCTGACCTTCATATCCGGTGGAAGATGCACAGAATTGGCTGTGTTGAGGATCATCTGCAAGGTGTAGGCTCGGAATAAGATCATCTCTTGTGATGCTGCCCTGAATGCTGTGTTAGGCTTCAGCCATGAGTACATTTCCCATGAGGTAGGTGTCACAGTCTGTAATGTTTTAACTTGCTACAGAAAAACAGCCTTAAAAATATGATCCCATATTTATTTGGAAAAGTGGATGAAAATGCCTTGCACTCTGCGGAAACTGTGTAGGAAGATACTGAAGGTTGATTTGATGATCTTGGAGGTCTTTTCCAACCTTAGTGGTTCTATGATTCTGACATTAGCAATGTCTGTAGTGGGGCATGGGCACTCATAAAGGAACAGTATCTTGAAGTGTTTGCTTTGCTGTCCCTGTTCCTGTTAATTAGGGGTTCTAAAAAGGTCATTGACGGTCAGTTCAGTGCCTGAACAAGTGTGACTTACGCACAGAAGGTTTTCAATTGGTCACACTCATATGACTCTAAAAATCGTATTGTTAAAGGTGTTTGTAAGATCTGGTGGGCACTATAACAAAACTGTACTTGCCACAGTCAGGTCCTTTAGCTCTTAAGAGTTGTGTTTGTGATTTGGTTCTTAGCTGATCTTGACAATCAACCAACCATACAGGTTGGGTGGGCTATCTTCCACAAAAAGAAACTAAGTTTGTGTTTAAACATTAGATAAACACATGCAGGGGAGTATGTGCATTTTTCTGTCTTGTCAAATACTAACCAGCTTCCTGATGAAGAGGTCTTGCTTTCAAACAAGCAGAAAGGACAACTTATTCCTAAAGAGAGATATTTTATAACAAAATTAATATTACAAGATGAGAATCAGTCTGAAGTAAGAAGAATTAAATTTGTTGCCCATCCATACTTTTCAGATTGAAATGTGTGCTGCTATACGATGAAATATATGACTTTTATGTAAGGAAAATTATCAGCTAGCAATGAATCAGGGGTAATTTTATTAGCCTTAGAATTGTCCAGTGTCATTTCAAAGAATTTCCTTCAAATTCTATCTACCCATCTGCATAGCAGCTGCAGGCACATAGTTCCCAGGGGCTCAGTCTAATTTGTAGAATTATAGGGCTTCTGCCTGGCTATAGAAAAGGTCTATTAGTTTTGCTCATGTTGGAAATTTAGGCTTGATGCCTTCCACATGTTTTGTTTCATACTGTTAGTTTTTTTTCTGGGTCCACAATTAACTCTTTGGAGGTATTTCTCTTAAAGGAAGGCAACTACAGTGTTGTCTAGCAGTTTTGTACCATGTCCCCTCCAGGTTTCTAACAATAGTGTCAGATGAACTGTGAACTCAGTTGGATTTTTTCCTTTCTCTCTCTTAATTGCATTCAGAAATCAATTCCTCCATTTGCGGAAAGTAGTCATTCTCACCAAAATAGCATTTGACAGAAGAAGGGTGTATGAAACACCCAGAGAAGAATTTATCAGCCAAATTAAACCCTGGACATTACTTTTGGATGGCAGAGTGACTGTGACAATATTTGAATTTGGTCAGAACACCAAACACAAGGCTTCACAACAATATTTGTCAGCCTCAGCAGCAGCCTGTACCTCCCATCACAGCCAGTCTCAAAGCTCTATCCTGAGATCAGTAAATCAGTAGTGGCAGGGCCAGCTGAAATCCACCATATGTTTATATTCTGCAAGTAAAAAAGTCAGAAAAAAATAAAAAAAAAAGGAAACAAACAAACAAAACAAAAAACCCCCAAAACCAAATCAAAACAAAACAAAAAAAACCCCAACCAACCAACCAAACAAAAACCCCCCGAACCTCTGTTATATATCTGAACCTTTGGACAACATATTTGTTCTCTGTGGTCTGACTTGACTGGGACTTCTTACTGGACTGGCAGGTCTTAGAGAAAAGTGCCACTTATTGAATAACCACCATCATATACTACTTCTGTTGTCCTCTTCTGTCTGTTGTCTACACACTACAATAGCTCTGCTCACCCATTCCAACAACTGCTGCCAGTTTCATGTCAAACACATGAATTTTCAAGTGGGAAAACATGGCCCTTTTGGGTATTGCTCTGTAATCTGGAGGGAAGCATAACGAGGTGTTTTTAAAACTATTTTGCTAAAGTTCTGGATTTGCTACTGGAAAAGAAATTGCAGCTGGAATGAAAGCACTTTTTGCCAGGCGAGCTTTGAAAACATCAGTTTGTAAACCTAAGCCAATTCTTTTCCTTTTAGATATGCTTCATGTTAATCTGTGTTGATCTCTGTTATTATAATACCTTCCCAGTGCCTTGACTCGGTCCTGCCACAGGGCCTGGGTTTACTGGAAGAGCCACATCTTTCATGCCACTATGGCCACTCAACCCAGTTTGTATCACAGGAAACATATCCCAGTGGAAAGTCCATGAAGGTGTTTGGCACAAAAATGCAGAAATGGGATTCAGGCAGACTTTAAGAGGGGAAAACTGAATATTTTCTAAAGAAAATATTTAAACATTTAATGGTATTTTGGCCCATATTTTCATATATTCTATATATAGATATTCTCTTCCATTTTTGAATGTGCTGGTTTGAAAGTAAACCAGTGGGAAAAATTAACCCCACACAAATACCTTGAGAGAGATTTCAGGTCAGAGTAGGAATTTAATTGAACAGTTACAATAAAGGCAATGATACAGAAAAGCTGGCTTAAACTCACAAAGAGTACAACCTGGTACCCTATGGGTCAGGGTGGTGGTTGCAGTCCTGGTGAAGTGATGGTTGCAGTCTTGTCGAAAACGGTGGTCCTGTGGAAGTTTTGGCCCAGCTCTTCCTCCATCGAGTGGTGGTGCTGGTGGTGTCCTGAGCCCTCAGTTATATATGCTGAGGTCCAGGCAGGAATGCTCAGTAGCTCCCCCCGGGGCGGTGCGTTTCCCAATGGAATGATGTAATCCTATGAGTTGTAGGATATTTTTGGGAGTCCTTGATGGCCTAGGTTGTTACAGCTGCCTTTTATGCTGGTGCAGTTGGGACATTATGGCCCATTAGCCAAGATGATCCCCTCAGGATAGGTGGTGCTGCTGCTTCCCCAGAGTGAGTTATGCTGTCTGAGTTGCAGGGTTTGCAATTTGATATTGAATTTCAAGTTCAAAGGCAATTTCAAGAAATTACTTCTCATTAACTGCATGTAGACTAATGAAATCTGACATTCATCTGAAAATTGTTGCACGAGATCCAAGTGCATTTCAACTACATTTTCTGTACTGGTCCTGCTGAAGTAATTGATAAAACTTCCATAATCTTCAGTGGAGCCAAGAACTTCAAAATTAAAGGAAAGGATTAAAGGTCATTTAATAACCTGTGAGCAAAACTCTCTGTCTTTGTTGTTTAACATTAGTTGATGTATGTGCCAAAGAAAAAATGAAGTAATGGGAACAAACTCAACTGAGTCAGGAGATGTTTGGAAGTCAGATGCACTTTTGGTTTTGAAAGCCTGAAAAAAGGAGCAGATCTGTGCATTAAAGCAAAGGGAGTGTCCATTAGTCAGCGTTACTAAAATGCATTGGTAGATTGGACAGTATTTCATTTATGGTGTAAAAAATGAATAAACATCAGGTCACATTCTTAGTATATGCCTGTAAGCAGAGGTCCTTGAAGTCAGTGAGGTTACACTAATATATTTTAGCTGTTATAAATAAAATTGGGAATTTGTGCTCAAATATGTAATATTGAAATATGTACTAAGTTGTAACCAGTATTAAAAAAGAACAGAACCCTTGCCCAGGGAAAATTGTAACTCCCACTGGGAACTGATTTGCATCCCAAAAACAGAGCTACAGAGAACAACGACCCATCAAGAGGGAATGAAGCTGGCTCTCTCAAGGAGCATTTCTACGAAAATCTCCTCTCAGCTCAGGTGATAACTACCGGATCAAAAACCAAGATATGGAACATCATGGACCATCAGATAACCTCCTCTGGTGATGAGACATTAATCAAGAACAGGATATGTTTTGTCCACCTCAGTTTTATGAATGGGGTACCTCATGCATATGTTGATTGACTCAAATAATACCCAAGATCCGGACTTTATGGGAAAAACTGTATAAAAGCAAGCTGCTAGAAACAGTGGTTGTGAACAGAGGGAGATCTGATGCGACAGAGGTCAGATCTATGTTCACCCAGTTCCAGTCCTGGGCTTGGCACTGTCTCCTTTTTGATCGTGGCTTTGCGGGTACGAATTTTCGGACACTAAATAAATTTTATAATTGTTTTATTTTAATTGGGTATAGTTATTTATTACATAGCTAAAATCTGTCCTTGCATACAAATAAAAGTGGTGATGACTGGTCACTTTTAATGACTACATAGGTCAAATTCTCAAAATCTGTGCTGTTACTAATAAGTATCTACTGCCCTTTCAACAGAATTAATAAAAGAACCCAGGTTACATATTATGTTATGGTTTTCCTTTTGTCATATTGATAGTAGTATTACTTGGCTCGCTCTTTCTTTTTCCCCCCATCCCGTTCTTTTTTTTTCTGATAACAGCAAGCTACATAAATGGATGCTTCAGTTAAGTTTGCACTCCTGCAAAGCTCAATTCCTGCACTGGACTGCCCCAAACCCTGTGTTCAGTGTGAGTACTGGTTCTGGAGAGCTCTCCAGTGATGGGCACCAGTAAAATTGTTGGTTAAGTAAAGTACTATCACTCTTAGGCATACACCAGAAATGGAAGACAAAGCTGATGTTTAGCTTGTGCCAAGTCAGCACTAAGTACTGCAGGGCTTCAAGACATTTTTAAGGAAGTATCTTTTACTAGCTGACTTTGGAAACAGAAAGCTCAAAGAGCTTAATGCTTGTTGGGGCAGATTTTGTGTTGGCTACACGGTATTGTGCAAATCAGGAATAACTCAGCTGAAGAAAATAAGGCCATAGTGGGAGGTACTTCATGTTTTGTTTTGGCAGTATCATATTTGCTAGTATCAAACACATACTATCTTTATTTCCATTAAGTATTAGAACATGAATTTTCTGGGGTTTATTTTTGAGTACTTCACTGTGTGGAACTCCATAAAATTTCAGTGAAAAAGTGCTCAAGGAATTCTAACAAATCCTTCTGGATAGCTATACCATTGTGCTGGGGAAGTGGTGAGCAGCCTTTGCATTCCAGGGAAACATCTGTGACATCAGGAAACATCAGCTGAAAATTTAGCCAAATTATTTAAGCTCCTTGGTCTCACAAATTGAAAGAGTGAGAATTGAAGAGAATTATAGAACTAAATGGAAGAATATAGTGTTCTGAGGAAAATACTGATATGCATTTGGTTTCTTTTAATATTGGATCGGAGATTCCCTGCTTTTTAACCACTGCTGAGTCCAGCTCTGGAATGCTCTTGTCACATCAGTGGGCTTCAGAAAAAGACTAGTAATTTGAAGGAAACACAGGCTGAAGCAATAAATTTTATTTAGAGGCAGGGAAGAGTCCTCCTTTTGTAAGTGCAATAGAAAAGATAGTATTGATAGTTTGGCCAAAACCATTGATGCTTTCCAGGTATCTGTGTGCACTAATATATATCGAAGCAACTGTTTTTATTTGTCTTGTTTGTAATTATTTTCCTTTGCACTCTCCCAGACAGGTCAATTTTTGCAAACTATCAAGAAACTGATATTAAAGTTTTGGGTTTACAATGGTCTTTCTCTTCAAAAGTTGGCTATAGTCAGTCTGGTGTTCCTTGCAGTTATGCCCAGACAGTTGGGCAAGCGTTGCCGTCCATTGGGAGAGGAATAGATGGCTTTAGCAAAAGGCCCTCCAGTTCTTTGCTCTATGTGTCCTAAAGCAGTTTCTCCCTGTGGTGTGGCATCCCCCCTCTACCCTTTTTCTAGGCTGCACTGCGGTCTGAGAAATGCTCATTAGGCCTCGGCCTTGATGAACAGCCCCTGGGCTCAGCTCTGTTCGAGCTTATCAGAAACACTGTCTGCTCCCAGGAACTGCTGCTGTCTAACGAGCTCCTATTTTCTTTATGAACAGCCTTTGAAACTGTTTTTCTTGCCTGAACAGCATAACATCCCCATTCTCACACTTTCAAAGAAAGTGCCCGCCCAAACTGTGGCCAGAAGGAAACATTGTTATGGCTAAAGCCCAGTCTCTTGCCACCCTATAAACAGCGGTACAAACTGAGACCCTTTGAGCTCTCCTGGACCACAGCAGACTGTGACCAACAACCTCCCTGTCTCAGTTTGAAAGATAAGTGTCTGCCAAGGAAGGAGGGAACCTCCCTTGGACTGGAAAATATGACCCCCTTCCCTCTGAATTATTATAACCTCGAAATTAAAGGACTTTCAGGCAAAGATATGAGAAAAGGAATAACAGTTCTTTACTAGTATGTATAACAAGATAAACAAACAACAACACAGGCAGCAACAACAAACAAAACCAGAAGCCCAGTAACAGCCTTCTGTCGGCTGTCAGGCCCTTTCCCCGTCAGTGCGGTTCCGCTCACAGCCGGCAGGGGTGCTGGTGGCTCCCGGCCAGGCAGGGACGTGCGATGATTCCCCCGTGCCTGCAGGGGGCGCTGTGGCGCGAGCTCGGCCACCTCTCTGTACGTGGGTGATGGCGGGCAGGCTGGCGGGAGAGATAGAAAAGGGGCTTCCTCTACAAACCCACAGGGGCAGCCAGTCCCGGTGCCCCTCCGGATGGCAAAATGGGCTGTAGCAGGAACCTGGGAGCAGCAGCTGGAACGGCAGAGGCGGGCACACCTGGGGTGGCAAACAAAATACAGCAAAAAATCCGCAGCTGTAGCAGGAGTCCCAGGGTGTCCTGGAAGGCATGGGGTGCTGGGTTAAAGTGTAGAAAAAAACCTGGAGCAGTGGCAGAGAAATTGCAGGGTTAGGCAGCACCAGCCTGGCTCCTGAACACCAATAGGAGAGGCTCCCTTGGAGGGGGCGAGGGGCTTGGGGTCCTGGGGCTTTCCCCTGAGGCATCCGAGTAGATGGTGAGGGTCCTTTTCCAGTGAGGTCGGGTATTAATAAGGTCCCAGTCCAACAGCTGCTTTTACGAGCAAAGGCTCACCCATGGTAGAAGCAGTGGGAGGACAAAAGCTCTGCAGTGGCAGCAAATCCTCTGGGCAGCAACGATCCATTCCCCTCCAATCCCGAGAGTGAGAGAGCNGGGGCTTCCTCTACAAACCCACAGGGGCAGCCAGTCCCGGTGCCCCTCCGGATGGCAAAATGGGCTGTAGCAGGAACCTGGGAGCAGCAGCTGGAACAGCAGAGGCGGGCACACCTGGGGTGGCAAACAAAATACAGCAAAAAATCCGCAGCTGTAGCAGGAGTCCCAGGGTGTCCTGGAAGGCATGGGGTGCTGGGTTAAAGTGTAGAAAAAAACCTGGAGCAGTGGCAGAGAAATTGCAGGGTTAGGCAGCACCAGCCTGGCTCCTGAACACCAATAGGAGAGGCTCCCTTGGAGGGGGCGAGGGGCTTGGGGTCCTGGGGCTTTCCCCTGAGGCATCCGAGTAGATGGTGAGGGTTCTTTTCCAGTGAGGTCGGGTATTAATAAGGTCCCAGTCCAACAGCTGCTTTTACGAGCAAAGGCTCACCCATGGTAGAAGCAGTGGGAGGACAAAAGCTCTGCAGTGGCAGCAAATCCTCTGGGCAGCAACGATCCATTCCCCTCCAATCCCGAGAGTGAGAGAGCAAGGAGTCGAGCCCAGCCCCTCATCCCCCAGCCAAAATCTCAAGGTATTCTCTGCCCTTCCAAAAGAAAGCTTCTCAGCTAGAGACAGTGCAGCTGCACACTTCTCCACACTTTGGCCACTTCTTTTGTCTTTTAAATACTGGTTGTTATTGTCTCTTAGCAACAAATAGGACAAAATTCCATGAGAGGAAGAAAGGATTTTTTCTTTTCTTTTTTTTTTCTAACTCCAACACTCCCTCTGAGTGGGGCCTCTCAGAGCCAGCAAACTCTCAAGCTTGCTATAGTTGGAGGATTGCTGAACAACGGCGGGTCCTTGGTTGATACCCTCACTCCTCGAGGCCTGACCCTTTGCCCATTGGGAGATGCAAAGGCATCCAAAGTAAGTATGTCACCGACCTTCTAGGGGAATTTTTCACAGGTACCTTGGTTGCACTGACTCCTTATTGTCTGTGTGCAGGCATGTACACATATGCCATAGCAAATCTGGGAGAAATGTTGCTTTCTTATATGTTTAAGTACCTTGGATATCTCAGTAAGTTAGGCCTGTAAGTAAGGCTAAGTCATAAGTTATAAGCTAAGTTAAATGCTGTTAAGTGTTGCTCGTCTGTTAAGTTACTACGTTCAACTTTGAAGTCCTAAGCTGGGTTAAATGCTGTTAAGAGTTATTCCTCTGTTAAATTGTTAAGGTGAAGTTTTAAGTTAGGTATAAGTTAAGTGGTTTTCTGTCGCTCGTGAGCAGAGACCAAGGAATAAAGCGACACGGACGGCTTAGTGATGTAAAACTGACACCTTATTAACTTACAAATTCACTTATATACCTTAGCACACTGGACTGGCATAAGGTCATTGGTTCACTGACCAGCCACCCTTCGGAGGGATTGGCTGAACCCAATAACACTTACTTCAGATATTTTCTCTTTGGTATCAATAACAGTTCCATAGTTTACAAAATCTCTTAGCTGTTTTCCCACAGCATCTGTAAGAAAGCAAAGCTTTCTCACAGACACTGTCAGAAAACTGAGAAATCTCTCTGCACCCATGCTTTCAGCATTCACAGTGTTCCTTTGTCAAATTGTTAGGTTTAAGGCATAAGTTACTGTACTGTTAAGTTTGAGTGCTGTTAAGCTTTTAGGCTATTGTTGGAGATTAGGGTTTTTCCTTTTGTTTTTCTTTCTCTTAGGGAATTTTCCCCCATTTCATTGCTAAGAAAAAATAATGAACAAGTACTTAAGAGAGACAAAAGAACTTGCCAAGCTCAGAGGAGGAGGGCACTGGGCTGCACTTCTCTTACCTAAGGGTTTCTCTCGGACGGGTAGAGATATTGCAAGAATTGGGCTGGGGAAAAAAGGGGCTGGGACAGCTCCTAACTCTCTTGTTCTCTTGGCTTCAGAGGAGAACGGTCGAGCTGCTGCTTGGAGGGGGAATTCACTGCCGTCACCAGAGCCCAGCCCGGTCCTGCTTCCCCTGCCATGGGTGAGCCTTTGCTCGCGAGAGCAGCCACTGAACTGGGACCTTACTAACACCCTACCTCACTAAAAAAGGGACTTTCACCATCTGCTGGGGTGCCTCAGGGGAGAGCCCCAGGACCCTGAGCCCTTTCCCCCTCCCGGGGAGCCTTTCTCTGCCGTGTCCTGGAGCCAGGCTGCCACTGCCCCGCCCCTGACAATTTTTTTGCCACTACTCTGATTTTATGCTACATTGTAGCTCTGCACCCCCTGCCCTGCCAGGATGCCCCTCTGTTCCAGCCCTGCTGTTGCCTTTTTCAACCTAGAAATGAAACTCAAGATGATTTTAGTATAGGAGGTAATATAAAAGTGGATCTTTATTGAGGGCGTTCAGGGGCAGTTATGAAAAGATGTCCACAAAAGCCTACCCCTCACGGGGGTGCATACAGTTTTACAGGTTTAGTAAATTAGCATAATTGATAAAAAGCACCAATTAGGAAGACAAGTGGTGATGCAATTCCCCCCAGGTCAAGCCTGTTCTCTGGAGTCCCCCCCATCTTGGTTCTAGCTATACTTTATTTCTGGCCTTGGTTCCCAGGAAAAACCAAGATAGGATAAAGGACTTGTACCCCCGGGGCTTGGAGCTCTGGAATTTGTTTTGTCTTTCTGCCTAGGGAAAGGGCATGGAAAAAGTACTGCCCAGGGTGAGCCCACCCTGCTATTCCAGCTGCTGCTCCTAAGTTCCTGCTGCAGCCCATTTTGGCCATTCAGCCTGTCCGCCATTACCACGGGTCCCTGAGCTTGCACCACAGCGCCCCCTGCAGGCGCGGGGGATCATCGCACCGCCCTGCCCAGCCGGGAGCCACCAGCGCCCCTGCTGGCTGTGAGCGGAACTGCAGCAACGGGGAAAGTGCCTGACAGCCGACAGAAGGCTGTTACTGGGCTTCTGGTTTTGTTTGTTGTTGCTGCCCGTGTTGTTGTTTGTTTATCTTGTTATACATACTAATAAAGAACTGTTATTCCTTTTCTCATATCTTTGCCTGAAAGCCCTTGAAAGCACCAAGGCTCTCCTTTCCCTACACAGATCACCCTGAGTTAAGACAGGCTGTTCTGTAGTGTAAATTGCAGGTATTTACTGGCCACAACAACACCATGTTTTGAGGACTGTACAGTGAACCTAGCCATGAATACTTGTTTCCCTCTTGGAATAATGGGAAGAGGAAGACACGCTCTACCCCAGGTTTTCAGGAAATAAGAACACATGTATCATTTTTTCACATCTAGTTTTTCACTTGATAGTAACTGTAGTGTGCTACTGTTGGCTCAAGACAATTTGCTGCATTTGCCAAATGTGAATAATTTTCTAATTGGAAGGCATATATTCACATACACATGGCTTTTCAGCTAATTCATGCCCAGTCATGCAGTCCATAACAGCTTTTCTTCATTTACTACATGACAACCCTTATGTGACCAAGCTTGGTCAGCCATGATACAATATGGTATCACAACGATGCTGTTATACTGTGAAACCCAAACATAGGCATCGTCATTTATAGTGCCACTGACTGAACAAAGAGCTAGATATACAAACCAGCATCATTCAGCTTTGAGGGGCAGAGTCAGGCAAGGGGAACTCCATTCAGTCCTGGCCACTGTAAGGCATCTGGCTTCTGCTTGCACACACTGTACAACATGACATGTTTGCTCCAAACAGCATAGGATTTTATGGGAGTATAGGTCTACATGCACTCAAGGCATTCTTCTGTAAGCGGGATAACATCTTTGACAGGGGGGCCTCAGGCTGCTGCTGGGATGCAGGGTCACTTAGAGGGAGATGGTGTGCAGGCACTACAGAACTCGGCAGGTTTCATCAATCAGTAGAATTTACACCAATGTGCAGAAGGAGGCATTGGCTCCTGATGTTCTTCAATCTCTGTATTAGAAAGAACAACATAGTAAGGTTTAACTGAGTGTCTTCCCTAAAAATGGCAAGTTTGTAACTTGATACTTGTTCCTGCCCAAGGTCAACATTTAATCAAATGAATGGAGCATTTGTATAAATGCAGCTTCTTGAGCATCCCAAATGCTACAGTTATTTGTAAAGTATTGGCAAAGGATATTTTAAGTATTTGCAATTATTCTGTGATATAAGTCCCTGCAATAGCAAGTTGTTTGCTTTTATAACTACCATGTGGAGAACCAAAGACTTAAGCAGAGCTTTTCCTGCCAAGAAGGTTTATGATTGTACAGTGTGTTTAACATGTGCCATAAAATAGTATTGCTAGGTGTCTTAGGTTACAATGTAAGGTGTAACCAAAAGTATATATTCTATCACCATCTTCATAAGCTGTTAAAACCAGGTGGGGCAATGTTCTTTATCTCTTCCATGACACATCCCTGATAACTCCCTCTGGGGGATATCTTCTGCTAATGGGCCATCAAGCCTCACTGCATGACTCATAAATTATATCATCCCATTGTGAGATACTCTGCCCAGGGGGAAGAACCAAGCATTCCTACCTGGTTATAATCTGAGGTTTGGAACACCACAGGCAGCCCTTACCTACTGGGTTCCTAGAGGACAAGAGCTCCATAACCACTGCTGGACTTTCAGAGGAAGACCAGACCCTTCTACAGGATCACCACTTCAACGGAACCACATCTATCACTTCAGGAGGACTGCAGCCACCATTTAATCGGACTGCTACCACCACCCTGATGGACAGAGTGTCAATTTAAGACAGTGTTTCTGTATTATTGTCTTTATCTTAATTTTCCTATTAAATTGTAATTCTGACTTGGAGTCTCTCACTGGTTTGCTTTCAAACTAGTTCACTAGGCCAGTCATACTCAAAGCTAACAGAAGCCTTTTTTACTTTTTCTTAGTGATATTTTTTCTTCTTTACATCATATGTTGCAGTTTCCATATCTTTTTATTGTAATGCTGTCCATTAGAATGGGTGTCTGTGCACTGATTTAGACAGTTCTGACAAAAGGCCTGCAATTAATTTTGATTCAGCAATTGTTAATTTTTATGCAGGCTATTGTCTAACCATCTCTAAAAACCACCCTAAAGCTTAAATAAATTTTAAATTTTAAAAAAGGAAGGATTTTATAGAATATCCCTAGTTTGTACAAAGTAGGAGCTAGATATGTTTCACCCTTTCTAATTAAAAAAAAAAAAAAATCTGGTTTGAAAATTATTTTAAGTTATAACCTAAAGTTTCTTCACCACATTCTGAATGCTAGTTGCCTGCTCAAGCAAGGAATAGCAGTACTTTTCACAGCATCAGATTGAGACACCTGTTAGATCCCAGTATCTAATTACCTGAACCTGTGAACCACTAACCAATGTTACATCTGTGTAATCCATCAAACTTTTTTCCCATGTCTCACAGTGCTCCACACACCACAGAAAATCTGCTGATCACTTTACCTCTAGGGCAAGGGTTGCAGCAAAGGACATGAAGACATAACTGCAAAGTGTTATTGGAACACTGCAGGAGGGACTGAAAAACATGAGGGTTTATGACACTGAGAGCAGCTTGGGTCTATGGGTATTTTCTTGATAAATTTGACAGTGGGAGTTGGTGCCCTCTCTGATATGGAAGAAAAATTAGTAAAATTTGAGCCCAGATTTGGCCCTCAGCAAAGCTTTATGCCATTCAGTAAAATACAGTCACAATTTCAGTGCTTCAAGACCATACTGGTTCTCTGTGCTTTAAGCAAAGAAAAGATACTAAGTTTACTTAACAAGCAAGAAGGGGTTAAAACTTAGTGGGACACTCTTTTGGGAAAAAGTGTAGGGAGAAGGGTTGTGGTACTGATTTGTTTATTTTTGCAGCTGAGGTTTTTCCCTCTGAGGATGCCAGCTTGCCACAGCAGAGCTGCTCCATGTACAGAGGTCTCATTTACAGTGGTGAGCAGCTGTACTCTGAGCTCTATTTAGTTTATGTTGTGATGGATGACTTGAGTAGGAGACGTGAAGAGTGAATTAACAACTTTAGTAAAAAAACATTGTTAGTCTTACCAATGCGTTTTCATTTTGCATTACTGTGCTGTCATATCTGGTTCCTGTTCTTGTCTGTCCTGCTCTCTCCTTGTGTATCCTGATTTTCAGGGTTCCTTTCCTTCCTTCCTTGTATTGTTAGGTTTCTTTCTCTTTTTTTTTTTTCTTTCTTTTTTTCTTTCCTTTTCCCAGAGCTAGTTTGCTGAAGAAGTCAGATATTCATTCTGGTGCTTGAGGTCTGGGTGGAGGCTCACTTCCCACTTCCCAGCCAGGACACTGTTCTCAGTGTTAAGACCTCAGGAATCCAGTAACAGCCCTGATGGTGAATAGCCCATAGCTGGAGGGAAAGGCACCTTCAAACACCTTTTCCAGTGTTTGTCCTAAAAGATGACCGAAGGACATCTTTGCTCAATGCCTTCGGCTTGCTCCCCAGTGTCAACTGGTTTAGCTCACCAGTCACAGAAATTGTTTAGGTTGCTTCTTATAGCAAGCCCCACTCTGGTTTACAGTCAGCCATCAAAATGTGCCAGTTGAGTCAAGGCAAGCCAGACCTGTCTCTTTAGAAGATAATTCTGAAGGAGAATTGAGGTAGGGCATATTTGAAAGGTAGTGTAGTTTGGGCTGTCACCAGGAATCCAGGAGGCTGATGTGCAGGCTTTTTATTCTTCTGGAGACTTTTTGTGGTGCCTTACTCCTGTAACAGAAAAATGTTACTGCCCCACAGAGAAATGGCCTATTGGATTTTTGTTGTGGTTTAACCCCAACCAGCAACCCAGCCCTATGCAATTGCTCACTCACTACCCCAACAGCTGTGGGAACTGACAGCTGGACTGAAAGTCTCACAGATTTTGACTTGGACACAATCACTTTGTACCCGTGAGAATTCGGTTGGTACCCATGAGAATTTTATAATCAACAGAAGCAAGAAACCAAAACAACAGAAGAAGAATGCACAGCTGTTCGCAGGAGGCTCTTTATGGGTTTAGAATGGGTGGTAGTTGTAGGTAACCAATAAATTGTAATGTAGTAACTTAGGAGCCAATGGATACGCAGCACGAGTGCCAAGAAAGTGTATGAAAGAGGCTTTGTAAAATTAAAGATGCTTTTTGCCCAGAGCAGTTAGTATGTGCATGTATGTGTCGTGACTGTCTCAAGAGCGACAAACAGCAGGATCAGGGAGAGAATGGGAAGGGTGAAAGGTAGAAAACTTGTGGGTTGAGATAAAGACAGTCTAATTGGGAAAGCAAAAGCTGCACACGCAAACAAAGCAAGGAATTAATTCACTGCTGTCCAAGGGCAGGCAGGACTTCAGCCATCTCCAAGAAAAGCAGGGCCCCATCACAGGTAATGGTTACTCGGGAAGACAAATGCCATCACTCCAAATATCCCCCTCCCTCTTCCTCCCTCTTCCCTCCACTTCTTACACTGAGCATGATGTCACATGGCCCTTCAGTCAGTTTGGGTCACCTGTCCTGGCTGTGTCTCCTCCCACCTTCCCATGCACCCCCAACTCCTTTGCCAGCGTGGCCGTATAAAAAGCAGAGAAGGCTCTGTATAAACCCTACTCAGCAATAACAAAAACATCTCTATATTATCAACCCTGTGTTCAGCACAAATCCAAACCACAGCCCCATACCAGCCACTGCAAAAGAATTTAACTACCCCAGCCAAAGCCAGCACAATTTTGTTTCTCCCCATTTCTTACCTTGTAGTAACCAGGCCTTCACTATACAAGGTGACTAACTATGAGTAAATTAGATCACTCCTAACTTGAGATTTGTAGAGGTGGAACTTCTGAGTTCGTCTTACAATTTTTTCTGTTTTTTTTGTTTAAGTGTTGAATAGTGAAGAAGCATAGGGCTAAACTGGACCTTGACAAATCCTGTAATTTCTTCCCCAAAGCAAGCCAGACAGTCCATATTTATGAGTCCTCACAGATATTTTCCCACCTATTCTTAGACATCTGCGAGGATGAACATGCTGTAGTCTGGTGTATTGTTGACTTGCATTATCACAGAAATGAAATTTTTTCTTAATTTTCTGAATGCTTGAGTCTTCTGTGATAAATCCTCATCTCCTGTGATGAAATGTAACCCCCATTACTTTTACTCATGGCACATCTTGAGAATAGATTTCCTTTTCCTTCTACTGCCTAAGTATATATACACATCCTTATACTTAATATTCTACCTGTCCCCTGCACTCTCATCTACAAGCTAAGCACTCCAAGTTGCATCCTGGTTTTCATCCAACTTTCATCCAGTTCCAACACCTCCTCCTGTCTCCTGAAATGCAGCACCCTGAAATTAAATATTGAGCTTCATCCGAATCTTGTGGAAGTGACACTTCCCACCCCAGCTCAACAGTGTATACATGCACCTAATCTAGGCGATGACCTGCATACTCAGGCTGACAACATTAGTGCATCCCTTTATCTAACCTTTAGTTCCCTGGTCGGCATTTGTAAAGCTGATTATTCTGATGTACTTATAGCACCTTGCACTTGTCCTTATGGAAGAACATCCTCTTCTTTACAGATGACCTTTCAACTTCTCAGTTGTCCCTCTGTATCTTCATGTTTTTCATCAATTAATAACCTCATTCTTCCACTCTTGTTACTCTTGACTACCTGCTTCTGGTCATATAGTCACAGTAGAAAACCCATGGTAATCCATGGCAGAATCTTTGCTTCCATTTACATTAAATGTTAATAAATAATGTCTTTTCCTACCAGTTTTTTAGCTGACCTATTACATTTTAATGTAGGATGTAGGTGATTGGTGTGATTGTAAGAAAATATGAAAAACTTTACTAAAGGAAAACTATCTGATGTATTCTCTTTTGCATACCCCCAAGTCCTGACACCATATCATAGATGGAAATTGAGTAGTTTGACATTATTTGCCCATAGCATGGGTCCACACTGACTGCCACTCATGAAGCTCTTTTCTTTCCAGTGCTTACAAATAGATTATTTAAATGTATGTGCCATTTTTTTGTTGTTGTCAGGCCTGCAAATTCCCAGCTACTCTGTTTTTCCTCCTCTGTAAGAGTAATCACCATTTTCACTCTTCTGCAGTTTTTTGATATGTTACTATTCTTCCATAGATGAACAATTCCCAAGGGGCTCTGAGACTGCCCAAGTCTTCTTCAGGTTTTCGTGTATCTTAGCCTGAATTAAAAATATTTAACTTACCTAATGTGGTGGGTTGACTTTGGCTGGATGCCACATGCTCACCAAGCTGCTCTATTACTCCACCCTCTCAGCTGGATGGGAGAGAAAATAATATGGAGAACAAGTCATAGGTTGAGATAAGACAGTTTCCTAAAGCAAAAGCAAAAGGTTGCATGAGCACAAGCAAAGAGGAAAAAAACAGGATTTTATTCCCTACTTCCCATCAGCAAGCAATGTTCAGACACTTCCCAGGAAGCAGGGTTTCAACATGCATAGCTGTTGCTCTGGAAGGCAAACACTGTAAACAATGAATGCCCCCCCGCCCCTTTCTCCTCCATTTCTTAGCTTTTATATCTGAGCTGATGTCTGTCTTGGTTTGAAAGACAGGTGTCTGCTAAGGAAGGCAGGAGCCTTCGTTGAAACGAGAAAAAATAAAAATGCAACCCCCTTCCCTCCGAATTATTATAATTTTGAAATTAGGGGCTTTCAGGCAAAGATATGAGGAATAGGAATAACAGTTCTTTACTACTATATATATATATATGTATAACAAGGCACACAAACAAGAATAACTATGACAGTAACAGCAAACAGAACTAGTAACCCTCTGCCAGCCTCCTCGGCTCCAGGCCCTTTCCCCGTTGGTGCAGTTACGGTCACAGCCGGCAGCGGCGCTGGCGGCTCCCGGTGAGCAGGGCGGGTGCGGTGGTTCCCCCTGGGCAGGCGATCCTGGTGCCTGGCCGGACCCTCGGGAACAGCAGGCTGGAACAGCAGGGATGAGCACAAATCCCGGGTAGCAGACGAGATGTCCCAAACTCCCAAACTCCGGCAGATCTCGGCAGGCAGGGTGTGCGGGGCTACCGTGCAGCGAAGGCTCAAAGGAACGGCAGGAGCAGAGCGGCCGCAGCCCGGCTCCCAGCGGGGCAGGGAAAGGTGGGCTTAGGATCCCGGGGTTTCTCCCTGAGGCACGGTAGAAGGAAAAGCAGCCGAAAAAGCAGAAACCTGCAGTGCTGACACAATGGCCGTCTCTCCTTCTCCGTCCGAACGCCGAGAGCAACTAACTCACAAGCCCAGGTGAAAAAAGAGTGGCCAGTTGGACCCCTCCCCACTGTGGCCAGGTCTTTTGTCTCTCTTAAACACCCAGCAATTTGTTGTCTTGGCAACATATATGGGGAAAATTCCTCAAGAAACAAAGGGAAACAGAAGGGGAACCCCTAAAACCCCAACAATGTCATATGGTGTGGAACATTCCTTTTGTCAATTTGGGTCAGTTGCCCCAGCTGTGACCCCTCCCAAGATCTTGCCCACCTCCAGTCCCTTGCTGGAGGGGGGAAATGTTGAGATGGTGGCTGATGCTGTGGCAGCCCAATTTCTAGCTACTAATGCAAAGCACAGCACTGTGAGGGCTGCTATGGGGAAATTAACTCCATCTCAGCCAGACCCAATACATCTAACCTGTTCTTTCCTCTTAGTATTATCAAAAATTGCTATTTAATTGTGATTTGCCTTCTGAATTTTAGTGTATTAAGTAGTACTGAAGAGAATAAAGTATTTAAAGCAATGTGTCAACAGTTCCTTATTGTAGGAACAGTTCCTTATTATAAGAAAAACATTCCTTTTCTTAATGAAAGCTGAACTAATAATGTATTTGGTAGCCAAGCTTAAAAATAGCAAATATATTGATATTAATGAAAAAAACACGATAATTTGTAAGCTTTTCTACATTATGTGGGAATGTAGCTTAATATACATAGACCAGCTTAATATCTGGGAAATATTTATGTAGCTGGCACATTACTTGCTTGTTGTTTTTCATCCAGTGATGGATCACTGCGTCAAATTGCATTATTTAGGAAATCTGTGTGGTGTGTCAATTTTTGAAATCTAATGGGATTCAATTCCCCTAAATCAGATTTACACTGAAGCAGAGCTCTAATATTTCATTTGTAGACACTGACATGCTGTACCAGTCATGTAAGTGAATACCATCCTTTGCTGCTAGACATAAGGGCTTGTCTGAGGCATAAGGGTGTATCTGAGGCAAAAACAAATGAAACATTGGTTAAACGTTATTATTTCCTAGGGAGGCTTTGGTGTCAATTTAATAATGAAGCACTGAACTAAACAGAAACTACCAGTAATGTTTGTGAGAGGGAAGTAGTACGGCCATTGAATTTTCCCATTGGTGATATGATCACTCTTCTCTTTTACTGAGTCATTTTTCTTCAGTTAGGGGTGTCCCTCTACATGCACATGTGTTTAGGCTGGAAAGAGAGCAAATGCATCATGAACAGGCTGAACAGAGAGGATAATTTTTGGCCGTGACTTGTAAAGTGACCAATTATGATGACTCTGTCACCTGCATGTATAAAATGACTCTAAGCAATAGTTGAAATCCTGGGAATTAAGTTTTACTTTTTCTTTTTTTTTATAAATCTCACATGAGACAACAATAAAATTAATTCAGAGGTATAGCCCTACCATTTTCAAATTCCTTGTGGTTAAGGCAAAAAGATATTCAAGATACTGTGTCCTACTTTTTTCTTTTTTTTTTTCCATTTTTTAAGAAGCAGAATAGATAGGTAGTTTCTTGGGGCTTTTTGGTTTTTGTTTTTTTTTTTCTTTTCTTGTCTTTATTCTTTTTACAGTACTGGATAGAAGTCCTTATCTGCAAAGCAATAGTTATCTCTCTTCCCACTATCAGTGCAAGCTTTGTGAATTCATTTCGTGAATTGTAGCATTGGAAAATAAATGGTTGCTCATAACTCTCTAGTTCAGTAGAGAAACGGAACAGGTATTTTACTGAAATTTAAGCTATCGTTTGGGTAGTGTGTATGTGGCATTAAACTGTGTGTTTTGAAACACAGTGATCATAAAACCTGTTATAGTTACTAATGACTGTCTCTCAGGAAGAAAGAAAGAGGCTCTGATGGGCAAGGTGCTGTACAAACCCATGGCATCTGCTCAGATACTATCACAGAACCACAGGCTGAATGGATTTCAACAGATCATTTTATTGTGCTGCCCCATGGCAAGATTAATTATCCCCATTTTATTCCTGGAACATGTCTGTCCAACTCTTTCTTGAAGACCCCCAAGGATGGGCTTCCCAACTCCCCAGTATGATTTAATCTAGTGTTTTCTCCACTTCCTGTTAGAGAACTTCTTTAGTGTTTAATATAAATCCACGTGTAATATAAATTTCTCTTGCTGCAGCTGAAGCTCTTTCTTTCTTTCCCTAGCCACCACAAATACTGTAAAAGAGATTGCTCCATCTTGCAGCAGCCTTGAACACTGTTATTTTAGCCCTCCTTTCCTCAGTCTCATTTTTCTTTCTGGCTAGATGACAGCAATTAATTCAGGCTCTTCTTGTGTCTCTGCCATTCTGGTCTCCCTCTCATCTTTTTCAGAAGTCTTCTTAGTGGTTTGCGTTTCCAACATGGCACCCAAAGTGGGATGCTGTTCTCTAGCTGGGATACCACCAGCAAGCAGATGAAGGACTGTGGGGTGCCTTTAGGTTCCACTCCCGTCAATGTTCCAGTGAGGTGCTTTTTTCATAACCAATTACAGAGTTTATTCATGCTCAGCTGGAGATCCATTACAACCTCCAAGAACTATTACAAAAAATAAAAGACCTAACCTTGACTAATCACTCCCTATTTTGAATTAATGTTTGTCTTGGGGTGATTTTATAATGTGTATCCCCTATCACTGCCCTATGCCCACAAACTTTCTGTGCCTTTAAACTGAGCCTGACAGGGCAGAGAGAAAAAAACTGCGAACTTTTCAAAACAGTTGTTCAAGGACACAGACGCACACTCCTTTGCTTTTGCAGCAGTGAGAGGGGAGGAAGCACCTTTCGTGCTTTTCAGCCAGCTTTCGGCTCCTTTTCTCTGGAGGGAGACGGAGAGCTGAACTTTGTTTTCCTGGGACTTCGGTTTTTTCCCTTTTTCTCTTCTGGACTGTTTCAACATCAGAACACACCAGGAGAGTTTTCCACCGAGGCCCCGGAGGTGGGCCCACACCGACCCAGCTCCGAGGAGGAGAGAGACCACACCTACAGAAGGACTCTGAAATCTTCCCAGATTTCTCTCCATAGCGAGAGATTCCATTATTTAGCATTATTATCCCTTTCCTGTGTGTTTGTTAAATAAATAGTTTTTATCTCTTTCACTTTCCTCCGAGGAAAATTTTTTTTCCGAACCTGGTGGGGGAGTGGTGGTTGTAACCTGCCTTCTATCAGAGGATATTTCCTCCAAATTTGTCCAAACCGGCACAATATTGCTGATTAAATCCTACCTAAGTGCAGTATTTTGTTTTGCCAAGAGAGACTTAAGGTGTGTTTAACAGCTAGACAGAGGGCTGAGGTAGGGAAGAATAAATTCACTTAGACAAGATCACACAGGGAGTTTGGGGAAGAGCCAGGAATAATTTCTGACTGAGCTCTGGAGGCCTCATCAGTCAGTCTTCTCCCAGGTTTTAGTGGAAAACCATGGAATTGAATACTGAAAATATGGCAGGCTCTTCATCTGACTCATTTGCACTGGTTTTGTGGACCTCACTAATGAGACCCAACAAGATGAGTCTCCACATGGCATTGTTTATAACTGCATACTGAAAGCAACAAGTGTTAATTTTGCAAGATGTAAACACTGTATGAATTAGTTGCCTTGCAGGCAGACAGACCACCAATCTATTGGACAGCAGAACTTTGTATTTCATCTTCTCCTGAGCCTAACAGCCATTATACTCTGATGTGTTAATGAGAAAAACAAACAGGCATGTAGAGCTAGCCCTTGGTGTTCATCATGCTCATCTCCAGCTACATGAAAGAGGAAAAAGGTGGGATTCCATGAAATTGTTAACTCCCTCTTCTTCAAGAAGGCTGGTTAGATCCAGAGTTTTCCAATGGAATCTCCTCAGATATTTCAGAAGTTGCTTGGTGTTAAGCACTCCACAGCTGGCCGTTTCACTGAGTTCTCTAATGGGAACAAAATCCTTTAAAGAATCTGAGCAGTAATCTGAATGTGAGTTGCTGAGTGATTTTAAAAATACAGTTCTTAAAATAAAAGTAGCAAACAAGCAAAAAATAAGAAAATTGCTGAGACAATGGATGAGGTGGACATAAAGCAAAAATACAGTCTGCTGGGTAGAATACATCAGCATATAGAGTTTTATTGTCTTTGGTGATGTGATTTGAAATGTTTAGCTTCACTCTCATGCTGGTGATTAGAAACATGCTGTTGGTTATGAAAAGAGCCAAATGCACTCTATTGGATTTTATTCTGGTTTCTAAATTGCACCCATAATTGTGGTCACCAACTTCTTTAAACATTTATGTATTTTTTCTAGCACAATACTTCTTAAAGGATTTTCTTTAAGAAAACTGTTCAGCTTTATCTGAACAGTTACCAGTGGTTCCAGTTATACCTTTTGCTGCTGTCTTCTCCCAGAACATGTCTATGCTGAATTTACAAGGTTTTATTTGGTTTCTGGTCTGGAAAAGAGTTTATCTTGCAAGTAAACCACTATTTTAAATGCTGCCAGGGCTACATATGACCTTTGGGGCAGATGTGCTTCTTTTGCTCTGCTACATATAAAGGTCTGTCTTGGGGTTAGACTGCAAGTGAAAATGATAACACAGGTACTTGGCAGTTTCATTTTTTCTATATATTGAGATAAAGCTTAGACTTGGCTCTGTTCGGATGCTAAAAAATGTCCCTGGTGTATCAGTTGGGTAAATGAGCAGATCTATTCCAGTATTAGAAGGACGAATCTTGATATTGTTTCATTCTTTCAATAAAAAATAATATACATTTGTGTACTAGTTTGAAAGCAAACCAATGAGAGATTCCAAGTCAGAACTAGAGTTTAATAGGAAAATTAAAACAAAGGCAGAAAACACTGGCTTAAACTGACAGAGTCAGAATACAACCTGACACCCTGTTGGTCAGGGTGGTAGCAGCAGTCCGATAAAATGGTGGATGTGATTCTGTTGAAGCGGTGATCCTGTAGAAGGGTCTGGTATTCCTCTGAAGGTCCAGAGGTGGTTATGTAGCTCTGGGAATCCACTAGGCAGGGCTGCTCTGGTGTTCCAAAACCTCAGTTTATATCCAGGTAGGAATGCTTGGTTCCTCCCCCTGGGCAGATCATCTCACAATGGGATGATGTAATTTTTTTGAGTCATGCAGTGAGACCCTGATGGCCTATTAGTGGCGACAGGCCCTGGAGGGAGTTGTTAGGGATGTGTCATGGAGGAGAACATGAGTCATAAGGAACACTGCCCCACCTGTTTTAACAGCTTATGAAGATGGTGATAGAATACATACTTTTGCTTACATCTTACATTGTAACCTAAGACAGTTTGTGTTGCATTTATCCTCACTGACCACCAAAATTCTTGCTAGACATTATTCTCTCGGTATTTTCTCAGAAAGAAGTCTGTCTGGGTGTAAATTCATCACTAATGTTTTAGCTGGAGCAGTTCCATACTATGGCTGTCCTACTATGCGTCCCTGGTCACCTTCCTCCATTGCTGTATTGCTTTTGTGCCCTTGCGCTGGGGAGCTTCCACAATGCTCTTTAAACAAGAAAGAAGAGGAACAGGGACATCCATTTAAATTACTTGTGTGCTACTTTATGATGCTTGCAGCATTCCTGTGTTATGAAACTCATGTCTGCTAATTAAACACTTCAATATTCTTGTAATTTACCCTTGGGAGTCAATGACAAAAACCCCTTGATTTTAGCAAAATATAGCTCACTGGGGAACAAAAATGGTTCTTGATGTTCCTGATACACAGTATGACTATGAAACTTGGATAGAAAGGAACCAGAACCTGTAATGGCAACATCCCTTCTAACTAACTCTTTTTGAGATCCTATTTAATCCCTTCCCAGATGGACACTAGACAATAATCTCATCACTAGAAAATAATTTCAGTGGTACAAATAATATTTTTTTCAATTAGCAGTCACATTGAGAGAAAAAAAAAGATACTCTGCAGTTTTGTAGTTGCAAACTGTTGGAGGGTGCAAGTAGGTGAATTTAATTTATTTATACTTGGTACTCTAGTCATGCTCTCCTTTTGATAAAATAACTGAGAAGAAAATAAGAGGTGTGCTCTTGTGCCAATGCTTTGGCCTATTAATGAGGAGGGAAATAAGTTCTTTGTCAGTTTGCTGTTTTCTAGTTTTGCTTTGGCAATTGGCATATATGATGCATGTAAACCCTCAGCATTCCCTGTGCTTCCATACCTTCAGGCTGTGGTCACAATGCATCCTTGGAGTTCCTCAATGTCTCTTTTCTCTTTCTTGCTTCCTCCATAGTGTTAACATCTTCCACAGTCCAGAGGACCTGGGTGATGTTTATTTTATTTTCTTCTCCCCTAATCCTAGTCTTCATCTCCTTTCTTCTTTCTCTTCCTGAATAGCAAACTATGAATTTTTATCTTTCAACTCACATTCACTTCTCCTCCATCTTCTGCTTTATCAGTACTTCTGGCTGTTCTTCCTCTCCCCACATTAGGTCCTCCTGTGGCCTTCTCTAAAAGGCAGTTGTGTAAACCTACTCCTCCCATCCTTCGGCATCTCAGTATTTTTCGCTTTCTGCAAAACAAGTCACTAGGCATGTCAGCAGGTTACTCTTACATTAGCAGGAGGGGACGAGCACATGAGACTTAGATGCAAGTGGCTGATAGCTTTTAGATCTATTGGAAGGTTAATATAGAGCTATTTGAAAATTCTGGAGGTATACTTCTTTAGATAAATTAAGCTCATTCTCTCCTTAGTCTTTTCTGAATTTTCTCTGGATCTGTACCTTCATTTGACATTTTGGTATGGATCATATGCCAGAGCAAAAACCAAGACCAGACTGGTGAGTACAAGACTGAATGTATTGCTTCTTGCAGAGACTAGGCTGGTACATACATTGCAAGACTGAATATATTGCTTTTTGCAGAGACTAGGCTGGTAGTTATATAGTCATCAGCACACTTCTGAATTGCTGTTGAAATCTAACTTCAACAGTGTGATTTTAATCCAAGTCAAGTCTTCTGCACATTTAGACCAAGAAACTTCCCTGAATTTTTCAGTTTGATATTTTTGAGAGAGAAAAAGAAAGAAGGAAAGAAATTTTAAATATTGCCTTGCTTGGCCATTTCTTAAACTGTAGAGAAAACATGCACCTAACTCCAATTGATAGGAAAGATGGGTGCTAAGGTCTTAACAAACAACTCAGTGGGTGAAGATCTTAAAGAGACATGGGTCTTCACGTCTCTACAGAATCCAGACAGTCTGGCCAGGCAGTTTGAACTCCTGAACTAATTTAGGGTAATAGGACAAATGGGTCCACACAAGGTCTATTGCAGACTGAATTTCTGAATGTTGGGGGAAAATGGCATGTTCAAGGGGGGAATATGAAGTAGGTGGTTCAGGAAGGCTGTACCTTTCTAGTACCTCAGCCAACAGGGAAAAGAAGAGGGCAACATGCAGCCAGGAGTTTAGGATAAAAGGAGGCCGTGATCTCCAAAACCTCAAGAGAAACCCCATGGGGGTATGCCCCAGTGGTCTCTCTCCGTTTATTAGAATAAAGTTGCAGGACTCCTCTGTCTCCTTTATGGACACTGGCTTTTCATAGTGTGATTGTCCATACATGAATAATAACTAAAAAAGCAAATGAGAAGTTTAAAAATAAAAAAAACTCCAAACCACCAACCCAAAACCCTGCAGTTTTTTCAGTGCAAGCTAACCCTGATGTATTCTCTGTAGAAGTAAATTTAATTTTCTGATGTCTCTAATGTGTTTTTTAACCTCTACCACACACTCATTGCCTGCCAAATTTCCTAATATCATTGAAAGTTACAAAAGCATCACAGTAGTTTTACTGGAAAAATACAGTTGAATTGAATTTGCTCTAAAAATGTCAAAACTTAAAATACATGTTAAAGGTTGATCCATTGGAAATCAGTAAACCCCCTACATGTGTTTGCAGTTTTATGTCTGTTGTGGTTTCAACTCAGATGGAAATTAAACTACACTCAACCACTTCCCTTCCCCAATCCCCTCTGCTAAGAGAATGACAAAACCCAGAGTTTCTGAGTTGAGATAAGAACAATTTACTTGAAAACAGCAATGGCACAAAAAATGAACTGCAACAATATTAACAACAAACATATACAAAAGAGAGGGTGATTTACATACAAAAAGATGCTCACGACTCCAACACAGCTCTGCGGGGCCACTGAGACAAAGACAAAATGGAGGACGCTACTGGAGCCAACACCACGTGGCCTCCTGAGACAAAGGAGAAAATGACAAATGCCACCGTGCCCAGCACTCCCCTTCCCTGAATCTGAGACAGTGAAAACCAAATCCTCCAAACTGGATTGTCTGTGCCACGGTGCTTCGGGACTGTCCACATCAACCACTCCACTCCACAGAGCTCCCTCTGGGACCAGTGCACACACCTGGTTGGGCTTAGCTGTGCTCAGCAGTGTTTGGCTGGGCTGGGCTCAGCCAGGCTTGTTTCAGCTCAGCTTCATTCACCACCTTGCTCCCCCAGAAAAAGGAACAAAACGGCACTGCTTCTGCTCTGAATTCACTTTTTCTACTCCCTGAAGCCATGCCTCCAGCAATGCTGTGATTCAACACTCACACAGCTCTAGGCTCCACCCTCCAATTGGCAACTGTGAGAAAACTAGAACAATGTTGAAGGCAGTTTTGTATGTCTTGATGACAGGTATGTATTTCAACATTAACAGATGAAGGTATCATAATATAGCAAGACATTTACAAGTGCCCTATCCCTGAAGTCTTCAAGGCCAAGCTGGATGGGGCTTCGAGCAATCTGGTCTATCTGAAGGTGTCCCTGCCCATGGCAGAGCCTTTAAGATCCCTTCCAACTGGCTCATAGTGTTGAGTGTCTTGTATACTGGGTATTACAGTCATGCGGTAGCATTGTCATACTGCTCATTGATAGCATGTTTCTGTGTGTAAACAGTGGAGAGAAAATTGTTTGGAAATGTTTTCATGTTAGGGAGCTTCCCAGATTCAGATCTGAGCTGCTGCTATCAGATCTTGCAGTTCGAAGCATGGAAGTCTGCTAAATCTGCTAAAAATTATGCTATCTTCACTACAAGTCAAATGAGGCCACCTAGTCTTGAGAGCCTGCTATCACCTTATGATTAAATCTCTCATACTTGGCTGCTTCTGCATGGAAGACATGCTTCCTCTTAAATTTGGCCATGGTTCAGATGCCAGTTCTCCCTGGGTTAAATTTACATCTGGGTTTGAACAAGCTTTCAGTGGGACAGAACACCCATCCATCCCTACTGTTTTCACTCCTGCGGAGTGTGAGAAGGACAAGGCTCTCTTTCCCCTTCCTCCTGCTCCTAATTCCCTGGCTGCTCATTCCTTTAAAAAGTGGATTACAGGTTTTGGTGGGTTCTTGTTTTCATTGGGTGGCTTGCAGTCACGTCTCATCCAGACTGACTTCAGCTAAGCCAAGCTGTTTAAAGGTTGACAGCAAAGTATCCCCAGAAAGCAGCTGTAGCAATGCCATGGTGCTGTAACTGTACATGCAGTTTTTCAATATGAAAGCACTACCAAATATTTCTGCCAGTAGCAAGAGCAACACAGAGAAAGTTGATTCAAAAGCAGGCTGCAAACTGCATTTGGTAAGGGCTTTGAGATCTCTCACAGACAAGAAGTAAAAGGATTAAGGGATAGCAATAAGGAAAAAATTGCTAGTAAAAGGATACAGAAAGCCATTTCTGTTGGAATATAGATGGTGATTAAAATGAAGACCAAAGTGATTCTGGTGAGATCACTTGCACCATCTGTTGGCAAAAAAGCCTGAACAATAAACAGACCTTTAAAAATATCAGACATTCATACTGAATCAGACATTCATACAGTTACTACTCTATCATGAGTCTGGTCAGAATAATCTGTAGTAAGACACCAGCAAATTCATGAAATCTGTTTCTTAGAGGAAAGAAAAATAGATTCAACAAAACAGTACGTTCAAGACTTAAGACTTCTGCACGTCACATCTGAATCAAAAACAAAGCCACAAGAAGTGGAAAATTCCTTTTCAAAGCCAGATTTCCAATTTAACTATCTGAATACTCATATTTCAAATGCTTTTATCACAAAGGAACACAATGATGCAAATGAAAATTCTTGTATTAATGTGCAACACAATGGGCACTGTGTGTTGTCTGCTGTTTCACCCATGTTGAAGGTACCTGTAAATGGAAGGCAGCAGGAAAATGCTGCTTGCATTCAAACCTAATATTGCCCAGCAGCCTTGACATCCAGACCCCCAGGATAGTGTTTAGTTCTCCCACTGTCTGCAGGTTTCTGTAATGTCTCTGGCTCCTCTGACTCACTTTGTCATTTCCATAATCACACCAAGCCTTTTTTGAGCAGCAAGATGCCCTTCTAGTATCAAATATGATAACAAGTGCCTATGGAGTATTACTTTGTTGACTTACTCAACTCCCAGGAGAAAACCTTTCCCTCCCTCCTTTTTATGTTCCACTTATCCCAGAAGTCCACCTCATAAAACATTTTTCTTTGATAGGATATCTTATTTCAAATCCTAATTATCAATTTCCAATTGACTAGTTAAAGCAGATTTAGGTCCTATTAATTCTTGCTCATCTGTCAATGTGATGCTGTGGAACAAAATAGTTAGCTATTATTGAAACAAACTTCCTTGTTTTCTTCCAGCCTGCGCAATCTGTTTTAAAGAAACCCAAACCAAAACACTAGAGCAAAGCAATGATCTTAAATGGACTACATAAAACATCATCCAATACCAGTTTGTTAAAAGCCCAACTGGCTTGTAAGGTTTCAAAGATGATCATGGCAACTGTTTATAAAATCAGCGTGATGTTAAACATATGTAGTTATTAACTGGCAAACCCAGTTATCGGTTGTAAACACAGAAAACTGGCCAACCTTTTACAATGCAATGGGTGCTATGACACATTCAACAGTTTCAGTTACTAGAACATAACATCTGAGTTTCTGTACATATTTTCTAGCAAATACAGCTATATAGATATGTGCTTTCTTATGTTTTAAATGCAGTGCGTTCCCAAAGCCTACTCTCAAAGAACATAAAGGTTATAAAATAAGAATTCTGCGTGGGAAGACTGGAGGAGGTGTTCATACATAATAAAAGCAGTCACTCTTTTGAGTTTTTTTCTGCAGAACCTCTGCCCATTTCTTAGTGGACCCATGCTATGGGCAAATAATGTCAAACTACTCAATTTCCATCTATGATATGGTGTCAGGATTTGGGGGTATGCAAAAGAGAATATATCAGATAGTTTTCCTTTAGTAAAGTTTTTCATATTTTCTTACAATCACACCAATCACCTACATCCTACATTAAAATGTGATAGGTCAGCTAAAAAACTGGTAGGAAAAGACATTATTTATTAACATTTAATGTAAACGGAAGCAAAGATTCTGCCATGGATTACCATGGGTTTTCTACTGTGACTATATGACCAGAAGCAGGTAGTCAAGAGTAACAAGAGTGGAAGAATGAGGTTATTAATTGATGAAAAACATGAAGATACAGAGGGACAACTGAAAGGTCATCTGTAAAGAAGAGGATGTTCTTCCATAAGGACAAGTGCAAGGTGCTACAAGTACATCAGAATAATCAGCTTTACAAATGCTGACCTGGTTTTTCTTCTTTGACCTCCAAATTCCTGGGTTGTAAGTCTCATTGCGACATGGCAGCATTGTTTGACAACACAAGGAAGTCCAAGGAAAGTTAAAACTGTACTCTCAACTCTCATGACCTTGTTTGCCAAATGTGTGTGGTGGTGGTCAAGGAGCAGGTGTTGAAAAAACTATGAGGATTTTTTCCTGAGGAAAACTAAGCATGAGAATAAGGGGAATATGTCTGAAACTCAATTTTGCTTTGTATATATTAGTAGTGGATTAGAAAGGTTGAAGTTGGAAGTGCAATTCTATGGCAGCCTAGATAGCTGAAGAAATTTAAGATGTTCTATTTTCTGACCCATACTTTTGGTAAGACGCATTTTTTACAAATTTAGACTATTTTGTTGTTAGTGAATGCAATGTTAAAATACACACAGCATTGCTGTTATGGTAAGCAAAGGAGCAGTAGCTCTATTACAAATTTCAGTTCTTCAATAGTGGTATCTTTGTAGCTTTCTCTCTTTCCCTTCCACCTTGCCCCATTCCCCTTTATGTTTGGGGATATGCTTACCCCTCACCTGTACATTACCAGTTTTGGCCATCTGCATGGGAGCAGCTGGATGGGCAATTTCACTTAGTCTACTGCCTACCAGGACAACTGTCTTGGGTCAGGGAATCTCCAGGCAGGATGGATAAAACATGTCATGTGTTAGGGTCAGAGAATTCCACCCTGCTTGCTACACCAAAATAAATGTTACGGTCCAGTTTTAAAGTTATTAGAAGTGCCTCTGCCCAAAATAAGGTGCAAACGAGACCATATGCCAAAGTCAAGTATGGATTTTATTTAATAGTAAATATGAGAGAGAGGGAAAGAGAGAAAAAGCAAGAGAAAGAAACAGAAAAGAGGTGGGGGACAGAAAGAGAGTGACAGAGACAGATTAAGAGAATATCACTATTCCGTGGATCCCACCAGCGTCCCGATGATCCTCTCCAGCTGGTCTTCTTGGTGGCAAAGATCCCCTGAAAAGCTTAGAATCTGTCAGGAATGAGGCCAAACCCACTCACTTTTAAGTTAAAAACAGAAAAGGTTTATTTTAACAAAAAGGCCCGATTCCCAAAAAAAAATATAGTCCGGGTCGCAGTGATAAGAGACACTTTCCAGCCAAAACGGCCATAAAACCCAAAACAAAAGACCCTCTCGGTGCCAGGGTCTACCCAGGACAAATCCCAGGTAGAGAGGTGTTATTTAGTAGGCCCAGAAACCCAGCACCGGGCCCTGCCTGGGCTAATCCCCGTCAGAGAGCTGGTTACCCGAGCTCACCGGAGGCAAAGGAGCAGAGCAGAGCTCTCCCCTTGTGCACGAGGTTTTATACCCCCTTAACTCCTCCCATCTCCCTCCACAGTCCCGCCTCTGGGGTAGAGGGCAATTGGTGGGGTTCCGCTAGAGTCCATCCGGGTTGGTCCTGTCCCCCAGAGTGATGTACAGTCTGATGTCCAATGGCTCGTTGTCTCCAGGGTGCAGTCTCTGGGGGGGTGTCCTGTGGACTCCAAGGCAGGAATCTCCTCATTAAAATTCAGGTTGGCATGGAGCCAAGTGACAAGGTAACGGTCGGTTTAGGACTGCAGCTCTGGGGGAGGGGTCCTTCCTTCACAGCACAGGGAGAGACTCATAAGGATTTTTGATTTTAAACTCCATAGAACTGCTGAACTTGGTCTCTAAAATTAAGAAACACCATCCAACCTTTTGAGAACCAGTGTTCAACACCCCAAACCTATGAGAAAAATTATTTAAACACCTGGAAAACCTTCAACTTCAGGAATGAATCAACTACTTATTAATCCTACAAACAATTTACATATTCCAGGGTTAGTTAACCAAAACTTCCAAGGATGCGAAAGCCAAATCAGCTATTTCATGTATAACAGGATCTGATGGGTTAATGTATGTTCAGGCCAGGTGGGAATGCCCTGGCACCTCCCACAGGGCGGGGGGGCCTGTCTCTTGCAGCAGACTCTGGATCTGTTGCATCATTTTGCATCCTGTGCAGTTCTGTGGTACAAGGCCTATGGGGAGCACTTTGGGGGGTCTTTGATGGATTCTGACACCCCTTCAGCTGCCCCCCACATGATTGTCCCATGGATGTGGCCTGTGGGGGTGGGGGTTTCACAGCTAGGCCAGTTTATGTAAAGGAGTATAGGTGTTCACTGCCTCTGACCAGAGGTTACACCACATACTTGAAACCTCCTCTTCCCCCCCTTGGCTGCAGAGGAGTCTGTGTAAACCTGGCCTCTGAGATCTGTGGTCTCCTCTGGCGGCCAGTGGGCCCATGGCACTGGGGAACACAGGAACCACTTGGAGGAAGGTGCCTTAGGAGGAGAGATACTCCTCAGGTCAGGGCAACCAAAAAAGCCTCTCTCAGGATACCCTGTTCTGTTATGGAAATATACCCCAGTTCTGTTTCCCCATTTGCCCGTTGACCTCCCTGCCCCTTTCTACCCTATATGTCCCTGATGCAGAAAGTTCTCCCTTCCCTACTCTCTCATTGGCCCTTGTTCCCTTACCACTCCCTCCGCATTTTCCTATTGGCCCCTGTGCCTTGACCCCGCCTGTGTACCGCCCCAGTGCCCTCAAACCATTGGTCCTGATGCTCTCTCCGTCCCTACCGACCTTATATTTAAACCTGGACCCTCCCATGTTCTTGGTTCTTGTCCCTGGACCCTTTCACCTGGGTGAAATAGACCCCCTGTGGAACTCTACACAAGAACCCCTTCTGCCTCCTTACTGCCAGTGCATTTATCAAGCTATCGGACACTGAGTGATTGTGTGTGTGTGTGCACAACAGTCTTGCCAAGCGACTCCACGAGGGACATTTCTAGGAAGGTCGCGGCACCTCACCACCAACCGCCGCCATGACAGTCTCCCCCAATCCAAACACAGACAGGGATTTTCTTCTGCGTTTGGCTTTCTTGTGGATGTATTCCTTTCCCTCAGCCTTGTTTGCTTCTCTCTAGACCTGAGATAATGGAACAATAGTGTCCCCTTAATCTTATCTAAGCGGTTTAACTCACAGTCCAAAGTTCCAGTCAGGCATCTTCAAGGAGGGGTGGTCTTCTGTGATTGTAGCTTCTTTATACAGTTTTCGCTATAATGGGAAAAACTCCTTTATAACAGTATTTGAGGTATGAACCATTTCAGTCTCTGACACTATGCTATATGACTTGTCTTGGACAAGGGGGATGTACCTAGTACTTCATTTATTTTGGATAATTTTAGAGTCCCCTTATGTTCTACAACACATGGTATAGAGCAGATCAGTCTGCAAATTCCCCTTTTTAATGCCAGCTACAGGATCAGTGTTTGAAAGCAACCAAGCCTGAGAATCACAGATGAAATCCAATGTTTGGGTCTTTGGGAGGTACTGTCTTCAAATTTTTTATAAGCTTTGTTGCATAATTCCCATCCCTCCAGCTTGAGTGAGGTAAGAACATAGATCTGAGTAATCAATTTTCCATTATTTTTCTGAAGTATTCAGAACAGGAGTAATATCCTTCAGACAGAAAGCATCAATAGTTTGTAGTGGCTTTTTTGGGGAGGATGTGCCAATCTTGAGAACTCCTTTCGGGCTATTGCTCTTTAATGAAAGCATCTCATTACCCAACAATTCAGATTAACATACCATCAACCTAATTTTCTTCTGTCTTTTTAAATGCTGTTTGTCCTGGGGTGACGTTATGAAGCCGCTTTATTCCTTAACCGTCCGCTCAGTGCCCAAGGACGCTGTGCCTTTAAGATGGACCGGGGGTCGGGGCTGGAGCCATGGGACCCGAGTGCGGCGCGGTTGAACGGGGGAGCCCGGGGACTCGAGGGCTCGGTGGGGCTCGGGAGGGAGTGTGCCGGGAGCGCTGTGCTGCTTTTTGGGTTTGTGTTCCAGCTAGCTGGAAAAGGGTTCTGTTGGTTTTTTAACCCTTCCCCCCCCCCTTGCCTCACTGCCTCCGCTCCCTCCTCGCCGGTCCGGCCCCGGCTGGTCCGAGCCCGAGTGTCTGTTCCCTCTCCGGGAATTTATTGTACTTTGAGGTTTGGGGTTTTTTTTTCCTGTTCTACCCTGTTTTGTTTTGTGTTTAATAAACAGTTTGTTTTTTCCACTTTCCCTTGCTGTGACCCATTTGTCTTACTGGTGGAGGAAAAGGGGAGGGGAGGAGGCACTTATTCCAGAGCGCTTCCTCCTTAAATTTTGTCTCCAAAATCCGAAACACTGTTGCATTTCATCCTGGAATTAATCTACAGTACCACTCAAACTCTCTTAATTTCTGTTGTGCTTGACAGAGCAGCTCTCATTTTTGGATAATAATATTCTTACGGTTATGTCAAGCTCTATAAAATTTTTTATAGCAATCACAAGAGACCAGATTTAACCCCAAAAGCTGCAGATAAAACTCACTGAAGTTAAGGGAAGGGTTTCTGGTGGCCCATTACTGTCTGCATCTGCCCCATTACACTGAGGCACACTTAGGAGTTTGGAGTTTGCCAAATTGTGTGTGCTCTGTCTCAGGAATGAATAGCATGAAGGAATGACAGCCCAAGCAGCTTGTCCCTTATCTTACGTGTTTGTCCCTTGTCACTTTGTCAACTGTCAGCACTGCTAGTCTGGCTCATGTTTTAGATTGCCTCTTGGCCTCTGACGTCTTAGTTGATATATATGGACAAATATCTTGCTTTTGGTAGAGTTTTGCATACTTGGGATCTGAAAAAGAAGAAAAACATAGAGACTGAACACAAGGTATTCAAATTAGTTTAATTTTTTTTCTTAATCAAAAGTTCCTTTTATACTATATGAAAATGAATGAAAGTATATATTTAAGCTTTAGCTCTGGGCAAACATGCCCAGGAAACCTGTAGTAAGGATTTCATAAGACTGGGTTGATGAGCTTGTGTTCTCCTGATTGTTTTTTTAGCACTGAACTAATTTCTGGATTTTTATTTCTCTGGGTGGGGTTTGATAATTCCCTTGATTTGAAGGTGAGAGTGTAATGTTACCTTTCACGTGCAAATCTCTGAGGTAGCATGTTCTCCTCCAAGTCAAAAGGAATTAATTGTTTCAACAACTGCTGCTTCTTCCCTTACTTAGATGAAGAGTTTAACTGTTTTGTTCCAGATTGCTTAGACAAGTTCTTTTACTTGGTCAAGTTGCTGTGTTACCAGATGAAAAATTTTTTACACCTGGTGGATTAATACAATGCTAATTCTTCAAAAACCACTAGCCTGTGGAACTGCACAATCCTTATTCTCGTAGGAAGAACTGGAAAGCAACCAGCCCAGTTGTGCCAACTTTTATCAGTTCCCCAGGCGGTCAGGTATGACTTTGGTGTCACCGACCTCCAGGGACCACCAGAGAGACCCCCAGGGCAGAAGAACAAGTGTGGAGAGGGGAGGGAACGTGAGTTAACGGCTTTGGGGAAATTATTATCATATGTATGTTTCTTCTGGGAAAAGCTATAAATCTGTGTATAAAATACAGTATGCAAACAGGAGCTTTTTCTGTACTGAGCATGCATGAGATTTCGGAGGAGATATTTCCTTATGCATCTGGCCAAATAAAGAATGCCTGCTTCTCAGTGCTACATTAGTGTTAAGGAGTTTTTATTTATAGCAATTTTTGGTAACAGCTGTACTAGAGTGAACTACATTCCATTCAGCATGTCAGTTTCTATGACAGTGTTTGAAAATAGATACTTTAAAGGTATTTCTAACTGTTTTGAGGCATATAGCATTCAGGTCTCTTGAGGGTATTCTATCACTGACAGTTGTCTTTCAGAGTTATAAAATATTTTAAATGGTTTTATATGGTATTATGTACTGTAACTAATGTGCATATACAAGGCAGGAGAAGGGAGTATGTATGTTCTTGTATGGTATATTCTTGTCAGGGACAGACAAATTACAAAGGCTTTTGCTCTTCCTTGGATGCACTGGAGCATTTAGGACCAGGGGGAATGGCTCTAAACTGAAAGACAGTAGATTCATATTAGATGTCAGGAAGAAATTCTTCACTGTGAGGGTGATGAGGCCCTGGCACAGGTTGCCCCAAGAAGCTGTGGCTGCCTCATTCCTGGATGTGTTCAAGGCCAGGTTGGACAGGGCTTTGAGCAACCTGGGATAGTGAAAGGTGTCCCTGCCTATGGCAGAGCGGTTGAATGGAGATGATCTTTGAGGTTCCTTCCAATCCAAACCATTCTATGATTCTATGATTTTGGGTTAATATGTGTGGCTTCAGCCTCAGTCGGCCTTGGCACACAAGTGAGATAAGTTCAGCGCATTTGCCCATAACTCAGTCAGAGGCCACAAAGCTGTTGTGCAGAGGTTGTTTATTCTAATGTTATCTATAGCTGCGATGTCCTGCAAGCCACCGCAGGTCCATNTGTTCTAGGCAACTGCTATAGAAACTTTCTTCACTGTTGTGAGAGACTGGAAAAAATTATTACTGGTTCAAAACAACTAAGGGGTGTGTAAGGGAGGGGGCAGATCAAGTTCCATGAAGGTGGAATAGTGCCTCTTTGGAGCCACAAGTGCAGCAGACAGGCACTGGCACACAGGAAGCAATGCCTCATTGGAGCCCCAATTTAGCCCCAGAGTGGCGATCAGACCAGAAGCCCCACCTGGTGGAAGAGGGAGGTGGGTGCGGGTGGCTACAGGAAGCCAGAGCCGATAAAACCATTGCACAAAGATGCAGGTGGTTGCATCGCTATTGTCCTTGAATTTTATGGCAGCTGAGACTTTGCTGAATCCAAGGGTGGCAGCTGTATCTTTTTTCTCTCTTTCTCTCCTTTTTGTCTCCTAATTTCGTCTTCCTGAAATCTGGGTAATTTAAGGTAGGATGGGTGAGAGTTTGCGAAGTCAGTGCTGTATGAAATGTTTTATTTTGATTGATTGTTTGCTTTAAATTTTGCCAAGTTTCTGATCTTCTAAAGTTTGCCAGTAAACTTTGTTTTTTAACCTCCTGAGAACTTTTGTCTAGTTCTCATTTGTGCCACCTCAAGGGTACCTTAAGCCCCTTTTAAATAAACAGTTGTAAAGCCAAGCAAGGACTGGGGCTTTACAACTGTCCATTACTATGATATGTATATATGAGCCCAAATAAAAAGCAGAATATTTCTAATTGGCAGTTGGTCTCTTAAACCTTTCCCTTTTAATCAAGATCAGAAAGAATTTATTATATTCGCACATATCCAGGTCTCCCCATTGTCACATCTAACTCTCAGAAAGGCAGGAATGTTAATGCTAACGTATGGAGACGTGGGAAACAGTCATGTTTTGGAATGACACAGCAAGAGAGATTTGATTTTAAAGCATGATTTAAAAAACAATTTCTCAGTGATACCTGTCGGGGATATTTTCTGCCTGGGCATGGTGTAATCAAATGTGCCAAAGTGTTTCTGCTGTTTTTCTTGTTTGAAAACAAGAAAAACAGAAGAAACACTTTGGTGTCTGGTGTTGTGCTGGTAGGGAAACCTTGTTCTGACTATGTGAGTGTGGGGTATGCAGGCAGTCAAGAGGGGCACCCATCAGCTCATGGGAGCCTGCTGGGAATGGGCCTCAATCCCAGCTCAGGTGGTGCAGGTCTGACTGCAGCAGTGGCTCTTGGATGGTCAGACAGGAAACCTTCCTTAACAGTTCAATTGCATTTCACTTCAAAAAAACCCCCAAAATGTTCTAATATCAAGTGAAAGTACTGAAAATCATTTTCAGAGAGAAACCTGAATGTTAGCTGCAGCTGAAAATTTCTGAGGACCTCCCTTGACAGTTTCTCATCTCTCCGAATACAGAAGTTCACAATATCATTTTTCCAAATATGAAAAGTAACACTTCTGCTAGTAAAGAAGTTCAATATCAACATGAAGATCTCCTTTTCAAAGCAAAGACCCACTTAAAGGTGGTGGTGGTGGTTTTTGCTTTGGTTTGAGGTTTTGTGCAGTTTGTTTTTTCCTTTTCCATTTTTTAAACTTTATATTATTCCATTTTTCTCACCTGTTAGAATGAGTCATTTAGAGCTAGAAAATGTCTCAGAAGATGTAACTTAAACTGCGTCTTTAAATAAGCCAATTTCAGTGTAGAGAAAGAGAATCTTGAAACACTTAATCTTCTTGAAAACCAAGAAGACAAAAAACTGACATCCTTGATTTTAGAGACTGATTTATATATATTTATATTTTTTATATATATATATACACACACACACACACACACACACACATATATATATATATATATATATATATATATGTATGTATGAAGCTAAAGAAGTTCTTTCCCTCAAGTATTCATCCCAGGAATACTTCATGGGAGAATCAGGTAATTGTCACTTCTTCAGGGAACTTTAATTAAAACACTGAGGCAATTTTTATTAGCTTATTGCTGAAAATATGTGGTTCTGTTGTCTATATTTTGCATACTAATTGCCAAGGAAGTTTTGATGTACTGTGAAGAACAAGGTAATTACAATTAATTTCATTGGAATTCTGCTCTATTACAATGATTGTTTGAACTATGTTTAGCCAATCAGGAAACATTGTAAATTTTAATAGAGTTCAATTAAACTCCATTATGTTTGTTTCTTCTTGCTGTAATAATTTTTCCAGCAGATAATATATATAGATAAATATAAAAATATTTATGCTGTATCTATATATAGACATGCAGATGTATAAGAAGACATAATTTAAATTTATGGAAGAGTTCTAATAAATAATTAACACATGAAAATTGCAATACATAATTATTACTGCCCAGGTTAAAATATAATAAATTTTATTGAAAGGTACTGAACAGGTCATTCTATGCTGTAGTAACCTCATAGACACAGTTTTGTGCTCTGATGATAGCTGTGTACCATATAAGTAATACATATCAGTGCCCATACTGCTGATTACTACGTCTTTTTCTGATTATAAAGGTAATTAAAGATAGAAGTGGTTGCAGAGATCCAAATGGCACTTCAGGTTTAAGCTCTGAATGAACAATTTAGCTGCAAGTCTGAACGTATTTAAGCCTCGACCATTTTTTTTTAAACACATGCAATATATTAAGCAGAAAAGTCCAATTAAAGGAAGCACAATAATAGAAAGCACTTGCAGGATGATGAAGACTGTTATAGAGGGCTGTTATTTGATGCCAGCGTGATTTTCCAGTGTTCTTCAATACAAAGTGTGAGGGAACATTGAGCAGTAGACTGTCTTAACAAACACTCATGAAAGATGCCTTTGCCCAGACAAGACTGCACTATTCACACACCCTTAGGGAAATTACTTGAAAATACATTCATCCTGGAGACTGGAAGCCTTTCATAGACCTTGGAAAGCAAAAGCTTTCTTCTGAAACTCCTGGTATTGCTAGCAAGATCCTTGGAGCAGGGACAGTCTCAATTTTTGGCAATGCCAGAACCTAGGGCTTCTGCTGTGCTAAATGGTATATTAAAGGATCAGCTTTTCTGCTTTGAGCCTGAAAACATTTTCTTAATAAATAACTCCCCAGAGAGGTGACACTGGCTGGAGTAACTCAGAAATCCAATTTCTGCTGCGCTCTCAACTGCGGGAGCACTTGGTTGCCTCGGTGATATGGTCTGTAAAGAGGCTTATCTGCACTTTTCCCAGTGGAAAGAATGCAGTTCTTTGCACCTGCTTAACAAAATCTATGGTGTCAGATATTCAACAGCACTTTCAGCTTGGATTGCATCTAAGGGAGTAACAACATATTGAGTGGTAGGATTGTGTGTAGGAAGCTCTGCTGGGCCAGAGGTTCAGAAATGCAAGTGCCAAAGAACTGGCCTTATTCCCTCCCAGGACAGAGGCTAAATGCTGCTCCCCATCCAGAGTCTTGAGCCAATGTCTAGTGATAAGCTGTTGAATAAATCTCCTGACTTCATCAAGGCTGTGCTGGACACCCAGGTGAAATGCATTCTCATATATCTTAATGCAGTAGAGTTGTGATTTCCTTGCAGCTTCCATGGGGAAATGCTGGAAAGCACGTATACGAGTTATGTTAACATTTCATGGTTTAAAATAGAACAACACAGACTCACCGTGTCCCATGGTGCAGCAACTCTGCTGTTTGCAAACTGCAACAGGGGAATTTCTAAGGGCAATGAATGCCCTCTAGTGGCATAAAATAGAGTTGGATCAATTTATTTTCCATAATTGTTCTGGAACTGGTGTACATGGTTCAAGTTCAGTCTAGAGATGTGACCACTTAGAGTGTGCTCTATTAGTAAGCATTCCTGTCTCTTGTCTTGAAGAGCACAACAGCCCACAACAAAAGAGCTAAACCTCAGCTGAAATCTTTGGCAATAGTTACTTTATATAAGGTGATGAACATTAGGATACACTTACTAACAAACTTGTGTTGCTGAAGGTCACAATAGCTGGACTGTCCAGCTTCATGAGCTGTCTGTTGATACAGCTGTATTTGCTGGAGGCTGTGGCAGAAAGGGGTATCCATGCTGCCACCAGGCAGATGAGGAGAATGGGAAATGTGGGGTCTTAATAAATGAATCTCTTGCACAGAGAGACTTTATGCAAGTGGTGGCGGGGGGTGGGTCTGTGTTGTTTTTGTTTGGGGTTTTGTTTTTTAAACCATGCTGCCATAATGTGCCCAGGCATACTTGTGGGTCACAGCAAACAGGGTGTTTCTTTGCTAGTTTATAATATGAAAGCATCCTTTACAGTACATCAAATATCTTGCAGCATATTTCCATGTCTGTACTAAAGAGGTGACATGGGATGGAAATATGCTCAATCCACCCTACTTTCCAAACTCAGAACACGTTTATAGACAAATAAGAAGCTTTTAAAACCATAAACCTTGAATACCACTACAGAGCTGACTCCATGTGCCTGTTCGTTGAAGTGGCCTTCCCAGTCTGCACATCCCTCCTGGTGTCCCCGAACTGGTGTACTGCAAAGATACATGTAGCAGGGTCAAACAGCCATGTTTATGTCAAAAAGTCCATAACACTTTGATGTTGTCTTAGAACAACCATCCATGGGGTCATTGCAGAAGATGGACTTGTAAACTGCTAGCTCCATTGTTCCTGTATCCTAGATCCACATGCACCCATGCGATCATGCTGTTGTCACTGGTTTTTTTTCTTGTTTCATCTTTTAGCTTGTTTTGATACACCTAGTGCCTGGCCGACTCTCAGTATGGGTCAGTAGCCTGGACGTTGAAAACTAGCGTCAAGAAAAGAACACTGCCCAGCATATTTTCACTCTGAGCTGACACAGATTTTAAACATTTGGAAATCACATTACCATGAGCATCTTTAAAGCAAAATTAAGAAATGCATACTTCTTTTTGCCATATAAAGCTCAGTCCTCACATATTCAGCTCAGAAATTGCTGATGGGTCTTTTCTGTCTGATTACTCTTGGCCATGCCCAGTCTGGCCCCAAGTTTGACTGTTCTGTCATGGGAAGATAATGGCCTTGACCACAGATTTTCCAGTTGTCTTTGATAACATTACCTTCTGTAGTGGTTTAACCCCAGCCAGCAGCCAAGCCCCAGGCAGCTAGTTGCTTACTCCTCCAACAGCAGGATCAGGGAGAAAATGGGAAGGATAAAAAGTTAGAAAACTTGTCGATTGAGATAAAGACATTTTAATAGGGAAAGTGAAAGCCACACACACAAGGAAAGCTAAACAAGGTATTAATTCACTGCTACCCATGGGCAGGCAGGAGTTCAGCCATGTCTGGGAGAGCAGGGCCCCATCACAGGTAAGGCTTGGGAAGACAAACACCATCACCCCAAATATCCCCCTCCCCCTTCCTCCCTCTTCCCCCTACTTCATACACTGAGCATATTGTCACGTGGTCTGGAATATCCCTTGGGTCAGTTGGGGTCACCTATCCTAGCTCTGTCTCCTCTCACCCTCCCATGCACCCCCAACTTCCTTGCTGAAGGAAGAGGAAGCAGAGAAGGTCTTGGGTCTGTGTAAGCTGTGCTCAGCAATAACAAAAACATGTCTGTATTATCAACCCTGTGTTCAGCACAAATCCAAAACACAGCCCCATACCATCCACTGCAACAAAAATTAACTCTACCCCTGCCAAAACCAGCACACCTTGTTACATGTAACATTTAAAGTAAGCCTTCCAAACAAAAAGATGATATCCTGAGCTCTAAAGTAAGCACTAAAGTAAACTTTGGGTACAGCAATTGCCTTTTTGGAAAAGAGATCAAACTGTGCTGCAGGTGCAATGTGAATATCAGCACAAGTAGAAGTAATTTGTACTTTAAATCACCCTGGATGTTTTCTCTGGAAATGCTGCTTTTCCAAAAAGAGTTCTCTGGGTTCATCATTATTTGGTGACAGCCCAGGAAAGAGAGAGGTCAGGAACTGGTGCAAGAGTTTGTGCAAGAGGTATGAGAATCCTAGTAACTGTGGCTGGTTTGATGTAGACTTACAGAAGTTATTTAGCATTTCCCACATCTCCTTTAGCACCTCTGTATAACCAAGTACAAAGAAGTTTTCTATTTAAGCATGCATTGCTCATGAGGACTGCACTTAAAATATCTGTAGGATAATATAGATTAAGGGTGTTCCTTTCACCTATATTAGTTCTCAAGTACCCTAAGAGGCATGATTCCCTCCTGATTTTGTCAGGTCACTGATTTTACACTACTTTAAATGCTTTGCTCAGTTAGGCAAGCAAATATAAAAATACACTTTTTTATTTTATTCTAGGAAATGCAATAACCTATTTGATAAATAAAAGAATTACCAAAGATATTAAGCAAAAGCACCAGTCACCCTCCTTTTGATGTAAATGACTTAGCAAAGTTGATAAAGATACTAAGAGTTGTATAGGCATAAGCACAGAAAAAAAAAAGGGTTTTTTAAAAAAAAGTAGCTTACTATTACTTTTTCTTTCATTTTCTTCAGGGCTAGTATTATGAACACTTCTAACACACATAAATGTGTATGAAGACAAATAATATTATTAGCAATTCAAGGGAGGAAGAAACCCCTTGTCGCTTGCGAGCAGAGACCAAGGAACGACACGGACGGCTTAGTGATGTAGAACCGACGCTTTATTAACTTACAAATTTGCTTATATACCTTAGCACACTGGACTGGCATAAGGTCATTGGTTCACTGACCAGCCACCCCTCGGAGGGATTGGCTGAACCCAATAACACTTACTTCAGATATTTTCTCTTTGGTATCAATAACAGTTCCATAGTTTACAAAATCTCTTAGCTGTTTTCCCACAGCATCCGTGAGAAAGCAAAGCTTTCACACAGACACTGTCAGAAAACTGAGAAATCTCTCTGCACTCATGCTTTCAGCATTCACAACCCCTTAGCTAAAGAAAAACATATTTTTCTGCTTTCTTCAGATTGGTTTCCAAAGACAATTTCCACCTTGATCCAAATGATATTTGTTTGCTGTTGAAGGATGTTACATCAAAAGTTGTAAGCAAAGATGTTCTTCACAGGATGCTCTAAGAAAGCTGATTTCATGTTTATGGGCTGCAGCTGTGTAGTGGTTTGGTTCAAAATGCCCATTACTTACGTATTTTCCTTCTGTGAGATAAGAACCAGGAGAAAAGCAAAGCAGGCACAAAACTTAAACCTTAAAAGCATAAAGAAGTTTATTAACAGAACTAAAAGGCAGAAAAAAAAAGTTAGACTAAACCTACTAAACCTTCAGAACACTTCTCCTCCCCCCACCTTCTTCCCTCCTCCCACCGACAACATGAAAAAACAACCCTCAAGGTTTTTCCAGAGTCAGTTTACCATCTCTATAAGAACTTTCTCAGTCCACCTAGGGAGAGGAGTCTCTCCTGCTCATGCTATGGAGACATCTCCACACGAAAACAGTTAAACAGTTCTCTTGTGGCTCAGTGTCACAGCAAGGCAGCCGCCCGGGATGGTTTCTCCTTGCCTGTGAAAGTCCCTTCCCTCAACTTGCAGCTTTCCCCACAACTGCTC